>VDFB02058242.1:105770184-105783871 GCA_007258455.2 Sequoia sempervirens
GTAAAATTCCACATTGTTGGCGCATAATAAAGTAAAACCTCAATTAAGAATTATGAACAATTCATATTTCAACAATACAACTTGCACATCACGAGCACCATGTGACTTGACAAGCCACCTAAGGGGAGGAGGGGAATGGTGGTTCTCTAACCACACAAGTATAATAGCATGCAATAACTGGTGGTCCCTGACCACATAAATATGAATAATTGGTGGTCCCTGACCACATAAATCTACATCATTGGTAGTCCCTGCCCACATAAATATAAGTAACTGATGGTCCCTGACCACATAAATATGAATCACTGGTGGTCCCTGACCACATAAATATAAATCACTAGTGGTCCCCGACCACATAATTATAAGTAACTGGTGGTCCATAAAATTCCATCCTTTACCCACGGGTTATAACATCAAGGAATAGGTTTGCACTATGAACCAACAAGTGTGGCTCTCATATGTGGGGGAGTAGGCCATAGTCAACACCCATGGGAGGATTACAATGACTCAACATAGATCCTTTTTCAGGATTAGGGACAATGCCTTGAGCTCGTAATTTCCCGATGGGAGAACATGTGCCTCTCAACCCCTATTTACACTAGCTGGCATCACACTCCCATAAGGGGGGAACCAAACGCTAGGGGTACACATTTAACATACAAATAAGACTAACACAAGGGAATACATCACATTTCATTTAATAAATACACATCCACACATTTAACACTTTTACATAAACACACAACTAGCTAGCTTATATAAAGTCCATCACAAAGGGTACTCATAAGGGATCGTACTAGACGTCCAGGCCACCCTTATCCCAAGTCGGATAACCTGTATCTCGCACTTGGGCACAACACATATACTGGTTTCCACATGACAAGTCACATTAACTATCCAGAATTTTATCACTTCATTCCATATGAGTCAAACATGCACAACATACACTTACTCTTGCAACTTGGTCTATCCACAAAATCACCACAATACACAACATAAAACTATTACAGGGTATTCACATCCGCAGGGAATACAAAATAAATCCATTTCCAATTTTCACCTTTGGAACAACTCATTTCTTTACCTATAATTAAATCACAAGATATTATGTTCTACCAAATGGCACACATGATCATGATAAAGTGTCTTCTCAAACAAGGCATACTCAACACAAGATAAATAAAGCATAGTCTAATTTATTAGCACCACAAGCACAACATTCTTTTCACAAAAAAAAAAAAATTACTTAGCCATGCAGTTAGAATTTGCATCTCTAAATAGGATATAATGAGTTATCATTTATATGATTTTCTATTAATTCTAATGCAGTTGGGAACCTAAGTGTTACCAATGTAAGGCTACTACAATGCACATGACATTTTACTTTTTAGGCATACCATGCAATGAAAGAAGAGCTTATATTTGAAATAAAACAAGGCAAGATTTACTAATGCATTCTTTTCCTTACCATCATTATTATTTATATCCCATGCACATGGTTTCACTATTCTAGTTTGTCTCTAAAATTTTACTCAATGCTAATTGATTCCATACACAAGTTAATGCATACATCCTAAGGTAGGAGTACAATTTCAGGACCAAAGTCTTTTACCCAATCAAACATATTTCTTTCATAACTTCAAAATAGCTTTACAAAACACACATTCAACTGATTTTAAGGCAACATGTACTATTTGAAAACACTTCATTTCTCCACACACAAGAAAAGAATTGCATTTTCAAATCACCCCAAGGCACATAGATTTAGATATACAAATTATAGTGTTTTATACTAAGTTATTCACTTACATTATGAAGTTAAATGATGTTTACATTAATAAATTTTTGTTGTCCACATAATAGCCATGTCTTAAGGATCATCCCTTCATCTCCATAAGGTTCATGGTTATAGGGTAGAACGAGGGTGAATTTGATAATAATAATATCCATGAACTGAACTAACATTTTCTATCCATTCACTTTGTTTTCATTTCCATTTTTATTGCAAATTGACTTGGTTTTTACAAGGGTAGTTCACCACAACATGCTAACCAACATGAATGGAACATCCAATCGACACATTTAATTTGTTAAAAGAAACTTATCATCCTAACCATTTACAAGTCCTAAGGAAGGGTACACAGGTGCACTTATATTTAGATTTTACCAAGTCAAAATCTCTAAACTTAGTTGCTTACCCCCATCATAGTCAAATGCATCATCCACATGTGGTTACATAATACTATATCAACTTAACAACATAGAGAAAGGTCTCACATCTCAACAAAGTTTAATCACTACTTTTCCATCTAGATTTTATAGAGTAGAATATATGATTCCTTAAGAGACATTAGTATTTCACTACTCTTATCCTACATAAAGCATATGAACATAGCATCATTGGTCTCACAATCCATTGCGTCATTCACCACAAGGATACGTAGTACTTGATCAAATCTAACAACCATTATCAAGAATAAAGAATGGAAGGACAACATAAGGTCATTCTATCCATCCTTCACAACAAGGAGATCATAACCTAGTCATGGTTAAATCACTACTTTTTTATCGAACTTTTAGAGAACATGCTATATAATTTCTTTAAGAAACATTACTATCTCACTATCATTTTCCCACATAAAGTTCATGAACCTAGTATCATTTATTTCATAATTCCCTTATGTCATTCGCATTGAGGTATGTAATACTCAATCAAAGCTAAAAACATTTACTAAAGGATAAGCGAAGAAAAGACGTCATAGGGTCATTTCAAACATTAGTCACAACAACGAGGTAAGCACACAAGGGAGCTTCACACAAACAACACTCATAGGGCCACAACACTAACCAAAGATCCCAACGCTGCAACCGCGCTCTGATACCAAATGTAATGCCCTAAATTTTACACCAAAATATAGTTAAGAACAAAACACAATTTTCAAATTTCATTCGCATACGCTTGCAAAACTCTCAAAGTTTGCTACCAAAGCAAGCACTAAAGGAAAGCATACAACCTTTGACCTCACATAAACTATAATATTTTAGTTTGATAACTAAATTTCTTAAACAATCGTGGTTGGGGTTCAAAGGGAGACATGCAATTCATAGAGCAAACCCTAGGGGCCAGACCTAATTCCTCGGGGGCTCGTCTCCGACGGCCTTGCCTACGTATATAATTCGCAGAGGAACTGTAGTTCGACAACTAGACTTCAACCATATTCCACATGCTTGGATTAAAAAAAAAAGATATAATCGTCAAGCTAAGTTGATGGCTTATCGACTCCAACACATACCACTAACACCTCTCCTCACGAGACAAATAAAGGAAAGAAGAAAAAAAAAAGCTCAAGGTCAAGGTTTGAGACTAGACCCACGCATAGGATTTCTCCATCTGAGTTTTCACAACTCAAACTCGTCTAACCAACAAAAACACAACATCAAAGTTTGATTTGCAACCTGATCACCACGAATTAGGCTAATACATGCAATGGACCATACTGGTTAAATTATGAAAGTTGTCCCCACTATATAGGGAAACAAATTATAGTTGACTTGCATATCTACCATGAATTATGCCCATAAAGTAATCCCCAAAATGTTCTAAAACAAGGAACAATAGTATTATCGGTCTATTATCATTCCAATCCATATGCTTATGTGTCATATATGACAAAATAAATGAATATATATATGTATACTATTGTCACAAGTATCGTTGCCTATAATCAAATAAAATAGGAGAAGCGATAGGGGGATTGACCGTGAAAAGGTCACAACACATCCCATATAGTTGATTATGATTGGCAGCTTGATGAGCCAATTCAGGAGCACAATTCAGTGTATTGTTCCAAGGACTCAGAGATGGACGAATCGGATCAGCATGGAGGGATTGCACAGTTCGTTAATAATCCCTTATTTGAGGTTGATGGTGGTCTGATCTTTGAAGATCCGCTCTTCGAGCTAGAAGCCGATCATACTCTTGATACTAGTTCCAGGTTGAGTGACAGTCGCAGTGTTTCGGATCGTCCTCGTGCATCGGGATTCCAAACAGGGCTCATGGAGGAGTTTAATAGTGTGTACACGGTGAGGAGTGCTTATAGTTTTGCCTTTGATCCACCTGTACATGATTCATATTCGATGCGTAGTTCTTGGGCGCAAGGTGATTCTCTTGGTGCAGTCAAGGGGAGTAACTCTTTATTGTGTCCAAAGTTACCATCTTCAGAAGATGGGACTAAAAGCTGCCAGTACCCGATTCAGTTGCTTGCGGGGGATTACTGGCAGGGACAACAGTCTGTTATCCATCACGCTGATAGGTATCCGACAGGGTTTGTCACTCTAATGCCACAGGGATTTCATACGGATACATGGTTACAAGGTGATTACAGTGTCAGCAGACATGATGGGTTTATTAGCTATCACTTCCATGGGTGTTTTGGAGAGGCTGTAGAGAGATATTGTGTTGTGGAAGTAAGGATTATTGGAAAGCTTACAAAGCCAAGGTACATAAACTTGTTTGACAACTATCATTTAGTGATGCTTATGTATTTTAGCAGCATTGCGTTTGGGAGTCATAAGTGAAAAGTAAAATAAACTAAAATTATACTAAATACTGAAGTAACGGTATCTTTCCATGGTTAAATGTTAACTTACAATTTTAAAAGAGTAAAAAGGTCGAGTCAACCAAACCAAATGATCACGTGGAGCATTGAGTCAATTAGGAGGCTCGATCTTGAGATATGAAGATATGTTTGCCTAGGATGTTGTGGATTATCCACTTCTTTTCAAGCAACTAAACGTAAATGTACCTCTTTACTGTCTTAGGGAAATAATTTCAACGTGTAAGCCATTAGAAGATAGAAGAAAGAGGTTACATGGTTTATTGGAATGACCCATTATCAAAATTAGCTTTGAGAAACTTTAAAAAAAAACTCTTAGCCTTTTGTGATACTGACTTATCTTGCTCATAATAGTCTAGTTCTTTGTCATATGCTTATTCGCTCAAATTTCTAGAAAAAATAAAATAAAATAAATATATAGACTCTAGCATTTTTGTTGGCTGAAGATTGATAAGGCTATATAACAATAACTATGGATTCACAATGGTTAGAAAAACTCAACCGAGAAGGGCTTGAATCACTGTTGTTGGATTTACCGTGCTCATAATAAATAAATAAAACAAATTGTGTAATGCCCAAATTTCCTTTCTATGAATTCCCACTACTACAGCTACATTATTTTATTGGCATTCTTAAATATAGGAATGATAAATATAACAAAATAGCTTAAACCATGCTTGTAGAGGTATGACAAATGCAGTTCAGTTCAACCATAGATAAAACTGGCGAACCAATGGCTTCATTTACAGATAACAGGTGGATTATTTTAAAATGAGATCAGACACAACAAAAGTGATTCGAATATGCACAATGAAGAAACAAAGAGGATCTAACGCTAGGTATTACAACAACATTATATATTGAATAGCCACAGATAAAACCACAGAACAAATGCCATCGCTTACCATATAATAATAGAGCTGTATTAGAATGAAATAAAATGCAACAAAGTGATCTGGGCACGTACAAATTTCCATAAACAATTCGTTGAAAACACGTCAAGTGGCTTACCTTTAAGATTCTGCACAAATTGAGTCATGCTAGGAAGATGGCCATGCCTGCGCCCAAAATGGGAACGTTGGAACGGAGTATGGACATCTAAAGAATGGAAGTTCCCTTCTTAGATGCTGCAGTCACAACTGCCCTGATAGGCATGTCAGCAAAGTGTGGACGCGTAGACAAGGCACGTGAACTGGTTAACAAAATCCCTCAAAGAAAATTCGTCTCATGGAATTCAATAACTACAGGATATGCACTAAATGGATTTTATGGGAAAAGCTTTTGTCAATATTACAGTTGGGGAATGTATGAAAAATGTGAAGTCATAGACAAGGCTCGAGAACTTTTTGAAAGAGTGCCTGAAAGAGCTGTCATCTCAAGGATTGCAATGGTTGCAGGGTACACCCCAAATGGATTTGTTGAAAAGGCTTTTAGAAACACTCAAGCAAATGCAATTGGCAGGTGTAAGGCCAGGTTACACAATCTTTTCCAGCATCCTCCCTACCTTATATTGGCACTTGCACTTATATCGTCCTCTGCACCAAAGGACTCTCTTCAGATCATGCAACAAAATGTCTATCTCTGGTCTTGTTGGGATTTCCCAATCGAGATTGTTCCCTCTCCGTTGGTTGTGCAGGAATTTTTTTTATTTTTTTTTAAAACTCAGAGAAAATGGTAGCTAGCATAAACACTGCAACCACCAATCCCCAAATACACATCGTAGTGTTTTCCCCAACGTTATGTTGCTGTCCTCTGTCTGCGCCCTCCCATATCTCATTTTTCCTACACAAATTCCTGGGCACTATGGTGTCATTTCTTCGTTAATTGTGAGACTCCCTCTATTCTTCACGCCCTTTTCAGATTTAGATCTCTCAGAAATTTCGCCCCCACATTGTCATGCCTCCCATATTCGTCAGATGAACTCTCCAGAAAATTGCATCCTAACAACTTTACGAGTTGGGCAGATCGACCCTTTTACCACATCCAACTTTATCCCACATGATCTCTCCAAAGACTCTCCATCTTCCTCATCATTGGGCTACAGGGAAGCCACGACCAGAGCAAGGTGCTAAGGCAGCCTTGACAGCATAATGTCAATCATCTCCTCGTTGCCGTCTCTGTCGTTGGAAATATTTTCCCTTTTATTATTTATCTTTTCTCTCCTGCGTAGTACCACAGATTCCCACAGTTGTATAAATTAATGCTCATTTAATTCAATCCCCCCCTCCCGTGTCCAAAGGTTGCCATTTTATTAACTATTATCGCTCCCCTGCCACAATTGTCTATCGTTATTGAATGGGTACATGTGCCCCATTAATTGTATTGGATTTCCTTATACTGTTACGGATCCAACAACTCAGTATAGGAAAAAATAAAAGCTTTACCTCTCCCATCATCACCGACACATCAAATAATACCCGTTCCTTACTAATCAAGCAAGTTGAATTAAATAGATCAACTATTAAATCAATCAAGTTGTGAAGAGGCCCTTTATAATAATTTTTTAACAGGAAACATTAAAAAGCAAGTTGGCTTTTCTTGAGTTTAGGTGGCGCTTTATACAAGAAAATCTGGATTTACCCCATTGGGTGATTCGTGGCTTGAATGGCCCCCTCCTCACACTTGCCCGTTAGGTAAGAATGCAAGTAAATCAATGGAAGAATAATAGATTTCCTTTTTACTTCTATCCACCCACTGCTTCACTACACTTCCTTAGGTACGTTGTAATTATATTTGTGTAGACATGATACTCTAGATTTACATCATTATTTATTGCTGCGATTGCTATAGAAATAATTATTACAAGAATAACCTTGAATGCTGAACTCTGTCGTTGATGTTAGTATTAAAGGTGATAAGAGCCAGTATGTTAATTTTAACATCAAGAATATTATCACTAATAAAACACCTTGTCACGCCAATGCCAAGAGATTCATGCAATAACATAATTAATATACTACTACTTGAGTAATATTGACATTTATTAAAGATAGTATAACCTCTTAAAAGAGATTTCAATTGCCCATAATAATGTTATGGGAATGATTGAAAGAAAGATATAGTTAACATCAATAATGGAAATTTGTGACTAAATCTTAAATCTTGTTAGTTGCTTAAAGATAATGGTTTTATTATTGATTATAGAGGTTGATAATAATATTGATATTCTGATAATAAAAGTTTGTTGACATAGTTATGTTTAAAGTGACAATATTGATGTTACCACTAAATGAGAACCAGTAATAAAAATATTATTTTGAGTTTAAATATAAATTTTATTATTGAGGTGAAACAAGGATCATAGTAGGATTTTAATATCGATCATACTATAATTACCATTATTTACAACGTTGATATTTTTTTATTAGTAAGTAATGGTAATCCAATAAGTGTTAACTTAATATCAAAGAAAACATTAATGTTAATAGTATCAATGTTTAGTGGTAATTTGAATGTTAGGTATTCATGACATAGGTGGAGTTGGGATTGATATTCCTAATGGTGAAGATTATCTTGCTACCAAATATATTTATGCCCACTAGACAATATTGGAATAATATTCATCTATGTTATTTTATTTTATTTTATCTTTTTATAGAGAGGAATGCTATTACGAACCTTACCAACGATGATACCATTATAACAGTGTTATGGAGGGTGGGGCCTCACATCAAGCACTTCTTCCAGCGATACATGTCAATAAATATATTCAATATAATTTTGTTTTTCAATGTCAAGTTATACAATAATATTATTATCCCCCCCAACAACCCAAGTATCTCTCACATCTCAACTTCTAAATTACAAAATAATTAACAATACATATTCCCCGTGGAACACAGCTTTAAAGACAATACTGGGCCAACAATTTGCTTCCATCTGCTCAATTTTTTTCTAATATCTTAAAAGATGCGCCATAGCATTGCTTCAATAGGAATTGCACCTATTTTAGTTAGAAGAATCTCATAGGGGACCAATGCTTTTAACTTGAATTTGCTTGTGATCGTGCATTTTTCAATTCTCTTTATTTGCATCCATTTGGTGTCAAAAGTAATGCTAACCCAATTTTCACATCCCAAAGTTCTTTTTCTTATGCAAGGTTCCCAACTAAACTTATTGTTGAAGTCAATCCCGAGGTGTTTATAATTTTATACTCCATTACTTCCTCTATGTTTTTCTTGGTTTAAAACCAGGGTTACACAAGGATATGTCCTTGTCTACCATCCCCTACCAAAAGGAAAACCAAATATCCACAGCATACCCACGATAGCAAGACAGCTTCCATAGGGACCTAATGTCCCTGTTTAAGACATCCTTCGACCATTCCAGGGATGTTCAAACATCTCCACAGCAGTCTGCAATTTTGTCTTTTAAAAGAAAAGAAAAAGGAATATCACCGTACAGAAGTCTATGATTGCAAATAACTGTAGAAAGTAAGTGTACAAATTTTTAAATGACTGCATAAAGTGTACAATTGTTGAATGACTATAGACCACTGTAAAATGAAAGTGTAATGACAACATACATTTCTTACCCTTTTCATCAATGAGAAATTGTGTGACCACATGCAACTATAGAAAGAAAATTTACATCTGTTGAATCACTGAATGCTACTATGGAATGAAATCCTATCCCTGTTGAATGGCAACATACAGTTACCCCTTTCATCAACAGGCAATTTTATGGCTCTGCAGCTGAAAGAGAGCAGACAATTATAAAATTTGAACATAACTGTGTAGAATAAGCAAAAGCATGATTGCATACAGTTGTAAAGTGAAATGATAAGTGCATCAAATGAGAGCATATAGTTGTTACATGAAGTCACACAACTTCTCATTGATGAAAAAGGTAAGAATTGTATGTTGTCAATTGTCAATACACTTTCATTTATGATTTGTAGCCTTTGGGCCTTTTGTCACAACTGTTGTACCCAAACCAAATTTTTTGCTTCATCAAGGCATTTTGCATTTAAAAGTCTAAATCTTGCTAATTTGATGTAAAACACAGTTTTGGGCAATATCAAGCGTGGAGTTTTTGTCAATAGTCTGTCAGTCAAAGTCAGTTATATTGGTCAAAACCTGAAGCAGAGACTCAAAATGTAGATTTTCACGATGGAGGAGTATTGCAGACGACATTTCATATTGCAGATGGTCATTTTTATGATCGAAACAGAGTTTTTAAAGATCAAATCATGGAGATTTCTCAGAGGAAAAGCCTAAAAGCGCAACTATAGCTCAGGGGCGCCCAACTTGTTGGAGGTCAAGATCTTGTCTAAAATGCTCAAGCATCCAGTCAATTTCTTCAGAATTAGTCTGGCTATCCGTCAAGCTATCCAGCGAGGCGTTCCGAGACTCACAACTCCGGCAAATCGCGACAGAAGTTAAAATCCCTAAATTTTAGGAGATAAGAAATTTGTCATTTTCAGGCAAAAGCGCGCCTTTAGCTTGAGGGCGCCCATCTCAAGGAGGGGGTAAATCTCGTCAGTTTCGTTGCCGGATGCAGTTAATTTGTTCACAATTAGTCTGCTTATCCAACGAGATATCAAGCACAGTCATCCGATTCTCAGAGTTCAGGCGGCAGTCGTCCAAAGATCAGCTTAAAATGGAGTTTTCATGTTTCTGAGCTTCTCCGTTTATGCCCAGTGCAAGTACAGGCCAGGGGCGCTGGCTTAAAGGACCCCTCAGATGGCAATATTTGTAGATAGAGTCTTCACAACATCAGTAGTATTCTAGCTTAACTCTGCAATGCATCATTCAGCTTGTCGATCCGACGTTCCTGGTGGTCATGGCGGAGATTCTACCGAGCATGTAATTTTACGGGCGGAACCAACAAATGGTTTTCAGTACATTTTCATAGTCTTAAGGCGCCTAGCCTTTAGGCTGGTCAGATGAGCCCGTTCGCGTTCGAAGTCTTCACGACTATTGAGCGTAATCAATTTATCTTCCCAACGAGCACAGCCGTCAGCCTTCAGCATTTGGCAGTCGCTCGTGCGTGCAAGGTCTTTAGTGTAATACTACAAAGAGAAGACGTTCGAAAAATGGCTAAGTCTGGGAGCGGTAAACATAAATAAAATACGCACTGGAGTTTTTGAGGTCTTAGAAGCAGTTTTCTTGCCTCGTCACCTCCAGTAACTTTTCTTAAGGGTCCTCCTGGCTGTCCGTTAAAACAGATAATGCCTGAATCGGGTCATCCCAACTCCAGATATCAACTGTCAAAGTAGGGTATTTTGATGACGTTTGATTTTCGTCAAAATGACACCAGTGCAACCTAGAGCCAGAGGCGCTTTTCTTTTTGAGGCCCTTAACACAGCTTTTAGCTGTCATGGATACAGTCATCGGATGCAGAATATCTCCAGTCATGCAGTGAGCTTCGCTTTCAGACGCAGGTTCACCGCTTCGCCGGCAATGCTTGAAGTGTCAGATGGCAGTTTAGGAAAATGGCTAAGTCTGGAACCCGTAAAGCAATTTAATCAGGTGCGCCTAATTTTTCAAGGGGTTAAACGATGGATTTTGTAGTTGTGTCTCCCAGCAGACATTTCTTCCTTGTTCAGTAGGCTTTCCGTTGATTATTTCAGATCAGTCTCAGCATCACCCGGTCATCCGGAAATCAGTGTCGAAGTTGGCCAATCGTGACAGTGCTGTCAGCTATTAAATAGGGAGTTAGTAAAAAATGAAGTATCTTGAGCAAAAGGACGCCTATGTGCTCAAGAGATGACTTTTCGGAATCAGTAAAGTCAAAAGATGAATCTCAGAGCTTCAACCAGTTTGTCAACTAAAGTTCAGAATATGTCTATTTTTAGCGCCATTGCATGATAATAATTATTTTATTATTATTTTCAAATTTGAACTTCAGATAGTGGCAGTCGAACTAAAGAGCAACCAATCAGAGGCTTTCTATTCTGGTTAGGGTTTATGAATTCTTGCAGTTGCTAAGTGGTGCGAATTTATTATTATTTATATGTGGCGCCACCTTCATTGTTCTTCACAAGCTTTCAAAAGAAATTTGTATTTTTCAAGAGCAAATTTAATCTCAAGAAAAATTCGTGATTTTTCAAAGGCAATTTCATATCTTCAAGGGAAAATCGAAGTTTGTTAAATTTAAAGCAAATTCAAAGTAAGTTCGTATTTTTCCAGAAGAGAAGGGCGCATATTTCAAAAGAAATTCAAAGTTCAAACAATTCGCAATTCCTTGATTCTCAAAGGCGTATTCCAAATTCTCAAAGGCGTATTTAATTATCAATTAAAATTCGCAATCCTTTAAAGATTCAAAGGCAAATATCATTTCAAAGGCGAATTCTTCAGAGGTTTCAAAAGCGAATTTTCATAAACAATAAAAGGCGAATCCTTAAAATTCATATTTTCTTCAAGAAAGTTCGAATTTCTTCATATTTCAAAAAGGCGCAAATTTCAAGAGTAAACTCGTGGTTTTCAATTCTAAGGCGAATTCTTCCAGTCAGAGGCAGAATCTACATCAATTCACAGGGGCGATTTTTCCTAACATATCTTTTTGCAGTTTCAAGTTCACAAATATCAGTTATTTGAAGAAATCTTGGGCGATTTTCACAGAAGAAGACATCAAAAAACGTCTTTTACATCCTTTAAATCTCAGATTTCTCACAAAATACATTGTGCATGTTCCTAAAATTGGCGAATTTGGCAAGTCTCAGTATCTGGATCATTTCCATATAATTTCCTCGAGTTGAAATTGTGCGCTTGATTTTTCACGAATTTTAGCTTCAGAACACTCGTTCTCGAATTGCTAATTTTCTCAAGTGAAAATCTTTGTACAATCGAGTAGAAGTTGAATTTTCGCAAATTTGACCTTATGGGTTGTCTTAGAATCCTTTTCTGGACAAAACCCATATCTCGGATTTTTCGCTGAAAATAATTCTTCGAAAGGCTATTTTTAACTCTCGCAGGCTATTTTTAGATTCCAGAAATCTTGTCAGAATATAGTCAAGTTCAGTCCAGCAGTGATTTTGAGTCACAGTTCACTCGGCTCGAATCTGAGGACCAAGCGAGTCCCTTACTCATGATTTCCAGCAGTTGGTTGAGGCGGATCTTCACAAAGTATTGCGAGGAGGCGTTGCTAGACCAGTTAAGATCGAAGTTCAATCATTCAGAATATTGAGCAGTCTGGTTTACTAGAGGCCGCTTCTATACCTATCTCCGTTCACTGTATTGAATTCGTGATGTCTTGCATTAAGCATTACAATCCTACTACTCGTGAGATAGCGTCAGTTGACGGACGGGTCATTTGCAGTCTCAAACCTTTGGACATCGAAAGGAGTTTTGGCATTCCTCAGCACCAGAACAGTTTGGTGATTTCTATGGAGCAGTGTGCGCAGGCATTTGATGCTGATGTGGACAAGTGTCAGAAGAAGATGGCAGAAAGATGGTTAAAACAAGCAAAGAACAGATTGCCAAACAATGTGGGTCGTGGTGAATACAAGGATGAGTACGCGATTCTAATCACACTCCTGAATCGTGTCTCGGGTCAAGAACATGCAAATGTTTCCAGCCTTAGATGTATTACATTATTAGTGCGCATCATTTAAAGGCGGAGCATTATGGTAGGCATCCTTCATGGGTGACATTCTCCACGGGCAAATCACGGTTTCTTAGTTGCTCATAGGTTTCTGTGTTCATATCTACGTGTATGATACGCTTACTCGAGGGGGTGGGTTAGGACTTAACACGTAGGCATCCTCGATGTTGAAGGTTTGCTCCGGTATTGATGAAGCAGGTTCACGGTGAGCGTCATTTTCAAAAGCGTGTTCGAGGCTTTCCTTATCTGAGTGGGAACTTGGACGGGGAGTTGCACGTTAAGTATCTCGGCGGTTGCTAGGGCAGCGATGGATGGATGGGCTGATTGGTTTATTCAATTCCCAACATACACCTACATCCGAGTTTACGGCTTCACAGGAAATCCAGCTATGCTTCCACGTTATCCTTCGGATAAGACAGTTTTTCAGGAGTTCCTAAGACAGATGCATGATGTTCATCGTCTTCTTCGCCGCAGGCACAGACCATCCCTCAACTTTCCTTTTCAATTTGGAATGTATTGGTGCA
>VDFB02058242.1:105784991-106270069 GCA_007258455.2 Sequoia sempervirens
CGTGCCGTTATCAGATCGAGGGTGGTGCCTACATGGAGCTTACCGATGTTCAGTCAGAGCTTCAGGCACTCATTCATATCATTTTCAGTGGGGAGACAGATGGCTGTAAGGTTACTCAACTTACAGTCATGTCAGCATTATTCGATGAAGCAACGAGAAGCAGAAGGGAACTTCAGTCTCAGATCACAGCTGGTGAGGACATGCTGCATCGACATAGCATTCTTCATCAGAGTCTCATCGCTCCAGATAGTGATACAGTTAACAATCTCATTGAGGGATTGATTGCTCGAGATCACACATAGTGAACTTCAGTTCCCGCCTCTCAGGATAGACATTACACACACGAGTTGAACTGGGTGTTACCCTTTCCAGTTAACTCGAAGTTGTCATCACATGCATATCTATTCTGAGACTCGCCTTTCACACTTGGAGTTTTATTTTAGGGTTTTCGTTAACTGATGATAGTCTTCCAGTTAACTTGCTTTCAATAAGGACGTGCATGCTCGCACAATTGTCCATTTTTAGATTAGATGTTTCATAAACTGAGGGTAGTTTCAGTTTTTGTATAGTTTACTTAATTAGGGTTTGGCGCTTGCATGCATTGCAAGAACTGTAGATGACACAAGGTGATTTTAGGGTTCCCTACACCTTGATGTATATAAATAAGAGCTTATGCTCATTTGTAAATAACTTTTGCTTGAAAGAGAAATATATGCTGCGCCTACCTTGCCCTCAATATTGCTCTTTTTGGTATTTGTTCATGTGTCTTCACTATTGCAATTGATTGTTATGCCACATAGGGTTTCGAAAGATTGTAATGCTGAATTCTTTCCATAGTTTAGATATATCTGTTTGAGCATCTTTATCATTGAAATCAATTGTTATGCCACATAGGGTTCCAAGAGATTGAAGTGATAAGGCTGTTTGTGTTAATTTACCATTGTGATTGATCGTTATGCCACATAGGGTTTCGAGAAGTTGCAGCGATAAATCTGTTTTGTGAATCTTTATCAATATAATCGAAGGTTATGCCACATAGGGTTTCGTGAGATTATAAAGATAAAGGCTGTTTTGTGAAGACTTTGCTGTTTCGATCGAGTGTTATGCCACATAGGGTTCCATAAAATTGTCTTGGTAAAGTCTTAAATCTGTTTTGTGCCTAATAAGCTGGTTTAGATTGAGATGATAGTTGTGCCACCTTGCCCTCAAGTAGAGAGTCTAAACCCGTTTATCGTCAGTTAGTCAAACCTTGCTCCGTTTCCTCTTGCTCTGTTTTCCTGAGGAGATTGGATAGATATAAGTTGTAGTTTAGTTGATTTGCGAAACCAGAGAAAACTCAGCTGCAACGTGTAAGTTCTTTCAAGAAAGCCTTGTGCCTCTAGCAGCTGAAACAAAAAGACAGGACATAGTTTTAGCTTATTTTTCCTTTGCAAGTACATTTGTCAAAGCACAACGAGGGAGCTTCCCCTCCATAATTTGAAGAGCACTCATTGCGTAGTGTGCATAGGCTGTTCATAACAACTTCTACTCCAGAGGTGTTAGTTGTTACGCCAACAACAACGAAAGCATTGAACAATGAAATCAGACATTTCTATTTTATTTTTGCTGCTAACACACACACACACTGCTGTCCCTGTCCCCAACATGCCATTGAACATAGTTTAAGGGTTTTCCCTATTAATTGTGTGTTAACTATTTTTTATGCAGTCTCATTGAATACCAGGAATTTAAATGGTTCCCAAATTACATTTTTCGTAATTACCTTGCCATTCCTCTTTGCTCCAGAGTTTTCTTTTGTGAAAGTTTTGAGTGAAGGTCTTGATTCAAGGTGTCAATTTATGTTTTAAACATTCAGGTGCAAACAGCACAATCTTTACCACAAATATGAGATTTACTCCTTTACCAGATTTGTTCTTATCTCCGTATCTGAACCAGGTCAATTTGGGTTCTAATCCCAGTACTGATTCTCCTTGGGAATGTCTCATTTTCTTCAGAACAATCATGTCCTTTCCAGAAAAATATCACAAACACTGTCAGTGATTCTATGATGAACCTATGGTAGACTTTGCTGAAACTTTTTAAAATATTAGTTTAATCTAGTTTAAACTAATACAACCTATTTCTAACCCCAAACCATCTTTTCCCTCCTCTGCATCCAATCGCCTTTCTTGCTCTTCCATCCTCCAAACCTAACCCAAACACTTCCATACCCAAATCTAGTCACATTTATATAATTTGTGCATATATGTCTTCAAGATTACTGGTACCGAGGCTCCTAGAAAACTTAGCATTTTTCATACTTGTTCCCAATTCCTTAAAAATTAAGAGATTTACAAAAGCATTGTGATTAAGTGCTCATCCCAACAATTTTAGAAATTAGTAAAGACTCAAAAAAGATTGTCGATACCAATGTGGAAAAAGAGATCTGTTGGTGATATAAGTTTGATTGCTTTCCGCTTGACTGTAGCAGGGAAACTAGTTGTCATGGCCTAAGACCACCCTCCATATATTATACAAAAATATCTGTTAGATGAACTATTTTCCTAAAGGTTGGTGATGACTTTGGATTGGAGTAAATACGTCAGAAAATAACATGGACCAACATAATCTGAGAATCCATTGTTCAATATGCTTAACTGTATTAATTGTCGGAAACTTTAGAGATCAAACATGTAAAATAGGATAAATCTGATCACTGATGAGCCAAATGCAAGTAGCACCATTTTATGCATAATATAAAGAAGGCAATAGAAGTAATAAAATAGACAGAAAATTTTCCTTGCCAAGATGTATGATATTTAAATAAATGTTAGACAAAATCTTCCCCATCAACAAGAGTTGCAAGGGATTATTTAGACAAAATCTTCCCCATCAACAAGAGTTGCAAGGGATTATTACTAAAATCAAGAGGAATGATGTAGGTTAATTCTCAATAAAAATTTGCTAGAAAAGAATGAGATGAAAAGTCCCTTCAATAATATCAAAACAGTTTTTAACAAAAAGTCCATGTTTTGTTGAGAAGCAGCAAAGTTCTCCATTCTACCCAAATCCTTTATCTCTGCCACTGTAAGCCATAACGAATGATGGTCCTTATGAGAAGAAGAGCTCTTTACACTGTTTGAGGGTATCTGCAGGACTTGTCACTGCAAAACAAAAGTAAGTATTGGATACACATTTAGCAGAACAGAATGAAGAGGAATCAGTCAGATCCAAAGCTACCATAGTAAAAAGAAATGTGTTTAAACTCATGAAGTGAATACTTGAATGAGGAAAAAAAATTATATTTAAGTCATCGCAGATAAGCATTGATATGGAAGAAAGGTTAACCGCTAAGTTGCCGGTTCTAGTATGGGGTCAGGTATGGGTACAGGGTTTTGGTACGTTGGTATGACAATCTTTTTTCTCTTGGGTGTGGTATATATATATATATATATATGGTCCTATGCTTGGGCCCATATAAATAAGATTCATATAGGATTCCAGATAAAACTTTGTGATCAATCTATGCAATTGTGAGCATTCAAATATAAATAGGGATATAATAAAATTCATTATATAGGAAATTGTAACAAGTTTTTAAAACAAACCAGAACGTTAGACTAGAGGGAAGGAGGTAAGGGGTTTATGACAGAGGCCACTTCAATCCTACATGTTTAAACATTTGTCAAAACAATATCAATCTAACGAAATCACATATTGATATATATAGATAAAGGCATTAGCTTCCCTATCAACTCCTCAAGTTATCAAACACTATAGAATTGGGTCTTTATGGCCCCATCACACAAGCCAAAATAAAGAAACCTCTTTTCTTAGTGCAAGTTGACAAGGACCAAAGATCGGATGATTTCCTAAATAATATGCTTCAAATGTCTGAGCAATATAAGCCCATTTCTTTGTGAGATCATTTTACATGATCATAACTAAAATGATTGTTCATGGATTGCAGCCTGCCCTTATAATATTATCCAAACTGTCTAAGCAGGATTTACTTTTTCTGTTTTTTGTCTCCCTTTTCTTTGTTTTATTTAAAGCAAATAAGGGGGATGTTTGGCTGTTCTTGGGGCAATCGAGGGGGCATTTCCTACCCACAAGCAAGTCACTAGAAAAACAAATTAGTCGACTTACCTTAAACTTCTGGTGAAAACAGCAGACTGTCAAGTCAAATCAGTAGGAATTCTAGTCAACACAAACACATCTTTTCGGTCAAACAACAATCCTTGCTCAAAATACCAATAAATAGGATCAAGTGAGCAGTTGGGATCTTATGGGAGCACTTGGGAGCATCCCAGCCACCTTGGGTTCTCTGTGGGTACGCGAATTCTAGTCAACACAAACACATCTTTTCGGTCAAACAACAATCCTTGCTCAAAATACCAATAAATAGGATCAAGTGAGCAGTTGGGAGCTTATGGGAGCACTTGGGAGCATCCCAGCCACCTTGGGTTCTCTGTGGGTACGCCTATAGCATACCCACAGAGAACCCAGAGTGGCTGGGATGCTCCCAAGGTGCTCATGTTCTCACTCCCGCTCCCAGAGCATTTCGGAGTGGGCACGGACTGGTTTTTAAAGAACCCGGTAATATAGGTTAACCGAATACAAGGATTCCATAAACCACACTACTAAGCATTGATATGTTTACCAGGCATACAAGGATTTGAATATGGGTCTATATGCTTCTTTGATAATACTAAAGGAGGAAACAACAGTGAACAATGCATGGTACTGCATGGTAAACGTATTTGAATAGATAACATGGCTACCATTCTTATTAGGAAAATCTATTAAACCAAAACCTGGGCATATGGTCTCAAATGTATTTTTTCCACATGCAGAAGTGGTCAGTAACTACAATGCTTCGAAGAATGTAAAAAAAATCTAAATTCTCTTGATTTCAATTTTCAATGAAGTGAATCATTTTAAAGCATTATTACAACATGAGATCAGATCTAACTCAAATCCAGCCAGATCCAGATTTTTTTACCCAGCCAGGTTCAATCCAGATTATTCAATTCATATATAGAAATTTTACCTTTTTTAAATTTTTAATACTGGATTTCCAAAAGAATTTCACCTCCTGAACAAGGAGATTTTTTCTAAACTGGTAAGTATGCTTTAAAGTTTAAACTGAAAACTCACCATAGATTCCAAAATAAGAAACTAACCTGTATGACCCACTGTCTTTTCTGATTCAAAGATTTCATGGTCATTTCCTCCCTGTTAAATCAATAGCAATAATGATTTTTTCAGATGTAAAAGAGAAAAGGAAAGTAGCACTGATCACAGACATACCATACCATTAACTAAGATACATTGCATTCTCATCAACCTATATATTTCTTTTCCATAAAATTGCTGCAACTCCTGTTACAGTGCAAGACTTGTTTTTATATGAAAGCACCCAATGTCCCATAGTCTCAAAACCCATTACCTTGTAGGTTTTGTCTCCAAAGAAATGAATCTCATTGAAATCGTTCTCTAAATATCTTAAGCAGTATGTTTTATCCCAGCCTTGAGGAAAAACCTGTAAAGCCACATTCCAATCATCTAAGACTTGAAAAATACGGGAGTTTTTAGCAGTAGTATATTGTCATTCTTCTCAATGACACTATTGAGAATCATACAAGGTCAAGTACTCACATCAAAGCTAATTTGTCCTCCAATGGAATAGGTTAGCTTTAAATGTGCAAATTTTTCACGAAGCACTTCAACCATTTTCATGCGTATGCCATGAATCTGCAAATGGAACAATAATCTCACCAAATAACTACAAATAATCATGTCCATTGTATTGAATTTTTAGTAAAGAAATTTAAACCATTATAGTAATACTAAAGCAAGGCTTTTGCATTTCAATGTACCTTATCATACTGCTCAAATTCATCTCTTTCTTCTCGACTACAGTTTCTCCCAATAGGTGACACATTCAGCATCCCACTCCTGAACTCTATGAAAGTCCCCCTAAGAATATAAGCAGGACAACAATTATATCACAAGTTCTTAAGCCATGCAATATATTTGAAGATAATGCTCTGAGCCCACCTTTTTACAGGGATATCCAAGTCAGCAATGTAATGAAGAGTAAAATTAATGAAATCCTGCAAATATTTCATGCATTGAGTTATTATAAAGAACCACTTATAAACCAGAAAAATGCATTTACAAGTAATGTAAAACAAATTTTACCTTCAGCTTTTCCTCCCCAAGGAACTCTTTAAAGCTCTGCAGGAATCACGTCAAAAATTCTGCCAGTTACATTCAAGAATAACTAAAAGCCAAAAGTTATGGACACTCTGAATTTGTAAATATCTAAGTTTCATGAGATGTAGATACGTACAGTTTCAGTTTCAACTGAGATTTTTTTTGAAAACCTAGAACAGTATATAGAAAATAATAAAAGGTTGGTGTTTTCATATATGATAAATGTATATACTGACTACATACAATGAAGCCATAAAAAATAACTGCTATTACAGAGACAAAGAGAATACATCTGTTAGGGGGCATAATATTTTTAAGGAGCAGTTATAAGATAAAAGCATAATACAACTTGCCACCAAATAATCCTCATACAAACCTTTTGAACATGTATAAGCTAAAGCTACACACACTCATAACAGAGGTGGAAAATAATTGTCATAACAGGAGGCTGATTGGTTCTGGACAATATGTATTGATAAACAGAATACAGAACAAGACAATTACTAGAGTACTTTTGGTTTTCTAAGTCTTTTTCAGATCCTTTTGCTACAACATTTGAAGGACATGTTCTATGCAGACTGTTAAGGACCAATTATTTACATTCTACCTGCTGGATACACTTGTAGTAAGTTAATGGACTCAAACACATCTTTGCATGTATATCAAAGAGTATTGAAAAAGTAACGATACATATTCTGTGATATTTAACAGCAATTGAATCTCTCTGTGAAAACCATCAATATATGAAGCTTCATTAATAATATGAAAAAAAAACTTTTCATAGTCTACAGCACATATAACTAGAGGTTCCACAGGCTTGAAAACTGATTTGCTTCCTTCAGTATACAGAAATTCTGATAGCAAGGAAACATTGCATAAGTATTATTAAGAGAATTACAACAATGTTTAATTGGCTATGCATAGAAAATATAATGGTTTTTTTGTCCTAACACTAGGAAACTATCATGGAAACAATTCAAACTCACACTTGATTAGAAAATAGATGTTCTATATTTACAAAGCAACAGGAGGATAGTTAAATAAATAACTAGTTGTTCCTGCCCGTCCAAGAATAACAGGGAAGGTCACTAATATCTCAAGTAATGTTGTGAGAGCACAAAAACATGCTAAACCATGCAAATATAACATGAAAAAAGATACAGGAGCAGTACAATTACATTCTAATTCAAGTAACTTAGGGATATTTAGGTGCACTTCCTCATAAGATAAAAAGAAAATAATTAAAAATCAATATCACAATGTAATAATATCTATTTTGAGTTGCCAACAAGAATTGGTTTCAACGTGAGGGTTGAAAGGATTCTAAGTAGTGATAAGCATGGATGGATCCTTGGGTCTTTTCCAGGCATCCATGTCCACGTCACAGTTTGGGGATGCCTCAAAAATGTCCCAGGGGCCATCTCCAGGTCCTTGGCTAGACCAAAAACATTCCAGAAATGGCCAGGCAAAGTTTTAACCCAAAAAAACAAAAATAATAAAGGAAAATAAATGGGGGAGGGGTGTTGAAATTTACCAGTAGGATGGAGCAATTAAATTAACCAATTATAAATGCATATAACAAAAAGAATGGAAACGAATACACAGAGACAAAAAATTTAATGTGGTTCACCCAATGTGGGGCTACGTCCACAAACCAATCATCCAAGTTTTATTAATCTCCAGCAAAAAACAAATACAAATTACATTAAATTGCAGCACAAACTATTGCTGCATGCACACTCACGTTCAACTTGCAAACTGTAATCCACACAACTCTTCACCCGTTGTTGCATGCTCAATGCATAAACACTCACGTGATTTTCTACAACTTCAATATGCGCTGCTGCGTGTTACTACATCTTCTCACATTTGCATGCTCGTGCCTCTAGGCCTTCCAAATTTGATGGGAAGAAACTGTCATGGTTTGGCAGTTACAAAACTAATTTTCAACCAAAATAATGTGCTGCCCCCAAGCCCCCATCTAGTGGCACTAACCCCAATAGACTTCACTAGGGGCGTTGCCCCCAGACCCTCACCATGGGCTCTGCCCCCAAGCCCCCACCAAGAGGGATGGTCCCCTCAGACCCCACAGGAGGGGCTCCGCCCCCCCTACACTCCCTCACTAATTAATTTGGGGGGGAAACGCGGCTACCAAAGTCACCAAAATATTAACACCAAAGCATGATCAAGCTCCATAGATCAACAAGGGGGAGGGGGGACCCTACAATCTCATTAAAAAAAATATGTTTCTATTCTTAGAAAATAGAAGATTTCTGATTTTGTTTGTTCTCTTGAGTCATTTTTATTTTCTTTGAAAATGTGTGGCAATCAGAATTTTTTCTGAACACCCATAAAGCTTTGAAATATTGTCACTACCTAAACATCAGAGATCAAAATATGTTTTAATGGTTTAATTCCTAGGATAGATCAAGCTGTTACACAAGGGCGTAGAACTATAGTAGCAAAAATCACTGATTTATCCTGATGAATCACTGATCACCCCAGCCCCCCTAGTAATTTTATCTTTTAAATGATCACAATTTTTTTTATTTAATCAATCAACTTGATTTTTGAGCGATTTATTAGGAAAATTCAAATTCTTCGATGGTTTTTATAATTTTTGTGGCATTTGGTGGGGGGGCCTAGCTCGATTGGCTAAAGCGTCCTGTTGTAGGAAAGAGGTCATGAGGTCCAGTCTCCCCCATCGTTGTGATATTTGACGGCATATAGGAGGCTACGGATTCCTGCAGTTTAAAAAAAAAATTCTATGGTGATTTTTTGTGTTTTTTTCCTAACACTAACCCTAACCTAACCCAAACCAAACCCCAATTTTTTTATGATTAGTTGAAAAAATCTTTATCCTTTTTTTGCCAATTTATTTCTGAGGTTTTTGCTACTATGTGTAGAACAACGCAAAGGGGATCTAATAATGTCTACATTGCAGCTCTTTGAAGTGTAGTATTCTGTTTTGGCCTGAACATAGGAAAATCCATGCTTATAGTTTGCCGCATTCTAATGATGGTCCAGAAATACAACATGCAAAAAACAAGTCCAGAAATTTGTCATAAAGATTCTGAACAACAATAAAGACTAGAGGCAAATTGAGGTCATTTTTAGAACATAACAGCAGGGGCAGAGCCATCATTGCTGATTTTTGTTACATCCCTTACATTGAAACTATGAGTTTGGTTATGTATTTTTGGATGCAAAGTTAGTTGTAACAGTTTTCATGTGAATGTGAAATTGAGAATAGAATAGATGTTTTATTTATCGTAACTGTAAGTTAACGATCTTTCTTATTTGCAAGTGAATTTCTTGTTCACGTGAAATTGAATTCGTTCATGAGATTATATTTAAATGCATATTTATATATAGCCGTTGTGAACAATTTAACCATAATACCTGTTAGTGGATGCATGACTAACAACACCACGACGGAAAAGGAGATGTCATCAGGGAGAGGTAGTGGTTAACAGAGGATCGGAGATTATCATCTTGCCTTGAGTCGGTGTAAGACAGGAAATCGAAATTGTAACTTGGCCATTAATAATTTAATATAATTATTTATTAAATAAGCCAATTTAAATATTTATAAATCAATAATCACCTTATAAGAGATTTCAAATGGTTGTTAAATAATTGATATAATTAAATAATCATTTTCATCCTCTGTGTGTTGAGCGAACCAAATCTCGGAATATTTTTGCAAGCATTTTTGCTAGAGGATGTTAAATATTAAATTAATAATAAAGATATAAGTGTATCGCCTTTTTGAATGGGAACCATTGAATGGTTTTTAATTGAAATTAATTAATTCGAATTTTGTGAAATCGGTGTCAAGGGGAAAATGGAATTCCCGTTCTCGCGCCACCCTCCGTCTTGAAACGTCCAAGAATGGGCAGACAAAGAGACTTGGGCGTTGGGAATCGAACGAATCTTTTGGTTTTGTGGAAAGGTTGCGAATTCTCCATTCTTGAACATTGGATTTTGGCTTTCACATCATTTTTTTTTTCTCAGAGACTTTGGCGTCTTCGTTCTGTGTCTTGCTTCAACTGGTTTCCATTGTTACTATGTCCTATCTTCACTTATGTCGCCGATCATTTAACACCCGCATTCTAGTTCTTGGAAGATTATCTGGGTTATTGCGTTCTTTTGCATCCATCTTGCTCCAGTATCCCCGTCTTCTTTCTTCTACATCCATCTTGCTCCAGTATCCCCATCTTCTTTCTTCTTACCCCTCAATGTCATCCTTGTCTATACTTTGCTTTATTTGTGGAAGCCACGGAGATTACATCTGCTTTTCAATTTCAAATCTTTTGCTTGTGAGGCGAGATTACTTTCCCTGGTCTGCATCTCCTTCAGCGGTGGTTTCCAAGCGTGTTCTCCAGAGAATTGGAGATTGAAGTTTCCTAGTCGAATTCTCATATCAGGCATGTAAGAGACTCTAAGTTATAATCTGTTGCATGGCATATTTATATCGAAATGAAATTTGTCTTGTTAATATTTTCATTCTAATGAAATTCAAGTCTAATTGATATTGAAATGGCATCGATTCTGTTGTGGAATAAACTACAATGGAATTCAAAGTAAATCACAACTTTCTTCTTTTCTTGACTGGTAGTCTTTATCAGTCTAGTCTTATTCTCATGATAACACTCTGTTATCCTCACTCCTACTGAGTCTAGTTCCATTTAACCTCTTCTCTTAATCTATCTTGGAAAACCTGAGAGGAGCCGATTATATTTTCCTCTTCATATTTTTTTCTTGGAACTCGAATCAGACCTGAAGAAAGAAATGTCTTGAGTTTCTAAGAGAAAATCAATTTGTGAAAACTTGAACGGAGAACATAATATGAGTTCTCCTGTAACTAAAATTTATGCTTATGATTCCGTGAGAGGAATATGTTTTGGTTGAGTCAATTAATCTTTTCCTCATCTCTTTATTTTCTGAAAGAATATGTCTCTGATTTAAGACCCGTGCTGCTAAATGAACTTGGAATGTAAAGATACTTTTTAAGAAGAGAAAACTTAATCTGACTTTATAATTTAAAACTTGAGACAATTGTAATCATGTAGAGCAAGAGTGAGAGCACTGACGGCACAGGAGTGCCAGTATTATTAAAAGAAATCCTTGGCCAAGGTACAATGCTAGATTCAACATCTGTCAGCCATCAAGTACCGGATGTATCACTGATTAGAGTAATCTTCTAGTTGGGAGGTACCCATAGTGAAGGTTCGATTAGGAGGTACAGGTTCTTGACACCAGGCTCAGAGGCATGACGATAAATTGATCCTTGTGTAACTACCCTCATGAAGGGACGGGTTCCTTCATTCAAAGGAACACGGGAGACCAATAGGTATTCGGATGGGCGGTAAAGCCCCTAATGATCTCTTTTTCCCATGATGACAATGTCAAGATCAAATGCTTCAGCTTCTTAACTGTAAACTCTTGAAACCCTTCTCTCACTTGTAATATTTGAGATGGTTACTTAGCTTAAAGATTGATCAGTTGTAATTTTATTTGAAAGCATTGAAAAGTTAGTTAAAGTTCGTTTGCTTTTCTGTTATTGGAAATCAGTAGATGTTTCTTTTCAGTTAATTCAGTTAGACGTTTCTTTTCAGCTGAACTGAACTTAGAAGTTAGTTGAAAAATTGAATGTTATGTAAATTACTTTATTTTGAAATTCTTTCCGTTAAAATGAAAAGAGAAAACCCTAGTTTTGTAACAAGTTAGTTCCATCTTCAGTTGAAAGTAGTTGGTTGGTCTTCCTTATTTAGATGTAGGATAGATAGAGCATTACATATGGTATCAGAGCTACCAGGTTCGGCACTGAACCTTGGGCTCGTCATGTGAACCTAGAAAACTAAAATCTATCTGTGGTGTTTTTCCAGGATGTGGATATAGAAAACACCCCGAAAGAAGGTCCGAGATTCGGTATCCAAACGGCTATGGAAAATCAGACTTCAGTATGATTATTCCAGATGCTCTATGCCTGAGGACTCGAAGACCATGGTTGAAGCTCTGAGGAGACTTCGGTGAGAAAGAAGTGGACGCCTTCCAGTAAGGAAGCCGTTAAAGCAGCCATCCTTGCTGAATTGAAACAAACCAGCATTGTGAACCTAAACAAAATTGGAATCAAGCCGCCTGAATCTTTTGGAAAACGGAAACCAACCCCTGGATATAGGCTCATACCTTTCTCTAAATTCAGTGATCAGGAGTAACCGATCACCGGCAGTGATATGGATACCTAATTAGTTTGCAATGGAAACCTATCACAGAAAGTGATAGATACTTTTTGTAACAAATTTTGTAATTAAACCTATCACAGGAGTGATAGTTATTTATGATCATTTTGTAACTAAATCTATCACAGGGAGTGATAGTTATTCATTTTGTAATTCAACCTATAGATACTTTTTGTAACAAATTTTGTAATTAAACCTATCACAGGAGTGATAGTTATTTATGATCATTTTCTAACTAAATCTATAACAGGGAGTGATAGTTATTCATTTTGTAATTCAACCTATCACAAGGAGTGATAGTTATTTATTATCATTTTGTAATCAAATCTATCACAGGGAGTGATAGTTATTTAAAATCATTTTGTAATTGAATCATCACAAGGAGTGATAGTTATTTTGTAATCATTATTGAATGGAATCTATAATTAATTGTTGGCAAATCATGTTGATATCTTTGAGCAATTGTTTTTTTATGAATTTTATTGAAAGAACCATAGAAATTAAACCCAATATAAACTAATTAAGTAATATCCTATCTCCAGGAACCTCATTGGAATGGAGAATTCTGGAAATGGGTTCAGAGGAGATCGAGACAATGATAACCCTATGGCCAAACTAGACCAACTATTGAATTTAATGAGTGAAACTCAAAACCGATTGTTAAACCTAGAAAGGAAAGTGGATGGGCAGAATGATATGCGTGAGGAAAGGTCTGAGACCCGTAGTGACCAGCGTGAAGAAAGTTCTAAAACCATAAGCCTGGGTAATAAAAGGAGCCGATTGGCTAATGAATTGGCCAAAGATATGAAAAAGATTAAACCTCTGAAGTTTGAGGGCTCCGCATTAGGAGATGCTGCATAAGCATGGTTAACTGAGATGGAGAAATACTTTGAGTTAAGAGACTACTCAGACACTTCCAAGGACACCTGGGCAGCCTACCAGTTGGCTGGAGAAGCTGCAACATGGTGGGAAACCAAAAGAGCGGAAATGGGTCTTGAAGTGGCAGATGTGACCTGGGAGCAGTTTGTAAGAATATTCCGGCAATGGTGGCTCCCACAATTATTTTATGATCAAAAACTTTTGGATTTTGAGAACCTTAGGCAGGGGCCTCTATCAGTCAATGAATACAAGGAAAAATATACCCGATTACTGAAATATGTACCTCAATATCAACAAGAAGAAAACTTTCGAGTCCGAAAATTCATTTTGGGATTGAATAACCGCATTGGAGGTTCGGTAGATGTTCTGGCACCTCGTACAATGGATGAGGCTTATGAGAAAGCAATTCGTCAGGAACAAAGATTAAAGAAGGATGATTCCATCAAGGATAAGAATCACGGTAAGAGCAAATGGAAACAGTCTCATCAGAATTTCAAGAGAAAAGGAAACAAGAATAATCAATATGATAGCAAAAAGGATAAAAAGGGGAATAACAATAACTAGAAGGATGAATCTAATGCAAACAAAGGTCTGGAAGAGAAAGGACCACCAGGGGGATGTTTTAATTGTGGTGGAGAACATTATGCGAATCAGTTCCCTAATAAGAATCATCAGGGGCAGCAACAACGAAGGCCATTACCATCCCAACAGACAGCCTTTCAACAGAGGATCCATGCAGCTATAGACAACCATCAAGCAGAGTATTAGGTTACTCCAATTGAAACACCAAGTATGCTTTACGAGAACCCAATAACCATATTAATTGACACTAGGGCTACTGAATGTTTTATTTCACCTAAACTACTTGGTAAATTTCCAAAAAGAATTGGGTTTATGGCAAACTCCTGGACTGTAGAATATGCTAATCAGACGAGAGCTCGGGTAGAGTAGTGTCTGTTTGAGGCTAGGTTAGAACTTCCAAGCTTCACTACTGAAGTTAATCTTTACGTAGTGCCCCTAGGTTCCTATGACATAATGCTCGGAATGAATTGGTTAAAGGAGCATAGGGTCAAGATTGACTGCCTGGCAAAGACAATGGAATGTCTAGATGATCATGGACATATGATGTTCTTGCAAGGAGTGCAACGGGGAGTTAGAATGCGGCAAATTTTTTCCTTGCAACTGAAAAGAAATAAAAGGAAGGGTTGTTAGATATATGCTGTGAAGATGGAAGAAGTTAGGGAATTTAAAGAAAGTGTAATTCTGGATGATATGATTATGCAAACTCAGAATCAGAGTGAGGAAATGGAAATTGACCCTAAGAAGGAAACTTTTGCGGAGAAATATCCCTATCTCCGAGAATATCAAGATGTGTTTCCAGAGGAACTACCTGGGCTACCGCCGAGAAGAGTATTTGATCTCTATAGATTTGGCTCCGGGGGCTGAACCTGTCTCTAAGGCTCAGTATTGTATGACTACAGTGGAACTAATGGAGTTGAAGGAATAGTTGCAAGAGTTGCTAGATAAAGGATTAATTCAACCTAGTGTTTCACCATGGGGTGCACCAGTGATATTTGTTAAGAAGAAGGATGGGACACTCCGACTATGCATTGATTACCGCATGTTGAATAAACTCACCATCAAGAATAAATATCCCTTTCCTAGGATAGATGATCTTTTTGATCAAATGAAGGGGGCAGCTATGTTTTCCAAAATAGATTTGAGATCGGGATACCACTAGCTAAGATTGAAAGAGGAAGATATACATAAAACAGCTTGATGAACAGTATATTCCGCAATTGTCTAGACAAGTTTGTATTGGTATTTCTTGACGACATTCTTATTTATTCCAAGAATGAGGAACATCTTCGGAATCTTCAGATAGTCCTTCAACAATTAAGAGAACACCAGCTTTATGGTAAGTTGTCAAAATGCACTTTCTTCCAAAAGGAGGTACAGTATTTAGGTCATATTATATCAACCGAGGGAATAGCAGTAGATCCTGCAAAGATAAAAGCTATAGTAGAATGGCCGGTACTTAGGAACATGCACAAGGTTAGGAGTTTCATGGGTCTAGCTGGGTATTATCGAAGATTTGTGAAAAAATTTTCAAGAATTGCTCACCCCATCACCTCCCTTCAAAGAAAGGGAAAGAGGTTTGAATGGACTGCAAAAGGTCAGGAGGCTTTTGATACACTGAAGGATAAGTTAACCACATCACCTATTTTGGTTGTACCAGACCCTAACGGTCGTTTTGTAGTAATCACGGATGCGTCGGGTGACAACTTAGGAGTACTGATGCAAGATGAGAAGGTGGTAGCATACGAATCCCGAAAATTGAAACAATATGAACAGAATTATGCACCACATGATCTAGAATTAGCAGCTATTATTCATGCTTTATAGATGTGGTGACATTACCTGTTGGGAAAAACATTTGAACTCAAGTTAGATCACCAAGGGTTAAAGTACTTATTTACTCAGCCTAACTTAAATGCCCAACAAAGAAGGTGGATGGAATTAATATTTGATTACGATTTTGAAATCAGTTACATCAAAGGCAAAGAAAATAGAGTAGCCGATGCATTGAGCCGATGGAGGCATATAACTTCCATGATGATAGTCAATACCAGTTTTAGAGCTCAGGTGTTGCAAAAATGAGTGAAGAAGAATTTTACCTTCAAGTGCAGGAAGCTCTTCAGGGGAATCCACAGGACCCTAAATATGAAGGTTACCAGATTGAGATAGATGGATTATTAAGGTACAAAGGCAGAAAGTACATATCCGACCCTCCAAAGTTAAGGAAGACAAAATGGCAAGAGACTCACTTAGCACCTTATTCAGGACACCTTGGGGTAATGAAAATGTTGGCAGATGTCAAACCCCTATATTTTTGGAGAGGAATGAAAAAGGATACAGCCAGATTCATTGCGGGTTGCTTTGAATGTCAGAAGGTTAAGGTAGAGCATCAATACCCAGCAGGGTTACTGCAACCTCACAGTGTACCCGAATGGAAATGGCAAGTTATTAGTATGGATTTCGTCCAGGGATTACCAATGACCACGAACAGGCACAATGCAATACTGGTTGTGGTGGATAAACTCACCAAGGTAGCACACTTTATACCAGGGAATTTGTCCGATGGAGCTTCAATAGTTGCTCGAAAGTTTATGCAAGAAATTTTTCATTTACATGGAGTACCGGAGAAGATTATCTCCGACATGGATGCTAGGATGACATCCAGATTTTGGAGAACTCTATTCTCTGCTTTGGGAACTCAGTTGAATATCAGCACAGCTTATCATCCCGAAACCGATGGACAAACGGAAAGGGTAAATCAGATTTTGGAAGAACTACTCAGAATGTACTGCATGGATCAGCAATATAAATGGGAGGAATATTTACCATTAGTAGAGTTCTCCTATAATAACTCCTATCAGTCAGCTATCAAAGATGGCACCATTTGAAGCCTTATACGGCAAAAAGTGCAGAACACCAATCAGTTGGGATAGAATGGAGGATAGGATCGTCCTTGATCCTGAAATGCTCTTAGAAATGCAAGAACAAGTTAAGTTGATCAAACAGAGTTTAAAAGAAGCCAATGATCGATAGAAGAGCTACACAGATGCAAAAAGAACTCCCAGGCAGTTTGCAGTTGGGGATAAAGTTCTCTTACGGGTAAAACCTCAAAAAAGCTCAATCAAATTCGGAAAAGCCTCGAAGCTAGCTCCGAGATATGTGGGACCATTTGAAGTCCTGGAAGTTATTAACCCAGTAGCTTACAAAATCGCTCTACCGCTAGCCCTCGCTAGATTACGTAATGTATTTCATGTTTCCTATCTTAAGAAATATTATGCAAGGTTTGATCACCAAATTGACTGGAATTCCTTGTAGGTGCGGGATCCAGGGGTGATCACAGTCGAGCCGCTTAGAGTGCTTGAGGCGGGCAGGATGTGTTAGTTTTACGATCAGAAATTAAATAAGCAGATATAGAACAATTTTAAACAATTTGACACAACATATACCCTGGGAAAACCCTCCAACTTGAGGGAGAAAAACCTAGCAACAATATATCTCTTATATATTGAATAATGAAAGCAATTCGCTTTTACAATGAGGCCAAATACAAGGCCGAATCAATCAGCACCACACTTGATGCAATCTCAAACAATAATATCAAACTTCTTGAATGATATCAATTTCTATAATATTGAACTCCAATATCAAACTCCTACTGTAGATGAATTCGCACTTGTCTCTTGAATAGAATGAACTGAACAACACCTCTATTATATACAAATTGATGAGGAGGTTTCCAATAAACGTGTCCCTTCAAGATACATGTCGGCCTCAAATGAAGGGGTGTGACTTAATAAAAGATGGCGATCTTTTAGATGATGTCGGCCTTGACAATAATTGGTTGTCTTATTTTCATGCTTGTACCGTTGTACCGTTGGATGACTGTGAGAGAGGTGTGGTAGCGCGGTATACCACCATACTGCAGGAGACTTCTTACTGCCTGGCGGTAGTGCGGTGTACCGCCATACCACGGGAGACTTCTTACTACTTGGCGGTAGTGCAGTGTACCGCCATACCGCAAGAGACTTCTTACTACCTGGCGGTAGTGCGGTGTACCGCCATACCGTGAGAGCCTTGTGATTGACTGGCGGTAGTGCGGTGTACCACCATACTGCGAGAGCCTTGAGACTGACTAGCGGTAGTGCAGTATACCGTCATGTAAATAAATCGACTCCAATAAATAAATGAATAGCCAATGGCTATATGAATTTATTGCTTATTGCCACTGGAAGTATGAGGCCCGCAGCTACACATCAACACTCCCTCTTAGCTAGGGAGGAATACTTCCAGATATCCAAGTCATGGAGTCTCTCAACATGACACCCACAATGGCTACTCCCATTTGTGGAGAAGAACTCATCACGGAGTCACTCAACGTGATGTCATCCACCATGGCTACTCCCATGTATGGAAAGGAACAAGTATACAAGTGCCCATCACGGAGTCACTCAACGTGATATCATGGAGTCTCTCAACATGATGTCCACCATCGCTACTCCCAGGGGGTGGATAAACACAAGTACAAGGAAATCATTCTCTCAACATGGCATCCACCATGGCTACTCCTAGAGGGTGGAAACAAGGGCTTTCACCTCAAATTTCTCTCTCACAGAGAAAGATGCATTATAGCAAATTGCAAAAGATCACTGATACTGAGTCTCCCTCTCAGCTTGGGCTTCATTCTCCACAACTCCAAGCTTGTCTCAAAAGTGCACAAACTTCACTTTGGAGAGAGGCTTGGTGAGAATGTCAGCCGTCTGCTCATCAATGCAAATATATCTCAACTGGATAGCTTTCCTCAATACCATATCTTTGATATAATGGTATTTGATCTCAACATGTTTTGTTCTGTCATGAACACTGGATTGACAAATAGCTTCACACAGCTTTGATTGTCACAATGAATAACAGTCGGCTCCAATGATTGTCCAAACAATCCTGCAAGGAGCTTCCGAAGCCACACTGCTTCTTGAGCTGCTACACATGCTGCAATATACTTTGCCTCTGCAGTGCTTAGTGCCACTGAAGACTACTTCCTGCTACACCAAGAAATCATCGCAAACCCCAAACTAAAGCAACATCCAGAGGTGCTCTTCCGATCAGCCACACTCCCTGCCCAATCAGAATCAGAATATCCTTGCAGCTTTAGGTCTACACTGGAAGTATATTTCAAGCCATTTCCAACTGTGCCACGGAAGTATCTCAAGATATGCTTAGCTGCAACTAGATGAATTTGCCTTGGTTCACACATGAATTGACTAAGTGCACTCACTGCATAGCAAATATCTGGTCTAGTATTGACTAGATACATCAACGATCCAATCAACTGCCTATACATAGTGGGATCCACCAGATCTGAACTAGTTGCAGACTCACTTAACTTCTTCAAATTGGTTTCCATCGGTGTAGACATGTATTTGCAATCCATCATACCAAAGCTCTTCAAGATGTCTATAGTATACTTCCCTTGACTCAAAATGATCTCATTAGGTTTCTGCCACACTTCCAATCGTAGGAAGTAATACATATATCCTAGATCCTTCATCTCAAATTTAGAAGCTAACGCCTTCTTGCATTTGATAATGAGATATTCTCCTCCTGTAAGAAATAGATCATCAACATAGAGAACCAAGAGTAATGCCTCACCATCAACTACCTTGAAGTAAAGATTTGAATCAGCATCATTCTTGAAGAAGCCCAAGCTCATCAAGTATCGATCAATCCTCTCATACCAAGCATGAGGATCCTGCTTAAGGCCATACAAAGCCTTCTTCAATTTACAGACATGAGACTCCTTCCCATGAATCTCAAAGCCATCAAGTTGCTCAATGTATACTTCTTCAATTACACCATTAAGGAAGGTTGTCTTCACGTCCATCTGATGTAGATTCCATCCCTTAGCTGCTGCAATAGCAATAATAGTCCTAATGGATGTATAATGAGCAACCGGAGCAAAGGTTTCTTCATAATCTATTCCCTCTTTCTGAGAGAATCCTCTAGCCACAAATCTGGCTTTGTACTTCTCAATGCTTCCATCAACCGCATGCTTGATCTTGAAAAGAAGATACAACTGATTTCCCTTTTGGTCTTGGTACAATATCCCAAACATCATTCTTAATGATAAATTGATATTCTTCAGCCATTGCATCTCTCCATACTTGCTGACTTGATGCTTCCTCAATACTGGAAGGCTCAGATTCAATGATATGACTCATTAATGCAACATAGCTTGGAAACTTTTGTGGTCTTTTGCTTTCTCTAAATGTTCCTCTAGGAGCTGCAAACTTTTATGCCTCCTGCACTATTTGCCTAGCCCATAGAGGTCTCTTTCGACCTATGACAATATCTCTTGGCCCACCAGTTGGTTCCAAAGGCTCAACTGGATCACCATCCTCTTCTGGTTCAATAGACTCCCTCTAAATCTCAGGAGAATGATCAACGTCCATGTCCTGAGGAGTCTCTCGGTCTTCATTATCTATCTCCATGTATGAACCTTTAGATCTTTTGAATGCAACATCTTCTTCAAAAGTGACATCCCTGCTAATCTCTATCTGTTTCTGACCTCGAATGTAAATCCTGTAGGCTTTTGAAGATTCACTGTAACCCACAAATATTCCTCTCTTGCCAGATGGTTCTAACTTAGATCTCTTATCTTTAGGTACATGAATATAAACAGGACAACCAAAGATTCTCAAGTGACTAACTCCAGGCTTCACGCTTGTGAAGGCTTCTTTAGGAGTCATATTCTCCAAAATATGATGAGGGCTCCGATTTTGAACATACACTGCAGTTCTAGATGCTTCTGCCCAAAGCAAGGTTTGCAAGTCTTGATCATGGATCATAGCTTTAGCTGCCTCAACAATGGATCTATTCTTCCTTTCTGCAACTCCATTTTGTTGTGGATTGTAAGGAACACAAAACTCCCTCTTAATCCCTACCTCGATACAAAAGTTACGGAAGCCTCCAGAGATGTATTCTCCTCCATTATCAGATCTTAGAACTTTGATCCTCTTCCCAGACAAGTTCTCTACTTGAGCCTTAATTTTTTTGAATTTCTCAAGTACTTCAAATTCCTTAGTCTTTAAGAAATAAATCCAACTCTTTCTAGAATAGTCATCAATAAAAATTACGTAATACCAAAAACCACTCAACGATGCAACAGACATTGGACCACACAAATCAGAATGAACAAGATCTATAGTACATTTTTATCTACTCTCACTACTATGAAAAAGACCTTTAGTATTCTTACCCAATGCACATCCTCGACAAGTACCATCATGCTCCTGACTAAGTTTTGGAAGGCCAGTGACCATCTTCTCCATGGATGGGAGAGCTCTGAAATGGAGATGAGCAAGTCTTCTATGCCAAAGCTCGCTTGAACTGGTGGAATCATGCAACAATGCCTACATTAGACGAATGGAAAGTCTATAAAGACTCTCTTGCCGAACACCAATCACTCGGGTTGTCTTGATGCTAGAGTTCTTCGGCCAAGCAAAGAACTTTTCCCTCAGAAAATGCAACTTGATATCCTTTGTCCTCCAAAGCTGAAATTGATACAAGGTTCCTCTTGATACCTGGTACGAACAACACATCGCTCAAATGAAGAGAGATGCCGGAATCTAGGTGAAGAGAGGAGGCTCCAACACCTTTCACTGAATAGCATGCATCATCTCCAATTATTACTTGAATGTTGGTATCTCTCTCCACCAAATCTGAAAGATGCTCTCTAAATCCGATGATGTGTCGAGAAGCACCACTATCAATCAACCACGTTACCAATGGCACAAAGTTGATCTCTCAACTTAGTGATCTTCATGAAGAAGGAGATGACTGAATCTCCTTTCGCCATCTTGATGTGATGAAATTGTTGCCTCAATGCAAGAGCTCTGCTTGTATTATTGATCTCATATAGTCCCTCCAAGGTCTTGAACATCTCTCTAGCTGTCTTCAACTTGGAGATAATAGGCACAAGGTGATCCTTCACAGAATCAATCAATATCTTCTTGGCCTTTGTGCCATTCTTCCTCCATTGTGTCTACTCAGTCTCATCGAAAGCTTCAGGTGCCTCTTTCTTCACAAACTCGAGAATGTCATTTTCTTCCAATGCAATGAGAACTCTAAACTTCCAAGAGGTGAAGTTAGAGGCACCATCGAGTCTATCTTCAACCTTGAGACTGTTCACCATTTTCATAATTAAGATAGACACACAAAGATGAGAATAATGGAGAAAGATAATGCTGCTTATATAAATCTGATCACAATCTTGCTTAAACCCGCTCTAATACCATGTTAGTTTTACGATCAGAAATTAAATAAGCAGATATAGAACAATTTTAAACAATTTGACACAGCATATACCCTGGGAAAACCCTCCAACTTGAGGGAGAAAAACCCAGCAACAATATATCTCTTATTTATTGAATAATGAAAGCAATTCGCTTTTACAATGAGGCCAAATACAAGGCCGAATCAATCAGCACCACACTTGATGCAATCTCAAAAATAATATCGAACTTCTTGAATGATATCAATTTCTATAATATTGAACTCCTGTTGTAGATGAATTTGCACTTGTCTCTTGAATAGAATGAACTGAACAGCACCTCTATTATATACAAATTGATGAGGAGGTCTCCAATAAACGCGTCCCTTCAAGATACAAGTCGGCCTCAAATGAAGGGGTGTGACTTAACAAAAGATGGCAATCTTTTAGATGATGTCGACCTTGACAATAATTGGTTGTCTTATTTTCATGCTTGTACCGCTGTACCACTGGATGATTGTGAGATAGGTGCGGTAGCGTGATATACTGCCATACCACGGGAGACTTCTTACTGCCTGGCGGTAGTGCGGTGTACTGCCATATCACAGGAGACTTCTTACTGCTAGGCGGTAGTGTGGTGTACCGCCATACCGTGAGAGACTTCTTACTGCCTGGCGGTAGTGCGGTGTACCACCATACCGCGAGAACCTTGTGACTAACTGGCGATAGTGCGGTGTACCGCCATACCGCGAGAGCCTTGAGACTGACTGGCGGTAGTGCGGTATACCGCCATGTAAATAAATCGACTCCAATAAATAAATGAATAGCCAACGGCTACATGAATTTATTGCTTATTGCCGCTGGAAGTATGAGGCCTGCAGCTACACATCAACAGGATGCGCTTACGTAACCGTGAGGTTATGCAATGCAAGGTCCAGTGGGACCAGTACTCTGAAGAAAATGCCACTTGAGAGGATTATGAAGAAATCCTTCAGAAATTTCCTTATCTTTTGATGAACAATTGAGAACACTATATTTATGTTTATGTTTAAATTTAGAATAAACAATCATCGAGGACGATGATTCTTAAGGGGAGGAGTATGTTACATCCCTTACATTGAAACTATGAATTTGGTTATGCATTTTCGGATGCGAAGTTAGTTGCAATTAACTGTTTTCATGTGAATGTGAAATTGAGAATAGAATATATGTTTTATTTATCGTAACTGTAAGTTATCAATCTTTCTTATTTGCAAGTGAATTTCATGTTCACATGAAATTGAATGCGTTCATGAGATTATATTTAAATGCATATTTATATATAGTCGTTGTGAACAATCTAACCATAATACCTATCAGTGGATGCAGGACTAACGACACCACGACGGAAAAGGAGATGTCATTAGGGAGAGGTAGTGGTTAACAAAGGATCGGAAATTATCATCTTCCCTTAAGTCGGTGTAAGACAGGGAATCAAAATTGTAACTTGGCCATTAATAATTTAACATAATTATTTATTAAATAAGCCAATTTAAATATTTATAACTCAATAATCACCTTATAAGAGATTTCAAATGGTTGTTAAATAATTGATATAATTAAATAATCATTTTCATCCTCTGTATGTTGAGCGAACCAAATTTCGGAATATTTTTGCAAGCATTTTTGCTAGAGGATGTTAAATATTAAATTAATAATAAAGATATATGTGTATCGCCTTTCTGAATGGGAACCATTGAATGGTTTTTAATTGAAATTAATTAATTATAATTTTGTGAAATCGATGTCAAGGGGAAAATGGAATTCCCGTTCTCGCACCACCCTCCTTTTTGAAACATCCAAGAATGGACAGACGGAGAGACTTCGGCGTTGCAAATGGAACGATTCTTTTGGTTTTGTGGGAAGGTTGCGAACTCTCCATTCTTGAACATTGGATTTTGGCTTTCACATCATTTTTTTTTCCTCTGAGACTTTGGTGTCTTCGTTCTATGTCTTGCTTCAGCTGGTTGCCATTGTTACTATCTCCTATCTTCACTTATGTCGCCGATCATTTAACACCCGCATTCTAGTTCTTGGAAGATTATATGGGTTATTGCATTCTTTTGCATCCATCTTGCTCCAGTATCCCCATCTTCTTTCTTCTTACCCGTCATCTTTGTCTATACTTTGCTTTATCTGTGGAACCTGCGAATTTCAATTTCAAATCTTTTGCTTGTGAGGTGAGATTACTTTCCTTGGTCCGCGTCTCCTTCGGCGGTGGTTTGCAAGTGTGTTCTCCAGAGAATTGGAGATTGAAGTTTCCTAGTCGAATTCTCAAATCAGGCACATAAGAGACTCTAAGTTATAATCTATTGCATGGCATATTTATATCAAAATGAAATTTGTCTTGTTAATATTTTCGTTCTAATGAAATTCAATTCTGATTGATATTGAAATGGCATCGATTCTGTTGTGGAATGAACTATAATGGAATTCAAAGTAAATCACAACTTTCTTCTTTTCTTGACTGGGAGTCTTTATTAGTCTAGTCTTATTCTCATGATAACACTCTGTTATCCTCACTCCTACCGAGTTTAGTTCCATTTAACCTCTTCTCTTAATTTGTCTTGGAAAACCTGAGAGGAGCCATTATATTTTCCTCTTCATATTTTTTTCTTGACCTCAAACTTTACTTGGAACTCAAATCAGACTTGAAGAAAGCAATGTCTTGAGTTTCTAAGAGAAAATCAATTTGTGAAAACTTGAACAGAGAACATAATATGAGTTCTCCTGTAGCTACAATTTATGCTTATGATTCCTTGAGAGGAATATGTTTTGGTTGAGCCAATTAATCTTTTCCTCATCTCTTTATTTTCTGAAAGAATGTCTCTGATTTAAAACCCCTGCTGCTAGATGAACTTGGAATGTAAAGATACTTTTTAAGAAGAGAAAACTTAATCTGACTTTATAATTTAAAACTTGAGACAATGTAATCATGTCGAGCAAGGGTGAGAGCGCTGATGGCACAGGAGTGCCAGTATTATTAAAAGAAATCCTTGGCCAGGGTATGATGCTAGATTCAGCATCTATTAGCCATCAAGTACTGGATGTATCACTGATCAAAGTAATCTTCTAGTTGGGAGGTACCCATAGTGAAGGTTCGATCAAGAGGTACAGGTTCTTGACACCAGGCTTAGAGGCATGATGATAGATTGATCCTTGTTAACTACCCTCATGAAGGGACGGATTCCTTCAGTCGAAGGAACACGGGAGACCAGTAGGTCTTCGGATGGGCGGTAAAGCCCCTGATGATATCTCCTTTTCCCATGATGACAGTGTCAAGATCAAATGCTTCAGCTTCTTAACTGTAAACTCTTGAAACCCTTCTCTCACTTGTAATATTTGAAATGGTTACTTAGCTTAAAGATTGATCAGTTGTAATTTTATTTGAAAGCATTGAAAAGTTAGTTAAAGTTTGTTTGCTTTTATGTTATTGGAAATCAGTAGATGTTTCTTTTCAGTTAATTCAGTTAGACGTTTCTTTTCAGTTAATTCAGTTAGACGTTTCTTTTCAGCCGAACTGAACTTAGAAGTTAGTTGAAAAATTGAGTGTTATGTAAATTACTTTATTTTGAAATTCTTTCCGTTAAAATGAAAAGAGAAAACCCTAGTTTTGTAACAAGTTAGTTCCATCTTCAGCTGAAAGTAGTTTGTTGGTTTTCCTTATTTAGCTATAGGACAGATAGAGTATTACAGTTTTCTTTCTTTTATCAGCACAAATTCTCTTCTTATCAACCATTGAAGATTGTTGTTGAAATTTTGTTAATTTGTGTGTTGACCCTTATGTGAATTCTCAATTCAACTCTAATGTTACAAAATGTGGTTCTATAATGAATATGGTGAATGACTTGTAATGTGTATAATTTAATTTTAGCACAGTTGTAAAACACTGCAAGTACTCGCAAGATAAAGCCTGTGGCAAGTAAATCACCATATTACTCAGCCCCAGGTAATTTTAAATAATTACGAGTTATTCTGGATCGCACACCAAACTCATAGGTTTAATTACCAAAAACTCAAGATTCAGGGCAAAAAACTTGTCGAGTGTTAAAAGGTGGGTTTTGTGACCATTTTTTCACATTTAGAGGTTTGTTTTTGGTCAATGCTTGTCTGCAAGGGCATTGAATGAAATTCCTAAGGCTGTTGAAGTGTTGAATGAAGTTTATGTATAAGCTGAGTTGTTGAGGCTTTGGTCTGGTTGACTAGTAAAATCATAGGTATGAGACTACAACATGGGTTGCAGGTCGTGACTATAAAATAGTAAAATATTTGGTTGTGGGTCTCAATCTATATCAGTATAACCATGGATATGCATATTGCATTCATTGCAATGTTTAAAACTTATAAAATATATCCAATTTTTTTTTCCTTCATATTGCACCCCTACAATAAACATTGTTTTCAAAAGTGAACATTTTTTTATCAGTTGAAGCTTGAAACTGGATAAGAATTGGGCATTTGAAGTTATATATACAGGGTTCTATTATGACTTAATAATTTATCTATGCACAATAAGTCAAAATGATCAAGTTTCTCTATATTTAACTTATCAATACCAATTAATGTCACCTATAATTTACATTTTACAATGTATTGAACTCTAATTTTGATCTATATATTAAGGAAATCAATAATATCTTACACAATTTCAGTCATATGCATGTTTTTGAAGAATATTTTAAAAAACTATGTATTTTTTAATGTTCAAGAAATTTGCCAAGTTATTGCCAAGTTTATCCCCGAGCTTTTGCCGAGTCTTGAGTATTTTTTAGGCAGTCGTCAGTTGTTGAGGTTATTCCATCACTTGGTCCCCATGGACTAATAGGTTAGTTAGGAGGCCCCTCTGAGGGCGTTTGTGACTTGCCAGTCAACCATTTGTGCTCAATCGGCATTTTGTAGCTCAATGTTTCCAGGGTCATTGTCGTGTACCTTCCGGAGCATAATTTGGACAATATGTCCATACTATTTTTAGTAAGTCACAGGGTGGTCAGCGACCTAGTTAGTTGGTGGTATTTCTATATCAAAAAAGTTGACGGATTCTTACCATGGAATTATTTTGGCATTTATCATGGTCATGTGTATTAAGTTTAAATAACATTAATAATAAAGTTAAATTAATATATTTAACTTTATGCGTTATTTATATATATTTAATGACTTTATGATAAAGGTGATATAAGGGGTTTCTAAAAGATTGTTTTATATCATAAAGTGGCACCAACTTAAAGGAGATATAAGGCGAGAAATAAATTAAATAAAATAATTTTAAAGTGCCAACTTGGGCGTGGGAATTGGAGGGAGATATAAAAGCCCTTTTGTGAGCTCATTTGTGTTGATGTGTGTTTTGTGACTGCACCAAAAAGCAGAATAAAGTTTCCAACGGTCACTCTATCCTCTCTTGAACAAAGTCTCCTGCATGCTAAGATTGCGAGAGAGATCATGCATTTAACTCCAAGGTTCCTTCATACAGTGGATATAGTCTCAATTGGCTCGTTGTGATTTGTTGGTATCACGAGGGGACTTACGTAATTGTTCGGCAGCAGACAGCAAACAACGGACTAAAGGGTTTTCATGTGAATTGAAAGATTTGTCAATGAAGTGCAAGTTTCCTAATACTAACCAGAAAATTGCGGAATTGAATGGCTGCAGCGATTAGAAAATCTATGGACTACTCTAAGGTGCGGGATGTGGAGATCAACTTAAGCAAACTTCAACCAGACTTCGCTTTAACTCACTTCGGACAACTTCCACAAAGTCGGTGCAATCTTCAAGGGAGGTAACTAGAGATATTCAAATCAAGACTTAACATGAAGATACCATCATAACAACGCATACCAACATTCAAACCGTAATTGAAGTTAAGTCCACAACGTTCCAGTCAACCACGCAAGGTGAACACACCGTCAATGAGCCCGCTAGTGGTATCGATAAGCGAAGCTTACTCAGATTAAACACCACATTCCACAGTTACTATCTACTTGCATGAAATGAAATTTATTCTACTTTAAGTTCTACTTTAAAATGCTAAGTGATTCGGAAGGACAAAGGAGCCTTGCTAGCTACTAACAACAAAAGACAAAATCACCATCAATGAAAGCTCTTTTTATTATGAGAGTGTTCACAACAACTTCTTACAAAGCATTCAATGAAAAAGCTTTCCTTCCTCTTCAATCTAAGCTATGCTATCAAACTATGCTAATTGTCTCTCTATGCTCTGCTATTCTATGATCGCTAATCTAATCTAATGAGGTACAAATGAGGGGGGATGCCCCTTTTATAGCTGGCCAAGTCCAATGGACGGCTCAAATTACAATCAGATGGATGGCTCAGATCATGCCACCTCAGCCCTAAACAAGATTCACCCTAAAAACCGTAACAAAGAGGAGTGGGACAATAAATGAGCCAAAAGATTCCCACTCATTCCCAAAATAGCATAGGCAATTAATGCCCGCCATCATCTTCCAGAAGATCATCATCCAGAAGGGCATTTCCATTCTCTTTCTCTTTGACTGCAAAGTCAACAAATTTGGCCAGCACTGTTTCAACTTCCTGAACTGAAATAGGTGGGATGTGATCAAGCTGAAACTCTAGCACCGTAACTGTTTGCCCATGCCGAGTACAAGATTTTCTCCAAGCAACTAGAGCATCCTGAGTATTTTGGATAATGCTGGAGAAGGTCAAGGTATTTTCAAAATCATCCTGAACAAAAGTCTTCACCTCCGAAAAGAAAGGCCCCAATCTACTCTTCAAACCATCTGCAGTCACCTCCTCAGAAGTCAATCTCCTAGCAAAGATAGCCTCAAGTGTGTTCAGGACTCCGTCAAGAATATTCACCATAGCCTTTCTGACTCTGACCGAATCTACCTGTGCTGCATCAAAGAAACCTCGGCCTGTGACCACTGAAGAATACCAGCCAATAAAGTCATACCTATCACCTTCCTAAATTACGCCTCCCTCAACCAAAGTCTGCAATGGTGTATGCATCAAAGCCTCCAGATGAAGAACAACCTTGTTCTGATAGATGCGAGCCTCACCCCAAGCCTGATCAACTGCGTCCATTCGTGCCATAATGCCAGAGGCCTACTGATAGGAATGAGCAAGATCTTCCATAAACTTCTCCGTCTCAGTGCGAACATTAGCAACCCATTTATCTGCCTCCTGTGCCATCCTCCTCAAGTCCTCCAACCTGCTAATTGATTCTCTGGGAAACTCGGTTGGGAGCTCAATTACCGGATTCTCTTGCCCACAAGGACGAGACAAGTGTTGTACATAACCAATCAATGTTTTGTGCTCCTTCAATCTTTTATACTTGCCTTCAGTTTGGAGCAGCCTGTCCTTGAGTGCCTGATAGGAGTTATCACACTCTTCAATTATATGCGCTCCAGTAGGGCGGCCCAACTCCATGGTAGTGATCACATAGTTCTCCGGAACAACTTCATCTCGATTGCACTCAACCCTAGGCATAGCCATGTGAAACATGCAAGAGCAATCTTCATCTGTTGAAATCTTTGAGAACTTTCTAGCCTTCTTTGTTGGAGATGCACTTATCCTACTCAAAAATTCTTCCATCTCAATTGTTGGATCGGACTCTTCAATGGGGTCCCTTCTCATCCTATCCCTTAGCCAATCTGGCACCACCTGCTGCAAGTCAGAAATAATGAATGGTTGTTTATCCCTTGCTTCCTCTTCGCGAACTTCTTCTCTTTCGTCATTCTGACGAGGCTCATCAATCTCTATAGGCTGAGTATCTCCCGAACCTTGGGCCTCTTGCCCTGTAGTAGTGTCATCCTCTAATGCTGCATCAATCTCATGCTGGAAGCGAGTATCCGTGGCCGTTTCTTCCTCCTCTTCCTACTGGTTCTCTCTTATAGGTGCGTTGACACTCTGGCCAACGGACTCCCTGCGAGGTGGCGGATTTGCTTCCTATAATTCCTATTCTTTATTCAACCTCGCTCTCTGATTTGCAAACAGTGAAACTTCCTGCACACTCGGAGAGTAAGTCCTTAATGGCGTATGTTATGCCTCCTCAACTCTTTGAGGCTCCGGTTGGACTAATTCTTTTCTTCATGGCTCTAGAGCTCAAGCAACCTGCTTCGTCTGCGTAACAGTTGGCGGCCTATGATCTCCCATTAAGTTATAAGAGGAATTGACCTGCCCTTAAGCCTGTTCACGTGCCTCTCCACCCAACCTCTCGTGAACGTCAAGACTGGTATGCAAAGCGTATCCAAATCTATAATCTCTGGCTCCGACAATCTGGAAGTGGGAGTGGTGTATTCCTCACTATCTCATAATCAGCCTGCATAACATTCACATCTTCATCTACCTAGTCTGGCACCGGAGCAATTTCACATTCTCTGATCATGCTCAATGGTATCCTCAAAAACATCCTTCTCCTCACATCAGCATCATCCAACGCACTTGCCAGAAAATCTTCAATGTGCGCCTTATGTCTGAACTCCTCAACCAATATTCATCTGATATTCCTATGGGGATCATAATATTGCCTGCTAGTATGATAAGAGAGGTGGAAAAATTGAAGCTCGTTTTCTGCTTCCTTGGCTGCCTACAGTGTAGGACAAACTTCATCTGAATTTCCCATGATGATAGGGAAGTCGAGTCCTTTTTTCTTCTTCTTCTGAATCTTATTGTAGGCAATGAGTTGCCTAGATATTTCTAGCATCAAAATTTTGTTTGTGGGGTATCGGGGCAATCTGTATGGATAAGATGAAAACCCCTACAGCCTGATGTAAGTGAATTTCGGAAATTGGATAAACCAACATCCGTACCTCTCAATCAGCTCCTGAGCTTCCCTTGATATTCTGTGATGAGTCCTCTGTTGAAGCGTCCTTGTGATATGCATCGTGAAAGCATCATTGACTCTTTTGTAGTGAGAAGTGCTCGTCAAGTGCAACTGTGGACAAGCTTCATGTATCTTGAATTGTTGAGAACCACACCCAATTGGCTCCTTGTATGATATCCCTCTGTACCTTGTCATTTGAGCTAGCATATAAATGATATATGAGCTCATATAAAATGTCTTCGTTCTCCTCAAACTTTTGAGTTCATGCAAATTGTCGCTGATCATTACCGCCCAGTCAACATGTTCTTTGCCCTCCAGCACAAGGTTGATGTAGTAAAACATCCAAGGCTCAAAGATGAAAGATTGGGGGCTCCCTGTTGCTAAGCATCATAATCAGGTCACAATATTCTTCCTTCAAGTCATCTGAAATTATCTGTTTCAGCAACTTTGTGCGAGTAGGCTTAGGCTTTATCATCCAACAAGAGTTTATCATATCAGCACACCTTTCAAATGTAGAAGCATACATTCTTTCAGCTATTTCTCTCGTCTTGTAAACCATCTTCTCATAGGCAGGAATTCCAAATGCTTCTCCAATAGCTTTAGGCGTGAGGTTGGCAAACAACTTGCCGTTAGGTGAAACGATAGTCCTTCGCTCTGAGTTGTAACAATTAGCGCATTCCATAATCAGCTCCAAACACTGAACTGCTGGTGGAAAACCAGCAGCTGCATAAAGTCCACTTTTGACAATATTGTGTGAAGTAACTGATGGGTGATGGCCTCCTATCCCCAGCATTCGCCTTCTGAAAGCCTCCAAATTGAAAGAGCCAAGATTTGTATCAGCCAACTTCCCCAACTTCGAAGAAAACTTTGACTCAGGAAGGAAAGGCTTGCTCAACTTCTTGATTACGGCCTGTCTTGATGCATTTGCTTTGCTGGATTCAGCATTAGTATCTCTGCCAGTCGCTCTTCTATCTGCTTTAGCCATCCTGCAAAAATGAAAGATAGTCATTAGAAATAAAACTTGAAAAATAATATCACTTTGAGACTACCAGCTGAAATCTGAAAATGAGAAGCTTCAGCACTGAATCCTCGAATTTCAAACCTTAACAACCTTTCAGCAACCCCTTTCCAACACTTAGAAAAAATTTTAACTTCTTCAACTCTTCTTTTCAACTTCGAATTTCTTCACTCTCTAAGTTTCAAGTTCGCACTTGTAGCTGTGATGAGAGATGAAAAACTTTTAGAGCTCTTATAACTGGGTCTGAGAATATCTTGGCTTCTAGAAGAATGCCTATTTTAGTAGACTCATTAAATCTCCTCCACTACTCTGCAGGAATTCGAATTTTCCCTCCTCTGGCAGTCACCACGCTTGGCAATTGAAGCTTGGAATATTTGACTTCTAGAATTTCGAAAATTTCATCTTCATGGCATAGGCGTATTTCACTTCACTAGCATTTTGAAATCAATCCTTTGGAAAATACTAACTCAAAAGCCCCCTTAAGAAAAATTCATCTCAACTGTCTAAGGCGTCCATTTTATTCTTTAGAAATTATTTCATCCTCACTCTTTCTTGGAAAAATTATTCCCTCTTCAGAAATTTCATCAAAATTACTTAGGCATCCATCTTCAATTTATAAGCCAAGGCATTTTATTTTCAAAAAATATATATATATTTCTCCCTTTGCCTTAGAAAAATTTTATTTCATCTAGAAAATTTCATCAACCAAGCGCCCACTTAAAATCTCCACTTTAAAATTATTCCCCTAAAAAAAAATCCAAGACCTAGAAAAATTTCCCTTCAGAAAACATTTTTTTTAGCTACATTATTCATGTGTGTGTTTGAAGGGGTACATTTAATTTTTTTACCCTTGAAAAATATTTTCCCTGAGGTTCATTTTTCCCTCTTCCCCTTTGGGCGTACTTCCATTGTTTCCTTCATTTCAATGCCTTCCTCCTTTAGTGCAATGTTCGGAACTTCATTTTCAAATGCAATTTCTTTCGGCCCAATCATGCTATCTTCTTGAAAGTCACTCCTTTGACTGTCACATGATGTGGTGCTATGCTCCTTCGGATAAGTTTCGCCCTTCACAGCCGTGAGATGCATCCTCCACATTTTGTCTTCTACGCATTCCTTCTTTGGTGCGGGGTATGCTGGTTGAATGTGTGCTTCTTTGCAATCCTTTGAAAATTTTGCACTGCATATACCCAGTTATTCCAACAATCCTAACTGATGCTGCACTTGGCTAATGGCCTTGCATAATTGACAAGTGAATTTTGAATGCCTTGCATTGTGAATTCTACACCAGCCAGCCAACAAGATGCGTTCCGCGGGCAACTTTTCAATGCTCAACTGCTTCTTGCTCATTTCTTTGTATCTCTCGAAGAATTCACTGAGACTTGGATTTTCTTATTCATGGTTTGCTAGCACCACTGGTTTGAAAATATCCTGAAAGAAAAAAATTCGTTGCAAAACCAGATGTACCCTTGACAAGAATGTTAGACAATTTAATTCACTGTGCCAAGTGGTGCCGTGAATTCTGCATCCATCTCTCACTGCAAAGTCAGATAAACTTCTTGGAAACAACTGTGCATTCAAAACTCGATGTAGCAAGGGAAAATCAACTCGATGGCCTTCATGGTCATAAGAAACTTGTGACTGCTGCCCATCCATTGAGGAATCACTGATTTTTACTGTTTGAAGGCAACTCTTGTTCGGCATTCACATTCTCAGAAACAATCCAATGTTCCGCCCCTTCACAGCTTCTGGAACAATTCAATGCTCGGCCCTCCTTCTAGCGCCAATTCTGTTGATGTGTGTTTTGTGACCACACCAAACAGCAGAATAAAGTTTCCAATAGTCACTCTATCCTCTCTTCAACAAAGTCTCCTGCATGCTAAGATTGCGAGAGAGATCATGCATTTAACTCCAAGGTTCCTTCATGCAGTGGATATAGTCTCAGTTGGCTCGTTGTGATTTGTTGGTAATCTCAAGGGGGACTTGAAGGGGTTCGTTTAATTTTTCACACCCTTGAAAATATTTTGGCTAATGTCTATCTTCTCTCTGATGGGCGCATTTGGAGGTGTCTGCTTCACATTTCAATGTCTTGGCAAAATTTCTAATTGTTGTACCCAAACCAAATTTTTTGCTTCATCAAGGCATTTTGCTTAAAAGAGTCTAAACCTTGCTAAAATGATGTCAAATACAGTTTTTTTGGGCAATATCAAGCATGGAGTTTGGTCAATGTTGTGTCAATCAAAAGCAGTATCTGTTGGTCAGAACCTGAATCGGGGACTCAGAACGAGGCATTTCACGATGGAGGAGCATTTCACAACGATAATTATACCTTTGCATGGTCATTTCAGTGACCAAGACAAAGATTTCAGTGATCAATTTATAAAGATTTCTCAGGCAAAAGCAAAATTGCGCCCCTGTAGCCCAGGGGCGCCCTTCTCTTTGAAGGCCCAGATTTTGTGGCATATGCTCATAAACATAGTCAATCTCTTCAGAATCACCCCAGTTATCCAATGAGATATCCTGCGAGGTTATCCGAGACTCATAACTCCGGTAACTGACGTCAAAAGTTGAGGATTCCAGAGGTTGCAGATTGCAGAAGCTTGTCACTCTTCAACTTTTGCGCCCCTGTAGCTCAGGGGCGCCCTTCTTAAAGAGGGTCTAGATTCTGGCATTCTTGCCTGTTGATACATCTAATCTCTTTACGACTAGTCCGGCTATCCGATGAGCTATCAAATGCGGACATCCGAGACCCAGAGCTCCGGTAATCGAAGTCAGAAGTTGAGATTACAAGGAGACTTCACATCACAGAAATTTCCTCCAATGGTGAAATTGCGCCCCTGTAGCTTAGGGGCGCCCTCCAAAATGACCCCTGAGATGATTGAAATTGCAGATGAGGTCTTCCTGACATCTGTGCTACTCTAGTCCGGTTTTGCAACGCACTAGTCAACCTGTCAATCCGATATTCTGAGAGATCGTGGCAGAGATTCTACCAGTCACGTAAATCAGAGGGTGGAGAAACATGAAATATTCACTATAGCCTCTGTAGGCTTGGGGCGCCCAGCCTTTGGGCCTGTCAGATGGTGTTATTTGCTTTCACAGTCTTCACAGGACTTGTGCACAATTACTCCAGCTATCCAACGAGCCCAGTCGTCAGCCTCTGGGATTTGGCAAATGCTCGTACGTGCGAGGTCTTTGCAAAATACTGAAAAACGAAGACAGCTCGGAAAATGGCAAGTCTGGTCGTATATTCCATCTTGGGAAAGGCACCTTTCTCTTTGAGGTCTTAGAAGCAGTTTTCTCGCTTCATCGCCTCCAGAGACATCTCTTGTAGGTCCTTCTAGCTATGCGTTGAGACAGACGGTGCGCAAATCAGGTCACCCTAGCTCCCGATATCAGAGGTCAAAGTAGGGCATCTGGTTGAGAGTTGTACTTTTGTCAAAATGGTGTTTGAGCCTTTTCAGGCCAGGGGCGCCCTTGCTTTTGGGGTCCTTAATATAGCTTTCAGGTGCCTTGCATATATTCGTTGGATGCGGAATACCTCTAATCACGCAGTGAGCCTGTCATCCAGTTAGCAAGGTTCACCGTTCGTCGTCAGCAGTCATTTGAAGCATCAGATGGCAATATGGAGAAACGGCTAAGTTCGGTGTCTGAAAATCAATTTAATCAAAGGCGCCTAATTTTCTGAGGTGTTAAATGATGGATTTTGCAGTGATGACTCTCAGCAGACATTTCTTCCTTGCTCTGCAGGCTTTGCAATAAATTTTCCTACTCAGTCTCAGCATCACCCGGACACCCGGAAATCAGTGTTGAATATGGCCAGTTGTAACTTTGTAGTCAACTACAAAGTAGGAAGTTAATAAAAAACGTGATATCTTGAGCAAATGGACGCCTATGAGGACAAATGAGGACTTTTCGAAATAAGTGAAGTTCGCCGAATCCATCCAAGAGCTCAATGTGGTTTGTCAAGTGATTAAAATAATATTAAATATTTATTTTTGCATATTTGAGCATTAAAGGGCGATTTTCTAAAATTGGCGCCTCTTTGTGTTGGATTTTCAAATTGCATGATGAATATTTTTATTATTATTATTTTTATTCCAGACTTCAAGTCAGTCTCAGTTCGAACTGGAGGGGTCCAATCAGAAGCTTTCTATTTCAGTCGAGGTTTTTAAATCTTGCAGTCAACATTATGGTGTGAATTTTCTCTATTTATTCATGGCGCCTATCATTAAATACTCATCCAGCTTAAAGAAATTCGTAATTCTTCAAGGCAGAGGCGAATTTTCCAGGTTGGGCGAATTTATCATCAGCAATCAAAATCGATTTCATCAAACAATTCTTTTTACAGGTGCAAGTTCACAATCATCAGCAAATCTGAAGAACAGGGGGCGATTTTAACAGAAGAACACAGAAAAAACGTCTTTTCTCCTCTCTAATTCTCAAAATTCTCTCAGATTTCAATTCGCATGTTCCTGAAATTGGCAAATTTTGGCAAGTTTGATCATCTGGATCATTTCTATATAGCTTCCTCGAATTAAATTCATGTGCTTGAATTTTTAGGAATTTTTAACTCCAGAGCATCAGTTCTCGAGTTTCTAATTTTCTCAAATGAAAATTCTTCGCATGGTCGAGTAGAAGTCAGATTTTCGCATTTTTGACGTTCTGCGTTGTCTTAGAATCTTTTTCTGGACAAAACCCATATCTCAGATTTTTTGCCGAAAATAACCCTTCGATAGGCTATTTTTAGCTTTCCAGAAATCTTGTTAGAACATAGTCGAGTTCACAGTCAACGGTCGAGTTTTTCAAAATGCAGTACACTCAGCTCGAATACAAGACCAAATCAGTCCTTACTCAAGACTTCATCGGGACAGTTGAGACGAATCTCCATAAGGTGCTGCCAGAGGCGGTCCTAGATCCAGACAAAATCAAAGATTGGATTATTCAGAACATTCAGCAGTCCAGGTTACTTGAGGCCGCTTCCATACCTATCTCCACTCATTGTGTTGAGTTCGTGATGTCTTGTATTAAGCATTACAACTCTGCTACTCGTGAGATAGTGTTAGTAGATGGACGAGTTATTTGCAGTCTCAAGCCTCTCGATGTTGAAAGAAGTTTTGGCATCCCTCAGCACCCGAATAGTCTGGTAATTTCTATGGAGCAGTGCGAGCATGCATTCAATGCTGATGTGGACAAGTGCCAAAGCAAAATGGCAGAACAATGGTTGAAGCAAGCGAAGAACAAATTGCCAAACAATGTGGGTCGTGGTGAGTACAAGGATGAGTATGCGATTCTAATTACACTCTTGAATCATGTCTCAAGTCATTCACATGCAAATGTTTTCCAGCCTTGGATGTATTACATCATTGGTCGCATCATATCTGGGCAGGAGCATTATGACTGGGCATCCTTCATCAGCGATGTTATCCACAAGCAGATCACCGGTTTCTTAGTTGCCCACGAGTTTCACATGTGTTCTTACCTCGTGTACTTGATTGCCTATCAGGGTCAGTTTTGAGGGTTAAACACCGTTGGCATTCTCAGTGTTCAGAAAGTCTTATCACTATTATGATCAGCTTGAGTTCACTAAGGCTGAACGTCACTTCAAGCGTGTTCACGAGGCTTTCCTGACTTATACAGTGAGAAATTTGGACCGGGAATTGAACGTTCGTATCTCGGCAATTGCTAGAGCAGCAATGGATGGTTGGGCAGACTGGTTCATTCAGTTCCCGACATACACTTATATCCGAGTAAATGGATTTATAGGAAATCCAGCCATGCTTCCACGCTATCCTTCGGATAGAACAGTCTTTATGGAGTTCCTGAGGCAATTACATGATGTTCATCGTCATTTGCGTCGCAAGCATAAACCAGCTGCCAATTTTCCTTTTCAGTTCGAAATATATTGGTGCAAGACGATAGTTGATGCCAAAGCTGCAGGACAGGAGCTAGAGAGGTCTCATCTCAAGTATCTTATTGAGGTACGTGCCTATGATCCTTGGGGTCATTACACAGCTCGCCTCGGTGGTCGCGCATATCATAAGCCTTCTATGGAAGACTATTGGGCAAATTGCGTGGATGACTTTGAGGTTCGTAGACGTAGCTATGGCCGCTTCTCTCTCTCACAGATTTCTGTATTCTTGTCAGAAGATGTGGGAGGTTTATCAGATGATGAGGGTGAAGTCCTTCCTCATTTTTTCAGAGAGCAGGTTGACACACAGCCGCTGCCAACAGTTGATTGGTACGCCAAGGAGTACGCAACAGTAAAGGAGAGGTCAAGTAGAGTTATTCAGAACAGTATACTTTACCTCAATAGCAAGAAGACCAGGGGGGTAAGTGTGCCTAGAGCAGAGCCACCAGTGGTGGATCCTTCGCTACCTTCCTCGTCAAAACCTAAACAGAAGAGGAGTAACCCTCCCAAGAAAGGTCAAGCGCCAAACAGTTCAAAAGGCAAGGCGCTTGCTATTGATACACACAGGAACCCTGTCAGACAGCCTGTCACAGAGCCAATTCAGAGGCCAGTTCAGAGTCCGCCAGTGCCTGAGGTTCAAGCTCAAGTTCCTATACCAGTTCCAGAGCAGTCACCAGTTCCGATTCATATCAAATTGGATTTAGACTCCCCATCTCGCAGTAGCTCCTCTACATATTCACTCTCGTCAGAACCTCCTGTTGCTAGTACAGACCCTTCCAGTAGCATTAGCCGAGACCAGTCTTGGATTGAAACTCAACTGGGAAGGAAGAGGAGGCAACCATCCTATGTCCTTAATCATTCAGACTTTGATCAGGTTTACCAGGATGTGCCAGACAAGAGGATCAAGAACATGGTCCACGTGGAGAGGAATACTGATATGGAGATCGTCATCGAGACTGCTATACCTCCACAGGGGAAGAGCTTGGATGAGTTGGAATCTCAGGATTTCGAGGTTATCACAGTCAACCTTGGTCGTAGCACACGCCAGACTTAGGTTGATCTCCTACAGGTTGCTACAGACAGTGCCTGGGATAGAATGCTGAAGGACGAAGAAGACAAGGCAGCTCTCAAGGCTGAAATCAGACAGCTTCGTTAGTACATTTCTAGCCTTGTACACAGGTCAAATGTTACCGCCACACTCCCGTCGATGCTTGAGCCTCCAGCAGAACAGGGCCAACTTAATCATTTGGTTGCATATGGCAAGCGTTTGGAGGAATGGGAGTTCATTGCTAGAGGTCGTTCTATGCTTACAGAGCTATATCAGTTGCGGTACAATGCATGAGAGCTTCGTCTACGTCTCCAAGATGAGGAGCAAGACATGGCGATTAACAAACCCCGGGTTGAGATTATGATTGCTCACCTGAGTATGGCATATGAATCAGTCACAGATGCAAAGGATAAAGAGGCTATCTACTCTTGGAAAACACAGTTGGTTTTCAAGGCAAAGATAGAGGAAACAATGACGTTAGAGTTGGCTGAGAGCAGAGAGCACGTTACTAGTGCACTCCGGTTTGTGAGAACCTTAGTATCTCGCTTGTCGTGTCGGCATCAAATTGAGGGTGGTGCATATGTTGAGCTTACTGATGTACAGTCAGAGCTCCAAGTACTCGTTCATACTACTTTTAGTGGGGAGATCGTCAGCTGTAAGATTAATCAGCTTACAGTCATGTCGGCATTGTTCGATGAACCAAGAGCAGAGGTGAACTTCAGTCCCAAATCACAGCTGGTGAGGACATGCTACGCAGGCATAGCATTCTTCGGCAGAGTATCAGAGCTCCAGACAGTGATGCAGTTAACAATCTCGTTGAGGGATTGGTTGCTCGAGATCACGACTAGTAGACTTCTGTTCCCACCTCTCAGGATAGACATTACACACAGGAGTTAAACTTGGTGTTATCTTTTCAAGTTAACTCATTGTCTCATCTCATGCATGTCTATTCTGGGATTAGCTTTATTCACTTGAAGTTGTATTTAGGGTTTACGTTCACTGATGGTAGTGTTCCAGTTAACTTGCTATCAATAAGGACGCGCATGCTTGCACATTGTCCACATAGATTAGGGTTTTCGGTTAACTGATGGTAGCTTTCCAGTTAACTGTATAGTTTGCTTTATTAGGGTTTAGCAATAAATCTTGCATGCATTGCAAGACTGTAGTTGACTCAAGGTGATTTTAGGGTTCCCTACACCTTTTGATGTCTATAAATAAGAGTTTTTGCTCATTTGTACATAACTTTTGCGCGATAGCATACATGATGTGCCCACCTTGCCTATAGTATTGCTATTATTGTATCTATTCAAGAACTTTTGCACAAGAGAGAAATATATGTTGTGTCTACCTTGCCTGTAATATTGCCCGTTGTATCTGTTCATGAGTATTTACTATTATGATGAATTGTTATGCCACTTGGGTTTCATGCGATTATGATGGTGAATTCTTGCTTTAGTTAGATATAGTGGCTAGTTTGATCGTAGATTGTATGCGTGTCTCGCCTATGCAATTTATTGTCCTAGTTGGCTATCCTTCATGTTTTGTGTTCAATAAACTCGTTCAGATTGAGCTGATAGATGTGCCACCTTGCCTTCAAGTTGAGAATCTGTACTTGGTTATCGTGTGATGTGTGTGAATAATAAACTTATTCAGATTGAGCTAATAGTTGTGCCACCTTGCCTTCAAGTTGAGAATTTGTACTTAGTTTATCGTGTGTTGTCGTTTCCAATAAGCCTATTCAGACAAGCAGATAGTTGTGCCACCTTGCCTTCACGTTGTGAGTTTGTACCCAGCTTATCGTCAGATAATCATTCTCGCTCCATTTCCTCATGCTCTGAATTCTTGAGGAGATTGGATAGTTAAGTTACTTAGTTTTGTGTGTTGAAGTTAAGTCTTGCGAAACCAGAAAATACTTAGCTGCAACGTATAGAGTTTTCGTGAAAGCCTTGTACCTCTTACAGCTGAGACAAAAAGACAGGATATAGTTTAGTTTATTTCCCTTTTCAAGTACTTTTGTCAACACAACGAGGGAGCTTCCCCTCCTAATTTGAAGAGCACTCATTGCGTAGTGTGCATAGTTGTTCGTACCAATTTGCACTCCAAAGGTGTTAGTAGTTACGCCAACACTAATCACCTCCCTAACTTGGGCATACTTGATAAGGCCATCTCCCATGTCGTCTTCGCCTTAGAAAATATTTTCAAACAACTTCTCCATGAGGGCGCATTTGCTAGGTAGCACTTCCACTTTCAATACTTAAAAACTTTTCCACCTAACTCCCTCAAGTTGGGCACATTTCATTGGGTCAACTTCCACTTTCCAACACTTAGAAAGTTTTTCAAGCCATCTCCACTGCTAGGGCGCATTTAGAGGGTGGTCCTGCCATTTCTCCTGACTTAGACAATTTTTCCTCACCTCTCCACTTTTTTCTGGGCACAAATGAGAGGGTCTTCTCCATTTTTCTCCCTTAGACAAATTTTCATCTACCTTGTTCACCTAGGGCGCCTTTGGAGGGGTGTGAGGCAACTTTTTTGTGCCTTAGAATAAAATCTTCATCTCACTCCTTGATGGGCGCATTTAGGGTCCTCTCATGCCATTTTCAAACACTTAGAAAAATTTCTAAGTCATCATACCTTGATGGGCGCATTTCACCCCTTTAGCTTCCATTTTTTTTTGTTACTTAGAAAATTTTCAAGCTCTCAGACCACCTTGGGTGCATTTCAAGGGGTCTCCTACCAGTTTTCAATGCCTTAGACACTTTTCTCGTTCTCCTCCAGTCACCATGGGTGCATATGAAGGGGTGTACTTCCAATTTTGAAGCCTTAGAAACTTTTGTTCAACTTCTCCATAACTGGGCGCATTTAAGGGGGTGTCAGGGAATTCTTATGCCTTAGAAACTTTTCCTTGGCCTCCTTGAAGTTTGGGCGCATTCAAGGGGTGGTGGAGGAATTTTCTTGACTTAGATAAATTTTGAAGCTTCCTCTATGACTTGGGCGCATTTGGAGGGTGGTGGGGGAATTCTCCATGCCTTAGCATATTTTTCCAAGCCTCCTCCATCAAACTTGGTCGCATTTTCACCCTTGTGAAGGCTGGGCGCATTTGGAGGGTGGTGAAGGAATTTTCTTATTTTTCTCCAACCTCCTCCATGTTGGGCGCATTTGGAGGTGGGCCTGCCAGTTTTCATTACTTAGAAGAATTTCTATGCCTCCCCTATGTCTTGGGCGCATTTGGAGGTGTGTAAAGAAAATTCCAATGCCTTAGAAAAATTTTCATGCCTCCAGCTACCTTGGGCGCATTTGGGGGGTTAGACTGCCAATTTTCATGACTTAGAAACTTTTTGAGGCCTTCTACAAGCTGGGCGCATTTGGCAGAGAGTCAGGGAATTTTCAAGATCTTCAAGCTCTTCATGGTGCCTAGGGCGCATTTGGGAGAGGGTGATGCCATTTTTCTTCTTGCCTTGGATATATCTGAACACTTAGCCAACTTTTGGCCTTCCTACCCTAGTTTACTATTTTTAGTAAATCCCTTGATTTTCATACTTCTGCAACTCCAATTGACTTGAAATTTGCTCCATGGGATCCTCGTGACCTATTTGTCCCGTTCACACTTGCCATTCGTGCTGACCTGCTATTTATAGCACAATTCTGCAGGTGGCTTGCTATAAATAGTAAGTACTCGGATCACACTCAAATTTCACCAATAGACTGCTTGAAGGATGCTGATCGCGATGGGATACATCTGTTTTCAAAGATTCTGGTGTTATACCCCTAATTTTAGGCATTAAAGTTGGAAATCCTAATTCGACTTGCATGCGCCTCAAATGACTTCCGTTTGACCCCGTTTCTATTGGATGTTGTTCTGTTCGTGAAACTAAAGTGTTGGGGAGCTGTCGGAGTGGACCTGCTAAAAATAGTAAATCCCTGAAAAAGTGACCATGCCAGATGTGTTTGCATGTCATATTGCCCGAGAGATCTCAAAAAACCCAGAAAAACCCATAAAATTGGTCTACATGCGAGCACTTGCTAAAAATAGTAAGTTCCTGAAAAATGATCAGCTTGTCTTGCATGTCACATCGTTGCGAAGCTCTCGAAAAACCCATAAAGAATATCCTGACATGCATTGAAAAATCGGACATGCAAACCCTAAAAATGGCTCCCGAAGGCAGTATTGTTAAGAAGTCATCATCGCGATTTGCATGCTATATCATCGCGAAGGTCTCGAAAAACCTAGAAAGATTCTCTAGACATGCATTGAAAAAGCACACATGCAAACCCTAAAAATGCTCCCGAAGCCAAAACTTGCTAAAAATAGAAAATTGTCAGAATTCGGTGAAAATTTGATGGGAGCTTTCCTGAAGCCTCCTGATTGCGATGTTAAGCTCAGACTTCAATTTTCCAACTCAATTTGACCTCAAATTAGCCTGAAGAATGAAAACCCTAATTTGTCAAAACGCATTTCAGACTTAGCCAAAATTCCAAATTAGGCCAAAAGATGGGTACATCATCGGAAAGATAGAAGAGACAGAGAGAGATACGCAAAACCAAAGCCAAAAGACCCAAAAGGACCAAAAATTAGGGGGTCCCCATTTTGAATGGGGTGATGTGTGAAAAGGTCACAACAATTTGCAGATTGATGTTTGGAGAAAATTGATAAGGGGTTTGCTAGTTGGACTGGAAAGTATGGAAAGTATGGAAAGTCATGACTTCTTGAAGACGAAAACCCTCATAAGGAATAGTATGCTACAGGAGTGAAAGATCTCCAAGGCTGCTTGCTGACAGCTCCATTCAAGGGTTATGCATTGCACATTCAAGGTTACAGGAAAAAGCTTCAAGTTTGAGGTTTGAATGATTTATTAAGAGATTTGCAAGTATACTGTTAATCATCTTCAGAGCAAGGCATTATGGAGGTTTTTCAGAGAATTATCAAAGTGATTGCTTATGTGAAGTGGCAGATTCCTTGTTGTTGGTCGTGGGGGTCAAATTTGTGAAATGTGGTAGAGATCATTTATTTCGCAGCCTCAAGGGTACAGTCATATCATTCCTAGGGTCATAAAGGATTGGACGTTGAGCATAAAGGAATGATAATTTGCTGATTGAATGAGGCACTGCTTTATTTGCTAAGTTGTGAGCCAGTGCCAAGGTACCGTGAGGCCTATAGGAGGGTGCGGGCTTCCTATAGCCTGCAATACCTTTCTTATTGCTAGTCGTGGGCTTGAGGAGGGTGTGAAAGCAATTGTTGGGCGTGACTTACAATAGCAGGGTTATTGCTTCATTAATCGCCAACCTTTGCATATAGTTGTTCAAACTCTACCAACCATGGATCTTCTACAGGAGTTGCCTTTGCCAGTGGGTCGAGCTAAGTTGGCAATTTCTATTATTTTGTAATTTGCAAGTTTGAGTATACTGCTATTACTTTCATTAGATCCGTAAAATAAATACTGAAGCTTCTATGCCACTTACTGTGTATTGGTTTAAGCTCATAACTGAAATTATATTATGAATGGAGTTACTTGTTTGTTGAGATATTTTATGTGAATTGCAAACTACATGATCTCTAGACTATTTCAAGCTTGAAAACGCATGAAATCAAGAATGCAATAGTTTGACAAAATGTTCCATATGTCGAACTGAGATAATTGGAAGGAGATTCGTTCCAATTGGGGTGAGACACTAAAGTGGTATTAGAACCCAAGTTCCTGCCATCCTATTGGGTGATTCAGTTTAAAAAATTCAGAGTTATGACAATGGGTTTCAGCAAGGTTGAAGATCAGATCAAGAGGAGTTATGAACAGGAAGCTTTTCAACTTTTTGAAGAATATCAAAAGTATGCTAGATTGAAATATCCCAACCAATATTTGTGCAATTTTCTGATTTTTTGTAATGCAAAACTGATGCCCTAATTTCTGATTTTTAATTTCTGCTTAAACCCTAGTGTGCTGATGTAATTTTCTGAGTTATATAATTCATGAACAGCAGAACATAATGCAACAAAAAGATAGAAAAACTTGTAGCAGATAACAGTAGCATTAACTCACCAACATAGCATGATTAGATCCTTCAATATGAGGCAACAAATGTTTGATATAAACCTTCAATCTGCTGCTACAAAATATGAATGCAAATTACAAAGTAGAGTGGGCTTCAAACATGCGCCACAACATGAAGAAACCCCAATAATGCAGATACAACTAACCCTAGCTGAGCGAAGCTGCTCCAGCTACAAAAATGCAACTAAATGATGAAGAAACAACTGAAATAACCCTACCAAGGGTGTGCTGGCCTGTTGGACTGATGTTAGAGATTTGCCACCCTAGAAATCTGAATTAGAACCTCCAACTTGCACAACTCACCCTTCAAATCAGTATCTAAATGTTGATGGAAAACTAACATAAACTAGCAATTATCTCCATTGAAGCACATAGGGACCTCCGTCATGAAGTTCACCCTTGAAGAAGCTAGGGTTTCGTCCAACTTCTCCTTAATGCAATAGGGTTTTTGTCCTACAACATATGCTGCTCAAAAGTGCAGACCAAAGTAGTAGAACAATTTCGAATATGATGATGAAATGTTCCACAAGATCTTGTATTTATACATGTTTCCCTCCTTTTTCTCTATGTTGGCCGAACAAGGCAAAATTGCTATTATTTTTTATTTTATTTCCTTCTCAAGGCCGACCCCTTAAGTCTCATAAGCGCCCCACTAATTCTAGCCGTCCAAGACTTAAATTGTATTGCTTGCAAAAGGGTCGACTCACCACTTGCTTCCTCTTTGGCCAACCTAGGAAAGGGGATTAAAAGAGGGGACATTACAATCCTCCCTTCCCGAAATTGCTCATCCTCAAGCAATGACAGCATGCCACCACCTAGATCCCATAACATCACCCTACCATATGTATCAAAATCGAAAAGATGGATGTACGTCATAGAGCCATCAACACCCACCAACTCTCCAACTTCAATAAATGCTTCATGGATGTGTAGGATGCCTCTCATAGGAGCATAGAAGAACACATCAGCCCCTCCTATGTCACTGGTAGCAATCAAAACAACTTCCCAACTATTTGTAGCGTCTTTAAGGGACTCAATCAATTCTTCATCCTTTGTTAGTTGTCCATTGCCAAGAACTAGTCCCACATGAGTTTCTCCATGAAAATCACAAGCCTTAAGGATGATCCTCTTGGCTGTCATAACATGATAATATGCAAATAAAGGACAACTGTTGTACATCAGAAAATCAATCTTCGCCTCATGCTCAAGTGCAATGTCTTCCTCAAACTCCATCAGCTCTCCTAGACCTATTACGTGCACATCAGAAATTTCCTTCTCCGGATTACAAATTAACCAATCAATGAACTCATTAATCTTGGAGCGAAGGAACTCAAATGTTTCTTGATCAAGCTCTATGGAGTTTTCTTCTCTTATTTCAGTTACAACCTTTATCATCCCAATGCCATTAGTGCTTTCATGATACACATGCAATTTCTCCTCATGAGGTTCAATCTTAAACGCATCATTCTTCCCAATAGTGTAACCAATAACATCATCACATGGTTCAATTACTTCCATACCTTAAGCTTGGTTGGCTGCTACTTGGATATCACTCAGAATTAGTGACACCTCTTCCTTTATTTCGATCTCTTCATACCCAATAGAAGGAGTCTTCCCTACCTCCACTTCATCAATTTTTTGTTGGTACACACAATCATTAGGAACCAATAAGCAATCTTCATCTTCAAGTTGCTTATAGGGTTCCTCTTGTTCTTGTTTGGTGATGTCTTGTGGCTTCAATTTTTCTTTCTCCTCTACGACTTCCTCTTCTTTAGCTGTTTCTGAATCTTCCTCTTCCTTTCTTTTCTTCATGTAGTAACCATCAAAAGATTTTGTATCCTTGATAGTCTCAGGTTCACGTATGTATGCATCAAAGATTCTGATAATCTCCTCACTCACGGGTATAGCCAGTCCCGCCAATCTTACATATTCTTGGTATGTTAGTAGATCCTTACACTTTTGATACCTTTCATACCATCTAGCAATTTTGGAGACCACAATTTCATCCTCCTCCTCCTCACTCATTTGCACAATCGAACCCATAGGATGGCAGGATTGTGGCTCTGATAGTACTAAAATATCCCAACCAATATTTGTGCAATTTTCTGATTTTTTGTAATGCAAAACTGATGCCCTAATTTCTGATTTTTAATTTCTGCTTAAACCCTAGTGTGCTAATGTAATTTTCTGAGTTTTATAATTCATGAACAGCAGTACATAATGCAACAAAAAGATATAAAAACTTGTAGTAGATAACAGTAGCATTAATTCACCAACATAGCATGATCCCTCAATATGAGCCAACAAATGTTTGATATAAACCTTCAGTTTGCTGCTACAGAATATGAATGCAAATTACAAAGTAGAGTGGGCTTCAAACATGCGTCACAACATGAAGAAACCCCAATAATGCAGATGCAACTAACCCTAGCTGAGCGAAGCTGCTTCAACTACACAAATGCAACTAAATGATGAAGAAACAACTGAAATAACCCTACCAAGGGTGCGTTGTCCTCCTGGACTGATGTTAGGGCTTTGCCACTCTAGAAATCTGAATTAGAACCTCCAACTTGCACAACTCGCCCTTCAAATCAAAAATCTAAATGCTGATGCAAAACTGACATGAACTAGCAATTATCTCCATTGAAGCACATAGGAACCTCTGTCATGAAGTTTGCCCTTGAAGAAGCTAGGGTTTCGCCCAACTTCTCCTTAATGCAATAGGGTTTTCGTCCTATAGCATATGCTGCTCAAAAGTGCAAACCAAAGTAGTAGAAGAACAATTTTGAATATGATGATGAAATGCTCCATAAGATCTTGTATTTATACATGTTTCCCTCTTTTTTCTCTATGTTGACTAACCTAGGAAGAATTGCTATTAATTTCTTTTTTTTTTTCCTTCTCAAGGCCGACCCCTTAAGTCTCATAGGCGCCCCACTAATTCTATCCGACCAAGACTTAAATTTTATTGCTTTCAAAAGGGTCGACTCACCACTTGCTTCCTCTTTGGCCAACCTAGGAAAGGGGATTAAAAGAGGGGACATTACACAAATGGGTTTGAAAAAAAGGTTTCCTTTGATGATTTCTTGAGTTTAGTTTTAACCTTGAAACTTGGAAAAATGGGTTTGGTGAAGTACATTAGAAGAGCAATGAAAGAAAATTCAGAAGTTACCATTGAAGGGATAGAGAAGGACGATGAATTGCTTCAATGTGAGTTGCACCTTATAGGTGTTCCTGAAAAGCTTGATCAACAGTATTGCATGGGTCAAGAAGCAGGGACAAACAATGAGGAAAGTAAATCAAAAAAGTTGTCATCTATTGCAGTCACATCCAAGGAGCAATCTTCATTTGAAAGTGCAATTTTCAATCATGGGAAAGATGTTGCAGCACATGATGAAATCGGATTTCAGTATGATACACTTGATGGTTCAACACCTAATGATGGGCATATTCTGAGCAGATGTGATGGAACCTTCAAATCAGCTAATGATGACAGTTTTACATTTAATCTTAGTGATGATGATATCGGTGGTGTTTGGTTTGAACCTCAAACCAAGCCTATGGAAGGGAGTGACTATCATGATGCCCATACTAGGGAGTTGAAGAATGATTTTTTCATAGAGGCAACCAATCATGAGGAATACAGTGATCACAATTTTTCTAAACAAAGAAATCAACATTTTATCACTTGGGATCCAAGTGTGAAGACCCCTACATATGACAAGGATCCCGTTTGGGAGAATGTACTTTTGACCATAGTGTTGTCCTAACTTTATCTCCACAATCATGCATGAGGGATGGCATTTTTGGCATTTATGGTGCTGTTATTAACCTTGAAAATAAATCTGATTTAGTATTGCATGATGCTGATTATAAATCAGAAAATTTGTATGAGGTTGATAGGTCTCAGGGGTCCCATCATTTAGCAAGGTAGTTGAAGGTAAATGAAAAATAGATTGTTGCAGCCATAAATCATTTTGATGACCTCTTAAGTTGATGGCAAAATGTTGTTGGAGGTCTTCAAGAATACGTGAGGACTTTGATGGAGAACTTTCCCTTTTTGATTTTTAGGCACTTAGGGAAGCTTTGGGGGTAATGAAGTCACATTACCTACACCTACTTTCCGATAGAGATCACCTTCTCATGCTGGTGAGATCTATTTTGATGCGCTGAAAAGGAAAAAAGAGGAAGTGGACAAGCTTTCCTATGAGCTTAAGGTTACCAAGGATTCTTTGAAGACCAATTAGATGGCCCTTCAGGAATTAGAGATTCAAAAAGATGAGCTTTGTGAGGAGTTGAGCTTGGCTCAATCATCATCATCCACAACATAAATCCGGTCTTCTATGGCTGCCATAACACCTGAGGATGAGAGTTGTACTCATGGGTTGAGGGGAGAACCCCCTATGATGGTCAAGCACGAGGAGCTTTCAAATTTGCATGGGTTTGAGGACAAGTATGATTCTGAAATTTTCGAGTATACACATAGCTTGCATCATGGAGATCATGAGTCCCCTTTGTGGGAGAGCCAATTGAGGGCTCGAGACATAGATATGAAAGTGGAAGTTGTGCATACACCTTGTGGACCAGCCAACAGTGAAGTGCATGCATCCACAAGTGACAATAGCACAAGTCTCTATATTGGCGATGTAGAGATTGCCATTGGTAAGTCTTGTGATGAGGAGGTGGATTCTTATGAGGCTAGTGTGTTGGGTCATAACATTGTTCCATTCATTTTACATGAGGACTGCAGGGCATCATCTAGTGAGAGCATGTCTCCTACACTTGTAAGCAAATCAAGAAATATTTTGATTGAGGCTGATTGTAATCTTGAGCCTAGCGAGTCACGAGAGCTAAAGGAGCAGCTGAAAGTCACCGAAGATGAGGTTGTCCAAATCTTAACTTGCTTTGATAGCACACACAAGTTTGTTGAATACCTCCTATGGTCAACTCAATTGGAAGAAAGGCAAAAAGGGGTGGTAGTTGGGACTTCTATATCAAGTCTACAAACTATCAAACATGCCTTGGAGGGAATGAAATCAGATTACCTCCATTTGCTATCAGATAGGTACTTTGTCATCAGGTTTGCAGAGAGGACTTGCGGAGCTAGTACCAAATCTGCCCTTCTTGATTTGAGATGTAAGCCATCCCCTGATTCGTATGATGAGAATGATGAGACGTGGAATCCCAATAACTATTCAGGTCTTCCATTGGCGCAAGCGGGTGATTTTCACCTTGACTACACAGTAAGGAGTTCTCATCATTTCTCTTTCAGCCCACACATGGATGGTTTGATGATGCATAAATGTGGGTTGGCTCAAGGACTATATAATCCACTCTGGTATGACATGTTTCCATTCTCAGAAGCTAGAACCCAAACCTGCGGGTCTCCTACTCTGTGTCCTCCAAATGGTTGTATATAGGTACAGGGATTAGAGTCTCATCATGTGGATGACTTTTTGGTAGAGTTTGCAACTTCCTTACTTCAAGGATTTTCGATGGAGGCACTTACCCTTGTGTGGCATACACTTGGGGGAATGAGGATTCAGTGGAGCTATGATCCTAGTGAGCATGATGGAATTATTTTTCCAGCCCTCAATGACGAAGTTCCACTCCACAATTAGATAGGAGATAGCTGTCCTACTTCATGGGACAGGATTTCTTTCATCACTTTTGGGGGACAACGGTTTTTTGGGAGTTTGGAGGAGATTTGCATCATCTCCTCATCATGGGAGAGCGGCATAGGGTTGATATTCTATCATCCTATGACCTTGGCAGTATTATGTGCATCCCCATAGGTTGGATTTTCAGTCTTGAGGCTGCTGATTTGTTCCATCTCAGCAACCTAGGAGGAGCTGTTATGTATTTTCTAGCACCTATGTTGGGTATTCATCACATCCATAGGGGATCCACAAGAGTTGGAGAGTGGTTTTGTGTTCCTAGCACTTTGAGATGCCCCCATCTTCTCATGTTTGACAGATGTAGGGATGTGGTGGTTTGGGATCCAGGTGGTGATAGGCTTGACACATCAATTCGTTTAGATCCAAATGAATCACTTTACCACTCTCATTATGGTAATGATTATATCAGAGTGGTGCAATAGACGCCAGTGATGCGAAGAGTTGTCACATATTCTCAGACAACTTTTGAATAATGGAAACAACAATAGGAACAATGGGCAGAATGGTGGTCATGATAACAATGATACAACTCAGAGCAATGTTAGGGCAACTCGCAGAGTGACTCTGAGGCCCCTCATGCCTCAATTCTTGGGTGAACAGGTTGCTGCAAATCAGGAGCAGCAAGCACATGAGGAAGGATTTTCAGATTATTTGAGAGAGTACAACTCTTTGGGAGATGAATTTCAAGCTGCCATGTCACTAGAAGACTTTTGTAATCTCAAACTCAGAAACAGACCTAGAAACAACAACAGAGGGCAGCGAAATCAGGAATTACAGCGGAAGGTTGGGAAACTTTCAATTCCTTTTTTTGACGGATCTAGCAAATGCACAACTAGAGCATGGGTTCAGAAGTTGGATACCTACTTCCAACTTAGTCCTATGATGGAGACTGAGGCAATCAAATATGCCACCTTACATTTGGATGGTGAGGCACATGAGTGGTGGTACCATGGGCTTGTCACTTTGGGACATGCCAACATCACATCCTACCTGGAGTTCACACAAAAACTCATTGACAGATTTGATCATAAGGATCCTAAACTTCATTTTAGAGAGTTAGCACAACTCCAGCAGAGTGGATTAGTAGACTCATATATCTTAGCATTCCAGCGCTTGGCAGTTATGGTGACCGATATTTTCGAGCAGTGGTTGGTGATGCTTTTCATTGAGGGTTTATCCGAACCCCTTCGTGGTTGGATTAAAGCCTTCAAATCAGATTCCCTTCAGGATGCGATTACTAGAGCTAAAGACATGGAGTCTAGCAATCAAAAGAGCAAGTCCTCAAGCAATCAAAAGAACAAATATTCCTCCCACAGCTCATCTCCTTTAGAAGATACAGGGGAAAAACCTTTTCCTAAGGAAGGCAATAAGAAGAACAAAGCAGATGAAGATTTCCGTAGGGAGTGTAGGGAGAAAGGAATTTGCTATCATTGTAAGGAGAAATGGGTGAATGGACATCGTTGCTTGGGAAAGGGGAAGGCTCATCTCATTGAGGTAGCATCAGATAGTGAGGATGAGGATGAACATGGACTTGGTGTTGAGGACAGCAACAGTTCAGATGAAGAGCTAGAAAATAAGGGCCCCCTTGGTACTCTAGCCGGTTCACCTATGTTCAACCCTTTTAGGATTAGAGGAATTCTACATGGCCAGCACATCACGGTTTTGGTTGACAGTGGGGCTACACATAACTTCATTGATTCAGACTTGGTGGTTAAGCAAAGATTAACAACACAGGACTTTGAGGGGTTCAAATTCATGGTAGCTGGTGGATATAATTTGAAGTGCAAAAAGAAAGTTCCTCAATTGAGTATCATACTAGGCAATTATACCGTCACAGATGACTTATAAGAGGTGGATTTGGGTGATACTCATGCCATATTGGGTATTCAGTGGCTCTATTCATTGGGTGAGTACTCGCAGAACTTCAAGAAGATGGAACTCAAGTTTAGGACAGTGAGTGGTCGGAGAGTGGTGCTTAGGGGAAAGGCAAGTAGAGCACCCAAGGTTGAGTCAGCCAAGCGAATGGAGAGCACTTCTTGGGCAGCAGTAGGTGATATGGATAGGAGATCACTTAGCATGGATTGGTATGAGAGTGACACAGGCACATCAGGAGTAGATGGCATTCATGATGATGATGTTGATGATATTGCTTTCTCTCCATTAAGTGGTGAGTCATCTTTGGAAGTTGATAGCAGGGTAAGGAGTACACATGGCTACTCAGGTATTCCATTGGTGCAAGCAGAAGGATTCCACCTTGATTGCACCTTGAGCTGCATACATCAGTTCTCTTTTGACCCACATGTTCAAGATTTGACCATGTCATTAATGACTCAGAACGGTGGGTTAAAGAACAGGAAATCGGATTAATTTGATTTAGGTGGAGATGGTTTTTTGAGCACTTCAATGTATGAGGACTATCACTGCAGCACTTGGGGTCTGCATACTGAGGTTTGGGTTTTAGGAGTTTCCTTGATGAGTGATTGGCCTCACAACTCTTTAGGTTATGACAGTGACAGGAGCTTCAGCTATATTCAGTGGATGTTAGTCGGAGTTCTTTTCAGGATCGTTTGGGATCCAGGTGGTGGTGGATAGGTGTTGTGGTAGTTGTGAAGGATAGATAGATACGGATTGATTGAGGGCAAGCAATCTTTGGGAAGGGAGGACTATCATGTCCCCAATTTGGAGCAATAAGGAGAAATCATTAAATTAATTATTTGTAAGGTTATCAAATAAATAAATATTAAAAGGTGACCTTATATTTAATTAGTGACTAAAAATAAAATAATATCAAAAAGTCACTTAAGTGAATAAAATAATATTTTATTCTAGAAGCTTCTTGGAGATGTTTGTGAATTTTTTATAAGGAGCTTTTGGAGGGCATTTGAGAAATCTGGAGTTGAATATAATTTATGATTATTGGAGAGCTTGAATGCTTGACATAGCTTGAGGGTTTGAATCCTCTTGAATGTTGGTTTCGGTTGTGCAACACCAACCCTAGCTGGAGATTGGGGGAAGATATTGCAATCTTTCCATTTGAGCAAAATTGTGTGGCCAAGGGCCCAATTTTGGGAGGTTTGATATTTGCATTTGCTGGTTCGATTTATGCATTTTGTGGAGAAAGGATTGAATCGATTTGATGAGTAGCATTCTCAGGTTTTGGAAGAGTCATTCCAGAGTGGACGAATTGCAGTTGGAGATCTCATTTCCAGTAATCAAGACAATTTGACTTTTTATTGGTGACTCTTCAGCGTAGCTTTTCATTGCATCAAAATCATCTTTTAAGAAGCTAGAATAAGACAACAGGTGTTGCGATTTTTAATTTGGCAAAAAAGACAAATCAAGAGGTAGACGTGGCATCTTTAGACAATTAAGATATCTAATAAGGAAAAAATAGCGCCTTTCACTTTAACTTATCGGGTGGTGCTTGCTTGTCAAGTAAGTGACAAAGACAAGAGCTGGCAGAAGATTAAAAGAAGAAGACAAATCTGACTCATCCTAAGCCAGTCGCTGCCAGATAGGACAAATTAAGGTATTACAATTTGCTCTCTTGTGGCTTGGCGCACCTATGAGGTGATGCGACTTTACTAGTGAAGGCCATACAAATTGAGCTGAAGCTTCTAAAAGGGTCGCTGGGTACATAGGAGGATATTCGCAACTCATTGTAGGCACAGACGTTATCAGCTAGAAGAATCGATTCATCTTATGAGGCTGCCATCGACATATCAGGTTCTTAATTTGTGTTAGTTTGCATTGGAGTCTATAGGGAAGGTTACTGTCATCAGTCCGTAAGAATTTGTATAAACTCAGCCATATATCTAGTTAAGTATTGCATTCAGCTTGGGATTGTAGTTGCTGTTTTATGACAGTCATTATCCATGTAATTTCAGTCAATGAAGTTGTGCATTGCAAATGAATTGAGCTTTGTAGTTGCTGCAAGTAACAAACAGAAATATTAGAGGTTGACTGCAATTTATGTGAGAAATTGTCTAGAAGATTATTTCATATCAGCATTTATAGTTTGCATGCTAAATGTTTGACTAAATGTCAAGTGGATGTAAATGTCATTTTCAGTCATATATTTGCATTCAAAAAATACAAAAAGTCTCGCATTTCATTCTAGCTATTTGATTAGTCATCTTTGCAATCGTTTATAAGCACTTAAACATCATTGGTATCATTCAAAGACAAAAGCAACACAAACTGAAACCAAAAACAGCAAGTCAGAAGGTTGTATGGAAAGTGTTTGTCAAAATTCCTAAGGCAGAAAATCAGGGTTTTTATATCAGTTTTGGCAAGGCACTTTACAAAATAACATTAATAATAAAGTTAAATTAATATATTTAACTTTATGTGTTATTTATATATTTTAATGACTTTATGATAAAGGTGATATAAGGGGTTTTTAAAAGATTATTTTATATCATAAAGTGGCGCTAACTTAAAGGAGATATAAGGTGGGAAATAAATTAAATAAAATAATTTTAAATTGCCAACTTGGGCATGGGAGTTGGAGGGAGATATAAAAGCCCTTTTGTGAGCTCATTTGTAGATTGATGTTTGGAGAAAATTGATAAGGGGTTTGCTGGTTGGACTGGAAAGTCTGGAAATTCGTGGCTTCTTGAGGACGAAAATCCTCATGAGGAACAATATGCTATAGGAGTGAAAGATCTCCCAAGGCTGCTTGTTGATAGCTCCATTCAGGGGTTATGCATTGCACATTCACAGTTATAGGAAAAAGCTTCAAGTTCAAGGTTTGAATGATTTATTAAGAGATTTGCAAGTATATTGTTAATCATCTTCAGAGCAAGGTATTACGGAAGTTTTTCGGAGAATTATCAAAGTGATTGCTTGTGTGAAGTGGCAAATTCCTTGTTGTTGGTCGTGGGGGTAAGATTTGTGAAAGGTGGTAGAGATCATTTATATTGCAGCCTCAGGGGTGTTGCCATACCATTCCTAGGGTCATAAAGGATTGGACACTGAGCATAAAGGAGTGATAATTTTCTGATTGAAGAAGGCACTGCTTTATTTACTAAGTTGTGAGCTAGTGCCAGGGTACCGTGAGGTCTATAGGAGGGCGTGATCTTCCTATAGTCTATAATACCTTTCCTATTGCCAGTCGTGGGCTCGAGGAGGATGTGAAAGCAATTGCTAGGCGTGACTTACAACAGTAGGGTTATTGCTTCATTAATCACCAACCTTTGCATATAGTTGTTCAACCTCTACCAACCGTGGATCTTCTATAGGAGTTGCCTTTGCCAATGGGTCGAGCTAAGTTGGCAATTTCTGTTATTTTGTAATTTGTAAGTCTGAGTATACTTTTGCTACTTTCAATAGATCAGTAAAATAAATGGAGGGGCTGGAAATATGCAGTTTGGAAATAAGCAGCAACTGCATATTACCAAAAATTACATGTGGCTCCACAAATTTTTTTCCCTCTTTTTTAACATTTGCCTCCACTGTTTTTTCTAAATTTTAACTCCACAAATCGCTATTAATACTATTAATACAAACTTAAGATGACTGCTTTAAAACTAAGTTGTCGGTTCGCGTATGGGACCGGGCACGGGTAAGGGATACGGGTACGCCAGTACGGCGATTTTTTTTTTCCTGAAATACGGTACGTTTGGGTACGGCTGTATATATATATATATATATATATATATAATTAAAAATATACAAAATTGTAAATACATTTGATAGTATGAAGAGTCTATGATACTTCATCAATCATCATTAAATCTAAAATCATTGATCAATGCTAGTGATAAACTACAAGCCTATAAACTTATAAAGATAAATCATAAATGCCAATTGATAGTTCAAAATTCCAATACATATGTCATACTCATTTATTAATAATAAATATCATATATGTCTCTCTAGTCATGATTCAAATGAAGATCATTACAACTATTCATCAATCATCAAAAGGTTCTAGATCATCATCATTTGGTTCAACATTATTTGAACCACAAGCAAATGCATTGCCAGTGCCACTTGTAGTAGTTGCATCATGTGAAAGAGTCATATTATAAAGGCGTTCACTTTCTTTTGCACTTGATCAATCTCCTTCAAAAACTTAGCAACCTGCAAAATGAGAAAAATGGAGGGCAAAATGTGTTTGTGAAAGCAATGAAATGACAAAGGAGTGATAGAGTCATATTATAAAGGCGTTTTAGGGTTTTTTTCATGTTCCAGACGCCCCCAAAAATGGGCCGCCTCGGAGACGGGACTTCCGACGCTGAGACGCTAAGGAAACTCCCCGCCATTCCCTGAAAAGGAGACTTCGTGGCGTCTCGGAGTCTTCTGGGCGTCTCCACTCGGAGTCTTCTGGGCGTCTCCAAGACTCCAAGTTTCCCACGTCCCCTATAAAATAATGATTTTTTAAAGAAAATTAAAAATTTACATAGTTTAGGTTATAACTTATAAATGAATATATTTTTTACATGAGCTGAGCAATTTTCATTTTCATTTTTCACTGTGGCGACTGGCAACCGGCGGGAGACTGAGAATAGGAGCCAAAACTGATTCCACTGCAAGTCTGCAAGTCTTAACCTTCAAGCGAATTTTTGCTAACCAGGTAGGTTTCAGATTTCCGTTTTTTTGTAGCATTTTTATTTTATAAACGCCAAGCATTTGAAATTTCAATGGACGCCTCAAAGAGGCCACGACACTGTTGAACGGGCGCCCGACACTGTTGAACGGGCACCTCTTTGAGGCGCCCGTTCCAGAAAATAAAAAATTAAATTAAATTTTTTTCAAAGTTTCATATGAATTTCAATTTTAATTTTTAATTTTTAATTTTTATTTATTATTAATTTATTAATTATTATGCCTTGCAAAATGTGGAAGCACAAGGCATGTGGACTGTTTTTAAATTAGAATGAAAATCAAAAATTAAAATGTGGAAGCACAGGCAAGGCATGTGAATTGACGAAATTAGAATGAAAAAAGGGCAAGGCATGTGAACTGCTCGGCAGTTCACATGCCTTTCTGCTTCCACATTTTTTCATTCTATCAAACAGTCCACATGCCTTGCCGTGCTTCCAAAATGTGGAAGCACAGGCAAGGCATGTGGACTGTTTGACGAAATTAGAAATTTGGGGTCCTCGTCCGATGGTTCCGATGATGAGGAGATTGGCATGGAGCTTGGAGTTGGAGATGATTAGATCATTAGAGGCATCATGCCATTAGCTATTTAGTATTTACTATTTAGTAATTTTAGTCTATTTTGTTTTTGAAGTTTGAAGTTTGAACACTGTTGTGTTGATAACTTGATACTTGATTGTAATTATGAATCATGACTATGAAATTTTGAAATTCAAATTATGAAACAACTAGTTCTCATTCCAATCACAATGTCTATTAAAATTTAAAATTTAAGTTACAACTTACAAGTTACAAGTATATTTTCATTTTAATTTTCATTGTTTCAATGTTCACTAGTTCAATGAAATCATTGCAATGTGTTTAAACTCTAAAATTTACTTATTCCTTAGGCTTTTACAGTTATACATCTTTTTATAACTAATTTTTCAAGTACTATATGTATTTCAGCGCACCGCCCCCCCTGCCCCGTCCCCCGCCGTCCCCTCCCCGTCCCCAAATTTAGGTCCCCGCCCCCGCGAGACCCTCCCCTCCCCCCGTCCCCGTCCCCGAGACTTGGTGGAACTATGGTTTTGGCACTTTAAGTGCTTTAAAATTGAATTTTTTTGTTTTCAGCGCCCAAAGTCCGTGGGAGCGTACTGTTCTGGGGTCCGGCTGGGCGCTTGGGCGCGCGCTCCCCAACAAGAACCCGTGCCCAAACGCTCCAGGAGCAGGCACGCAGGGCAAAAAGAGAGAACCCGGTAACATAGCTTTAAATAAGCAGAAAAACTAAATATTCATGGGGCCATCAGCTCCACAAATAATTCCTAAATAATTTGAGAAGTGGCTGCTAGAGAAAATAAGCTAAGCAGCCACATGGGGACCTGCCCTAAAAGGAAATAAAGAAATTGTAATAAAAGTAGTTCAATTGACTCAAAAGTACAAGTCACATTAGCAAGTGGGTGTTAAAAAGAAATCCAGGAGCTGAAAATATAAATAAAACTAAACCAACAGAAGGCCTGACTAGAAGGGGTGAACCAAAAATAGGTGACCCCAATATAGGTCACAAAGATAAGACATGAAGAAAAAACTAGTAGTGACATGGATTCACATGAGAACAGCAGAATTCAATAATGGGATAGTCACCCAAACTGATGTCTATACTTTTTGTTAGGTGTCAGATATATTACAAGGATGAGAAGAAGTGCTAGCTAAATAAGGCCAAGTACATGCAAACTTCCTAACTAGGAAATTAAAGATAACTGGGCTATTCAACTATATATGCCATTAGATAGCGCTATAGAGACATGTGTCAAGAGTACATGCAGATATTTACAAAGAGGAAGACCTTTGGAAGGTTACAGATCACTACAAGATGTGAGCGCCTCATTTCCTCCCTTCTTAGAAGAAAAGAAATAGAGAGAGAGAGAGAGAGAGCATAGAATGGATTTTGTTACATACATTAGGAAGATTAATTTCTTACAATATCAGTATATATTAGTCTGTTGTAAAAAGTCAGCCCCATCAAAACTTTGCAAGGTTTTATCTTATGGGGATGATTTTGTTACATACTTATGAATGTCTACCCCACAAATGAGGATGGTAGTGTTCCTAAAAAGTTTTAATGTCCAAGTGGCAATATGTATTCCTATGACATGGACCATATTATAAAATACATAACACAAAGAAGAAAAAAAATTGAATTGATGTTAATTCTATTATTATTTCACAAATCCATTCCTGGGAAGCAAGAGACTTACCTGATTACCAATCATTTTTCCATCTTTGTAAGCAACAAGACCATTTTCTGAGAAGACATAATCATAATCTGAAATAACTGCAAGTGCAAAGATCAAAACAATCACCAAATAAATCATGTTGAGTAGTTCATATTTTAGAAAAACTTAAATTAAATTAAAGAGAAATTAGATTCTAAAATTCATCTTGGTCAACACAGTCACAATGAAGAGTCTTTATCCATTTAAAAGTCAAGTGCAAATTCAATAAGATAAAAGCTTAAGCAAGCTATTGTGAACAGAATACTCTACTCGGCAAGCAAATATAATCTCTTTATTAATAACAGTAAATATTTTCTTAATCCTTGACTATATCCACAATGGAAGTCCATCCATTGAAAATCTCATTACATTTGGGTACTATTGTATTATTGAGAGTAAAGAATCTGCACCTCTATTTCATGAGCCTTGTTAGATCTGTGTGACAAACTCTTAAATGTTCAAAGTCCTATTGTGGCTTGTGTTCTTGCCAAATGCACATGCAGACTAGGTCACAAGAAATATAGCCTCTTAAATTAAATAATTTTGCACCATTTTTACATCTCAATTGATATATTTGAAGATTTGTTCTTCTGGTTTTAGAGAACCATGGACATACAGAACCACTTAGTAATCTGCATACCTTTAGTTCATGAGCATTTTTAGAACTTCTTGACAAAATTCTAGCATTTGTAGTCTTATTGTGACATTTTGCTTGTCAAAGGTTGTGCATAGGTGGGGTAATAGCCTCTTAAATCAAAATTTCGGCAACCCTTCCATCTCAAACTATACAATAATAAGTTTTCTCTTCCTTGTTGAAAGGAAGGAATCATAGCATACAGAACTGTAAATTGTCAAGAACACTTCATAGTAACATCATTTTTCCACATGGACAGAAGTGTGATATTATGTTTCTTATTTCTCTCTAATCTCATTTCTTCTTTCATTTGAAAGAGATTTGAAAGCAATCAGTGCAAACCACTTTTGCCGAGCTGTTCAGTTATTTTTACTAGGTCTGAGCCACCTACAACTCCCACTGCCACAACCTGCATGCCAAAAAGTATTGTTATACCATACCAAAAACCAGCATACTCTTAATATTATCTTATAGAATTGGAAAAAACTTCAGAAAGATAGCAATTTTAGTCCATGAATGGAAGCCAGTGCTAAAGCGAGCAAGCCAGTAATGCAATACCTTACGCAAGTTTTGCATGAATTGTAACATCTCTTGAGATATTTCCTGTACAGGAAATATATAAATGAAGATGAGTTACAAACAGAATAAATTCAAGAGCCATAAATTGCCAATAAACATCACTCAGAATTTCAGCTTTGTACATATAGGTTGTGCATGTTAGCCTAGAGACAAGACAAGTACTTCAGTATTCTTCGTTGTGACGTCCCTTAGAAAATACAAAAGACAAGAAATGGAAGAAGAAGAAATTCTATAACAGTGACAGATTATTTAGATGCATGAGATATTTGCATTGTAGACCCGAATATTTATAACAAAATAAAGGTACAGAGAGGAACAACTGCATCAGCAGGAAAATAAGAACTAAAAGAATACTTTCAGTGAAAGCTGAATTCTGGTGGAAACATTCATGAGTTCCCATAGTTGTGGCCTTGTAAATCCCTAATATGGGTTGAACATCTGTAAATTTCCACAATATTTCTTGGCAGAAGTCTATATGCCATAACCAAGATAGTTAAAACCTGTGCATTATTCGTGTATATACTCATATGAATGTTCAAATCAGTAACTGTTGTAAACTGTGTTATGATTAAAACTACGAACCCGCAGCTGTTTTAAATCTTACAAAATCTGAAAATGAAATCGAACAACAATCTGAAATTGGACAGAAAAATCTAAGTATAGAACTCTGTAATGGAGAATGCATCAAAGATTTAAAACAAATATTATATTTGGATCATTAAATATGTAATATAGCTGAAAAAAACTGAATTTGCTTTTTTTGAAGAAATGAAATCTGTAACTACTTAAGAGAAGAAATATGTAGCTGCTGAAGAATATGATTTAGAACTAAATCAGAAAAAGAAAAATAATAATTTATGATTGAAAATATATTGAACATCACATAAGAGAGACAAATTTTTCCTAAGAAGGTATGATTATGGATGCCAATTCAGGCCCAAATATCCAAGGCAGTATGAGGACTGCTCTTGGTCAAGAAGAATAGTCACTGGGACTAATAGTAGCACATCCAGCAGGCATGACTGAGTGGTAAAGATGCAGTATTACCACGATGAAGACCCGGATTCAAATCACCCCAGGAACCATTGAACTTTCTTTTGTTGCAGTGGTGTTAATTCCTAGAGAATGCATTCGAGAAAGTGCATAAGATGTGTGCCTAGGGTCCAGGCCCTTGTTTGTGCCCCAAAAGTTGCAAGGCCATTAAACCTTCAATTTTCCAATCCAAAAAAAAGAAAGACTATGGTAGCACAAATTCTCCAATAAGCATCCTTCAAACTCATATAAGCTTTGATTAAATACCGTGTTACTAGGTTTTCCCCAGGAAGTAGCTAGTACCGGTTTGGTTCGGTCCTAGTTTGGATCCTAGGATGGTTCGCCTGTGGGTTTGACCAGGATCTTGCAAAATGAGGTTTGGTTCGCCCAAGAGGAACCCAAATGAGCCCAGGAAAAACCCAGAGAGAACCAAGGCGAACCAAGGCAAAACCCAGGTGCCCAGCCATCCAAAAAGTGTTTTTTAGCATTTTTTTAATGTTTTATGGAATTTGACTTTGACCCATGCCCAAGCGAATCCTAAAAGTGACCTCTAAATCACTCTAAACACCTAAACTACCTCATTCTTATTCATTTGTTTTGTAAACAAGCATTTTCATTCCAAGAGGCTGAGCTTTCATTTTTGCTTGTTGGATTGACAAAAGGAGTTGAAGATTAATCATTGAAGCTTCTACAAACGATTGCATTGCCATTCCTACACATTTGCAAGTGTTCATTGGCTGTCTCAAAGATTGTTGAACGATATTTTTGCAAAGAGGTAATTTTTTCGAGTTTTTTCATCCATTTTTTTGTTTTACAAACATGAAACTTTGTTTTGTTTAATTTTATGATTTATCTATGTTTTTCCATTCTTCTATGAATGTTTGAAAGATTCAAAAGAGCTGGGTTTTATAAATCAATATTTTGTTTTCAAGTTTTTTGTTTTTGTTTTGAAATTTTGAATGTGTTGTTTGCAAAAAAAATTGCCATAGGAATCACAATGTCAACTGATTCTACCTCCGGTTCCACAACTAAATCAAAGTTCAAAACAGATCCAAATTCTCCTCTATGGAAGTATGTTGAAATGATACAACCGGTTCCAAGTGGTGGTGGTTACATTTGGAAATGCAATGGATGTGATGTTCAATATTCTAGTTCATATTTTAGGGTGAAAGCACATTTGTGTGGCATACCTAGAAAAGGCATCAAGGCTTGCCCTAGAAAAGACAATGTACCTATTCCACCTGAGACAGACATAGGATACATTATGGAGCAAGAAGCAACAGATGCACAGGAAGCCCATAAAGGAAATCACCCTTTATTAAAAAAAAAAATCAAAGGGAATGCAGCCTCCATCTAATCCCAATATTGTGGTAGAAGACCACCCATTTATGGCCACTCCGGATCCTCAAGCTCAAAGTGTACAACCCATTGCAAAAAAAAGAACAAAGGGGCCTTTGGAACTTCTATTTCAAAATGAGAGTAGAGCCATTGCCGACCAAAATGTAGCAAGATGCATATATGCAAATGGAATAGCGTTTAATGTTGTTCGTTCTCCATATTGGAAAGAGATGTTGAGAACAATTAATGAAGCTTCAAAAGGGTACAAGGGCCCAGGTTATGAAGTGTGTGGCACCTTATTGGAAAAAGAGGTCACGTTGGTTGAAGATTCATTGAAGCCCATAAGGGATTCATGGGTTGAGACAGGTGTGTCTATTATTTCAGATGGTTGGAAGGATTCAAAAAATCGGCCTTTGATCAATGTCATAGTGGTGTCCCCTAAAGGGGCAATGTTTTTGAAAGTCGTGGATTGTGAGGGGCAAGTAAAAGATGGACAATTTATTGCTAATATTCTCATTGTAGCCATTGAGGAAATGGGACCCCGCAACGTTGTTCGAGTTGTAACGGACAACGCCAAGAATTGTAGAGCTGCAGGGTTGTTGGTTGAGGAAAGATATTCACATATCTTTTGGACACCTTGTGCAGTCCATTCACTCAATCTTATGCTGTAAAGATTGGGAATAAAATTGCATGGATCAAGCTGAGGACATTTAGATGTTCATCACCAACCACCACTTGTCTCAAGGGAACTTTAGATAAATTTTAAAATTGGAGCTATTGAAGGTAAGTGAAGTAATATTTACATTTTCATAATTTGATTGTGTATTCTAATTCTTCTTTACAGTTTATTTTTAAATTTTAATTATTTTTTTTATTTGCAATAGATTGCAGAGGCCCACTTTGCCTCTAACACAATCGTCTTGAGACGACTTGTGAAAGTTAGAGAGGCACTTTCTAGCATGGTGATTAGCAACAATTGGTCTATATGGAGGCAAAGCAACACTGAAAGGGAAACAAAAATTAAGATGATATTAGATGACTCGTGGTGGGATCGTGTGGAGTATTTCCTTAGTTTCATCGAGCCCATTTTGAGTATGGTTCGCTATACTGACATGGACAAGCCATGCATTGGAGATATATATGATGGTATAGACTCAATGCTTGAGAAGATCAAGTGCACCATAAATGCGAAAGAGCAAGACCTTGAAGAGACTTTCTTCAAACAAGTGCAAACAATTGTTGAAGAAAGATGGAACAAAATAACAACTCCATTACACCTTCTTGCCTTTGCATTGACTCCAAAATACTACAGTAGTTAGATTCTTTCAGTGCCAGGAAGGCTTCCTCCATATAGAGATTTTGAAGTGGCTAAGGGTTACAAGGCAACATTCATGAGACTATTCCCTAATCCTAAATTGCGAGGTGTAGTCACGAATGAGTTCATTGATTTTGTGCACTCAAATTGTCAAGATGTTGATGCTCTTCGTGATAGGTTCTTAAAGGATGCTCATAGTTGGTGGTACTTCCATGGACAATACTTCCAACATTTGCAACCCCTTGCAATCAAAGTTTCATCACAAGTTTAATAAATTTTCATATTTTAGTTTTAAAAGTTTCATAATTTCATTTATAATTTTTTATAATATATAACTTTAATTGTTTACTTTGTCTTCATAGGTTGCTAGTTCATCTGCATGTGAGAGGAATTGGAGCACATATTCTTTCATCCACTCAGTAAAACACAATAAATTGCTCTCAAAAAGAGTGGAGAACATAGTATGTGTGCATTCCAACTTGTATCTCCTTTCACACAAACAATGTGACTACAACGAAGGGGAGACAAAGTTGTGGGATATAGAGCCAGAGCATACTAACTTAGATGCTTCCGCTTCCCACCATATTGCATATGAGGAGTCCAATATCAAGCAGCAACATGGGCACAATATGTAATGTCCCCTTCTTAGTAGCCACTTCGGAGTATCATTTAGCCTTTATTATTCCCGGAGGCTAAAGGAGAAATAAGGGAATAATAATTAAATTAATTATTTATAAAGTTATCTCAATAAATTAAAATCAAAAGGATGACTTTGTTTTTAATTAATTTAATTAAAGTGACTAAAATAAAATAATAATCATAAAGTCACTTTGGGAATAAAATAATATTTTAGAAGCTTCTTGGAGGATCTTTCTAGAAGATCAAAAAGTTCTTTATAAGGAGTTGTGAGCTAGCCATTTGGGCATGTCTTGGATTATACTTCTGATTTCAGTTTGGAGAGAGCTTGAAGGATTTGCTTGTCCGAGGGTTTGAAGACTCTAGGATACCGGTTTCAATTGTGGAAGATCAACCCTAGCTGGAGGATTGTGGAGGAGGTCAAATCAGATTTCCTACAGGAGCGATTATAGCAAATTTAATGGTCTTTGACCAAATTTGAGCACAAGGATTTGATTTCTTTTGGAGAAAGCATTGAGCATTTGGCATATCGATTTTCTTATTGTAGCTGGTCATACTTGCTGGAAAAATCGTGGATCATCTAGCATTTTTAGGTGCACCATTTTGCATCAAGATCAATTCGATTTTGAGAGATTTCATTTTGTTTGAGGCTCTTGAGGGGAGACAACTTCATGTTGGGAAGAGACGTTTGTCATGTCCCCCGAAATTGTAACACCCAAACATGAAATACTAAAATTCAAGTCCTATTATTATTATCGTTGGGAAATATTATAATAAAATATAAGTCTCTAAGTCCACACGAGTAATCACAATTTACGAATGCAATTGCGACTTAAAAATAATTACAATTATCATAGATAATACCATAATTATAAATAGGATATTAAAGATGACTTCACCAGTTTAAACACATGGAATAATCCATAAATACAAAATATAATATACCAATTATAAATTAAATAAAATATAATACACAAAATACAAATAAATCCAATACTTATCAAAATGTGAGAAATTGCAACTCAAATAATATTATATCAAAATATAAGTAAAGCTTGTTAGAATAACCGGTATCATAATAAAGACCCGATTATATCATATGATCATTATAGTAATATATTTGTTTGTTCTGAATATGATATATTGTCATATTATAAAGCAAACAAATAAAGATTACTATCGAATCAGGATCATAAAAAAACCATAGTGCCGACGAGATGCTAAGAGCATAGCCGGGAACCAACACGAGGGTTCAAACAGGCATAACCTTTGGACGCGCCCTTGATCAGGCAAATTTAAGGGATTGAAGGGAATAGAAGAGGGAAGACTGATCATCGCAGAAAGATATACATCAATGGCAGGATGTATAGAGACCTCTGTAGATTGATAAGAAACAGCATAGGATATGGAGTGAAGGACGAGAGGAGAAGCAGGGTGGATAGGAAACCACAGCCTTCAGGGATTCACCTTGCCCCATCAGTGGTTGTGGTGCACGACTAAGTTCCATGGTGGAGATTGAAGATCACTAGTTGATGGGCAAATTGCAACATGCTCATGGATGCTCTAGGGTTTTATCTACGACCCGTTGTTGAAGATACATACGGCCAAATCACATGCTTCATCTCTTCAAGCTAAGGGGGTTTGTGGCCATCCTGTGCTCTATTTTATATGTTTTTGTAGTTCAACACTGAGAAGTATTGGGGATAGATAATATGCCCAAATTTGTATTGCATAGGAAAATATGGGCAATGAGTGCATAAGCTAAAAAGAATGCATTGAATAAACATGGATAACCACAAAAAAGGTATGTCAAATATTCAAGCAACAAAAATAATAGAACAGGAGAAATATAGGATCAGTAGATATATGAATATGCAGATCGAACAAAGATTACATGGAGATTTACAAGAGATATAAAAAGAAACATCACCCATAAAAGGAGGGACGCGATGGAAGATTATGTCTCTCTGCCCATTGAGAATATAAAAGGTCATACGTTTTAAGCAAAGGGAAATCATGGAATAGAATGAAGAAAAAAGAAAAGAAATAACGGTGGCTGCACACCTTCAGAAGAACATATTCAAACAGCAAGATAATCTATAAAATATCCTCCAAAAACCAGAGCATCATAGCTAGGGGAGTTAAGAGGGCTCCAGCAGATCGAATCAAAGCTGGGAGAGAGGCTTTGCAGATCGGGATTCAGATAAGTATCTTATAAATTCATATAATAAGTTTGGTAAATATAAGGATACATATAAGTAATTTGGTATTTAAATAATCACCTATGAACTAAGGATTTAAACATGATGAAATTCATATTATAAGTATATATATATAGATATGTTGATATATATATATATATGAAACTATTATAGATTGACAAATAGAATTAATGATGTATATAAATATATATTCATATAAGATCTAGATGGATATTATTGACAATTGGTTATGCACATATGTATCTATATACATTATTCTCGATTAGGCAATAATGATGCGTACAGTAATTCTTGAGCCTTATAGGTAATAAGGACTCTTTAATATAATCATCGCGTGGAAGAAGGGAGTCATATCGAGTTACAGTGAATACGTCTGAAGGAAGTCCAATATAGTGCGATGATCAGAGGTAAGTATCCTCAACTGACTGATAACATTGAAGGTTATGTAATCAATCCAAGTTGTTGTGGACAGCAGGTTACAGTCTAATAACTAATCCATACCTTATCAAGTTAAATAGCAGTGAATGTTTATAAACTCTGATCTGTGTTGAATTGTGAATTCGATTAAATATAATAGGTGAATGCATAGAGAGATTAAATGGATATTTATATGTCAATATATTTGAGTCCATCTATATAGCATAAGTGATTGACAAACACCCTGAGTAGATATAAAGGGATATTATGTACAAGAGTCCAATAATGATGCTTGCAGCAATTATTGTATATCATAAGCTATTATGACTTTACTACGAGAATAGGCTTCGGGCCAAAATTCCCTTTCGCTAGCACTCAATAAGGATAGGGAGTTTGTGGAGGGAAAGGCTGGTAAATTGATCCATTGATGGACAGTCCCAAGACAGGTAGGAAACCTTGAGGGAGTCCAATTAGAGATCGTTCATGCGCCCTTGGCACAGTAAACCTACCATCCAATGAGGTTAGGAAAGAGGAAACAAGGCAAAGATCTACTCCGATCAAGAGTAATAAGTCATAATCAAATTATGATGTGTTTTATGCACCAGACAGTAATGCGTTTGTCTTACTCCTAGAATGTTCAATCTGGAATTGTCTAACTTAATCTGAATTAAGGAACTATGTGTATTTGTCGGTAATGCATGATGTGTGTAGACCCTCATGGAAAATTACATGTGCAAAATTAAGTGTTGGTAAAAACAAATTCTTGACCCTAAACTTGTGCATTTTTACGTCTCTAATAAGGGGACATTACAACTTCACAATGGCAATCAGATTTAGGCTTGGTTGTGGCTGCTAAGACATGGTCTCAAGCATATCACAGTCGCTGCACGCTCTTGTCTTGGCGTCTTTCAGGTTGGGTCGATTCATCATTTAGATTGCATTGTTTGAGTCTAGCATTTAGCATTCCAACATATTCAGGTCTGCATTTATAAATAGTTGTATCGCTGTCATTACAGCTGAGTCTAGCATTTGTCATTGCTACTTTTGTAATCACTCCATGAAGTTAATGTAAGTAATCAGCATTTGCAAAATATTGTAATAATTCCGAGTTTCAAAACTGCAATTCAATATATAATGGAGTTTGGAGTTTGCATGGCAATTGTTTGTAAAAATGTCCATTAGCTGTAGTTGCTCATTACAAGTGAAATTATAGTTCATCTTTACTTCAGTCATCTTAGAGTCTTGAAAAATAAAAAATAATCTTGCATTTCATACTCCATTGCATTTTCAGTCTTTGGCATACTTTAGTTAGAGTCTTTTCTTTATCATTTTATGAGAAAAAGATAAAAGAAATATCTCCTACATGCTGAAAGAGGGTTGCAAGACAAGTGTTTGACAAAATTCCAAAACCACTCAAACTGAAAATTTAGATCAGAATTGGCAAGGGTCTTGTTGATGTGTGTTTTGTGACCTACACCAAATAGCAGAATAAAGTGTCCAACGGCTACTCTATTATCTCTTGATCAAAGTATTCCGCATGCTAAGATTGCAAGAAAGTTCATACGTTCAACTCCAAGGTTCCTTTATGCAGTGGATAGTCTCAGTTGGCTCGATGTGATTTGTTGGTATCTCAAGGGGTACTTACGTAATTGTTTAGTTGAAGCTCAAAGAGATCAAAGTGAAAGGGAGTTTTTACGATCTTCGAAAGATTGGTCAATGAAGCACAGGTTCCTAAACTAACCAGAAAATGCTGAATTTAAATGGTTGCAGGGATTAGAAAAGCTATGGACTAATCTACGCGCAAGACGTGGAGATCAATTTTCACAAGCCTCAACCGAGCTTTGCTTTGCCTCACTTTGGACAGCTTCCACAGAACCGGTGCCTCATCCTGTTGCTTCACCTTCATGCCTTGGAAAATTTTCATATCTTCATCCATCTTCTCTTAGGACCCTGATGTTTTGAGTTTCACTTCACCCTGAGGGAGTCTTTTTTTATTTTCATGACTTAGACAAAATTCAACCCATCTTGAGTTTGGGGGCACTTGACCCCTTTCTGATTCCCTTTTTCCATGCCTTAGAATTTTTTATTCATCTAAGCCTTAGACAATTTTCTCTGCTCCGGAAATTTCATCAATTGTAAACCAATCAACATTTATTTTCCCCTAGAAAATACTCAAGGCCCTCTGACCTTTTAAGAAATATCACCCCTTAGAAAATATTTAAGAATTCCCCTTAGAAAATATTTCTCAACTTTAGATACTTATGGGTGCACATGAAGGGGTTGATTTTTTACACTCTTGAAAAATATTTTTCCTTAATGTTTATCTTAATCTTTCCAGTCTAGGGCGCACTTGAGGGTGCTTCATATCTCCACCACTTAGAAATTTTTTTCTCACTTCATATTCCTTGCTGAAGCTAGGCGCATTTGATAGGGTGTCAAGCAACTTTTAAATCACTCAGAAAAATTTTCCAACCTCCTTTCTCAACTTGATGGCGCACTTGAGGGGTTCATCTTCCATTTCCCACTCTTAGGCGCTTTTCTTCATCACCCTCCTTGTCAAGGGTGCATTCTAGAGGTGCTAATTCGATTTCAAACCCTTAGAAATATTTTCAAGCCACCATTCCTTGCTTGGGCACATTTTATGGGGGTAGGTTCCATTTTTCACAGACTTAGAATTTTCAAAAATCCTCCTTTCAACTTGGGTGCATTCTAGGGGTCTAGCCTCCACTTTGCTTGCCTTGGAAAAAAAAATTTTGGCATCACTCCTTGCTAGGGCGCACTTAGGGTAGGGTCCTTCCAGTTTTCACAGACTTAGAATTTTCAATTATCCTCCTTTCAACTTGGGTGCATTCTAGGGGTCTAGCCTCCACTTTGCTTGCCTTGGAAATTTTTTTTTTTGGCATCACTCCTTGCTAGGGCGCATTTAGGGTAGGGTCCTTCCAGTTTTCACAGACTTAGAAATTTTGATGTCACCCTCTTCCCTTGGGTGTATTTTAAGGGGGGAGCTCCCATTCTGCTTGCCTTGGCCAAACTTTCTCACCTCTTCTTCATGATGGCGCATTTGCTAGGTGGTGCTTCCTTTCTCAACGCCTTAGAAAAACCTCATTCATCCTAGCTTAACCTAGGCGCATTTTGATGGGCCTTCTGCCATTTACAAACACTTAGAAAATTTCTCATGCCTCTTATCCCCTAGGGCACATTTGGAGGGGTGAGCTTCCAGTTCTCATACTTAGAAAAAAAAAAAATTCATGCCTTGATTCCTAGATGGGCGCATATGAGAGGGTGAGTTTCCACTTTCAATGCCTTTGCAAAAGTCTCCAGCCTCCTTCACAAGAAGCGCATTTAGGCGGGTGTCAGGGAATTCTTATGCCTTAGAAACTTTTCCTTAGCTTCCTTGAAGTTTGGGCGCATTCAAGGGGTGGTGGAGGAATTTTCTCAACGCCTTAGAATATTTTGATATCTCCTCCACAAACTTGGGCGCATTTCCATGAGGTGGCCTCCAGTTTTCATGCCTTAGACAAAATTTGTGCCATCTACTTGACTTGGGCGCATTTAGGGTGTGGAGGTGCCAGTTTCATCACAGACTTAGAAATTCTTTCAGCTTCTCCAACTTGGGCGCATTTAGAGGGGTGGCCTACCAGTTTTGGGCGCATTTAGGGGGTCAGACTGCCAGTTTTCATGACTTAGACAAATTTTCATGTCTCTTGCTTAAAGCTTCGGGGCATTTCATGCCCTGAGGTTCCTGATAACTTAGCCAATTTTAGCCTGCCTGCCCTTGTTTACTATTTTTAGTAACCCCTTGGTTTTTGAACTTCTGCAACTCCTATTGACTTGAATTTTGCCAAGCGTGATCCTCATGACCTATTTGACCTGTTGACACTTGCCTTCCATGTTGACTTGCTATTTTTAGCCCTATTTCAGAAGTACTCGAATTGCACTCAAATTTCCCCAGTGGATTGCTTGAAGGATGTTGATTGTGATGGGATACATCAGTTTTTCATCTTTCTCGAATTTTACCCCTCATTTTGAGTGCCGAAGTTAGAAACCCTAATCTGACTTGCATGTGCCCCAATTGACCTCCGTTCGACCCCATTTCTGTTGCATGTTGCTCTGTTCGTGAAACTGAAGTGTTGGGGAGCTACTGGAGTGAACCTGCTAAAAATAGTAAGTGCCTGAAAAGGTGACCAACCACCTGTCAGACGTGTTTGCATGTCATATCGCCCAAGAGATCTCAAAAAACCCAGAAAAACCCATAAAATTGGTTTGCATGCGAGCACTTGCTAAAAATAGTAAGTTCCTGAAAAATGATCAGCTTGTCTTGCATTCACATCGTTGCGAAGCTCTCGAAAAACCCATAAAGAATCTGCCGACATGCACTGAAAAATCACACATGCAAACCCTAAAAAATGGCTCCCGAAGTCAGGATTGCTAAAATTCATCATCTCAGCTTGCATGTTATACCATCGCGAAGGTCTCGAAAAACCCAGAAAGATTAGCCAGACATGCGTTGAAAAATCTAACATGCAAACCCTAAAATGGCTCCTAAAACCTGAATTGTTGAAAGTCATCATCTCGGCTTGCATGTTATACCATCGCGAAGGTCTCGAAAAACCCAGAAAGATTATCCAGACATGCATTGAAAAAGCACGCATGCAAACCCTAAAACTGGCTTCCGAAGCCCGGGCTGCTAAAAATAGCAAGTTGTCAGATTCAGCTCAAAATTTGCAGGCAGGTAACTTAAGGCGCTCTAAATGCAGTGTGGCAGTTAGAATTTCAAAAGTGTTGAGAAAATGTCCCAAATTGAGTACTTACTAAAAATAGTAAGTTGTCAGAATTCAATGAAATTTTGCTAGGAACCAACTGGAAGCCTCCTGACTGCAGTGCCAAGCTCAGACTTCAATTCGCTCACTCAAATTAACTTCAAACTGGCCTGAAGATTCAAAACCCTAATTTACAGACTTAGCCAAAATTTCAACTTAGGCTCAAAGATGGGCGCATCCCCGGAAATACAAACGGAACCGAGAGAGACAACAGGAAAACCAACCAAAAATCAAACAAAAGACCCGAATGAAGCAAAAATTAGGGGGTCCCCATTTTGAATGGGGTGATGTGTGAAAAGGTCACAATAGATCTTTACACAATAGTAGTGCTAGTGACGGTGCCATTGGCACTACTTGTGATTCATCTAGTCTTCCTACTTCATCTAATGACAATGTTGACATTGATATTGATGATTTAGAGAATCCATATGATGATTAAAAATTTAAAAGTGTTGTACTATTGAACTTGAAGTTTGAACGATGAATATTTATCATGCATGTTTGTTGTACCCAAAATAAAAATTTTGCTTCAATAAGGCATTTTGATAAAATTGTCATAATCTTGTCAAATTGTCGTCAAAAGTCAGTTTTAGGTCAAAAGAAGCATGGGATTTTTGTGGGTTCAATGTCTAGAAGATACTGGAAAATTTTGAAAATTAGGGTTTTCGGCCCCTGTTTTTAGGAAAAGCCCTAAAAATAGGATCTTTCCATAAATGACTAAAAATAATTTTGATTGGCTTATTTCACTTCACGATCACATTGGTCAAGTCAGAATCAAGAAAAAGTCATTTTTGCTCTAGTGGGTCTACTTCGCTTTTTCAAGAGAAAAGTCAGGACCTCCAAGGTCAACAATGGTAGATGGCCAGATACCAGGTACCAAAATCTAAGCCTCAAACACATCACAAAAGATTCTATGGCGAAAGATGCTCAAAAAGATGCTTCGCAACGGAGGGGATTTTCAAAAGGTGAAAAATGTAAAAAATATTCCAAGTCTAGAAACACTACGCCTTACTACAAGGGAGATGCCTTTGCAGTCAATGCCCGAGTCAACTTTGCATTGTCCATACACGCAGAATGGTGAATGAAATCACAATGGTGAACGTACTCGCGTCAACAATTGCAATGCTTCAATGCAATCAAAGTAGCCCAGCAATACAGTGATCGCGAAGTGCAAAGAGGTAAAAATCATCAAAAAATGATCAACTATGGAGCCAAAAGCGCCCCTGTAACCCAGGGGCGCCCTTGAATTTGACAAGCAAATGCAGTTGTTAACACTTGCAAAACTAGTCATCTTCAGAATTTTGCTAGCTTTCCAGAGAATCATCAAGCAAATTCAACATATTTGTCAAACATCAACAAACGAAGGCAAAGGCGGAAGATGTTGAAGGTCAACAGTCATCCAAAATGGCAATCTGTTACGAAAAATGCACCCCTGTAGCCTAGGGGCGCCCAAGAATAACAACCATCAGATGTTAGTTTTTGCATTGACTATCTCCAGATGATCTTCCCGGCTTCAGTCCAACTTCGCAATGAATCTGTTCGCCAGTCCACAAGACATATCAAACGACAGTAGTTGTTGATCCAGCAAGCACATAAAACGGAGGATAAAATGTAAGTCAAAAGGTCAAATGTACCCCTACAAGCCAAGGGCGCCTAGACTTTTGGTCAATCAGATGAGGTTTTCAGCAACTGTCTTCTCCAAGAGATCTGTTCAGAATCCTTCCAACTATGTGATGAATCTAGTAGCCAGCTTGTGGGACTTGTCGAACACTCGTGAATGAAGATCAAGCGTAAAAAGCCGAAAGCGTAAAGGCAAGATGAAAAACATGAAAATTGACTAAGTGTCAAAGAAGATGCACTCTCTTGGGAAAGGCACCCAACTTTTTGGGGCCTCAGATACAGCTTTCAATCTTCGTGACTCCCAGGAATATCTCTTCAGAGTTGATCAAACTCCACAATGAGATCGTCAGCACGAACATCGGAGTAGTCAAACTCCCGGCAACAAGGGTCAAACTAGAACGTTTCGTCAAAGGTTACAAAGTGCAAAATGTATCTCAAAGACACAAGCACCCGTGCAAGCCAGGGGCGCCTAGGAATTTGAGCCTCATAAATCAACTTTCAGACGTTGCAATACCAGTCATTCTTTCTGAAATTGAACTAGTTTTTCGTTCCATACCTCGACATGTTCGCGAGAATTGTCAATCAACAATGACTGCATATTGAAGCATGGAGGGTCAAATTGAAGAAGTTGAAAAGCATCCAAAAAATGGCTCATGAAAAAAGCACCCTTTTGGCAAAAGGCGCCCAAGATTTCAAGCCACCAGATTCAGTTTTCAAGGTTTTCAGTTCCCAAGAACATCATTTCAGACTTGATCCAACTTCATGATGAATTTGTCAGCCAAGCTTCAGGATCAACCGAGCAACTAGAATTCAGGGTCAAACAAAGGCAGTTCGTCACAGTAGAAGTTGAAAATCTTTAAAAAAATTCTAACTCCCCAAAGCTTGGACGCCTAAAGTCAAAGTGGGCCCAGTTGACTCTCAGTTACGATTTTTGCATGCTTCCTCTTGCATATGGCATCCCAAATTAATGGAGAACTGTTAGTTAACAATACAATCACGTGAAATTGATTCTTCAATTAGGGTTGGCGCCCTAACTGACACTTCCACCTCCAAAATGGATATTTATTCATGCATAGGTGTCATTTCTCCATTATTTCTTGCAGGTTGAAGCTAAAAACAAATATTTTCCTCTCGAACGCCTTTTGAAGGATCTAACAAAGGCCATTTTCAGAGTTCTTCGCAGTTCCGGGTTCAGATTGCACAGAGGAATAATTTTCCATGCTTTATCTTTCCAGTACGTTCTTGCCAGGAATTCATTAGATTGGGTTTATACAGAGGCGTTTTTCTCAAGGATTGAAAGAGGCAGTTGATAACTTCTATCTTCTCCCTCTCACATTTATTCTATCCGTGTCTTAGGTTTTCTCTTGCATGTCCAAGTAAACGACATATTTTCAAAATTTTGGCCTTCTAGGTATGTTCAACACAGTATTGGCAACAAAACCCACATGCCCAAAAATTTCGAGAAAATTGCCCCGCTGCCCCCTATTTTTAGGGTTTCCGAAAAAAGTCATGATTTCAAAAAACGGAGAAACTGGATTTGTTTAGCTCTCAGGCGCCTACAATACCCATGTGCCAAAATTTCCCAAGGGGAAAAAGCTTCTGCAACCCCGCTGCCCCCCTGCTACTTCTATCTCGAGAGGTCATTGCATGTCAAAGAAAAAATCACTTTTTTGAAATTTTGTCAATCTAGGTTTGTTTAGAAAGATATTCTCTACAAAACCCACATCTTAGAAATTTTCGTAAAAATTGCCCCTCGAGAAGCTATTTTTAGCCTCACCGAAAAAAGTTGCTTGAACATATCCATATTTACAGTCAACAGTTGAGTTTTTCATAATGCAATTTTCTCAGGTTGAATTCAAGACCAAATTGGTCTTGCTTCATGATTTCCTAAAGACGGCTGATACCAATTTGCATCAAGCGCAGTCGAAGGGTTGATTTAGATAAATTGACAAGCATAGACACTCAAAGTCCGGGGATTCCATATGTCTTTGTATCTCGTGTATCTGATAGCCTTTCAAGGCCAGTTTAGAGGGTTGAATACAGTTGGAATTCTACGTGTGCAGCGAGTTTGTGTGCATTTCTCACAGCTAGAGTGTTTGCAATCAAACTTCATGGTTTCATTATGCAATACTCTTCCATTGAGAAGAATCAAGAAAAGCATCAGAAGCATCAAGGTGCAAAAGAAACAGAGATCATCACTCTAGTTACAGAGCCGCCAAAGTCACCAATCAGTGAACTGCCAGTTGAAGTATGAAGATATTTCCAAGATTACTCAAATAGCTGACAAACAGTAAACTAACAGTCGAGGCATGTGACGATCTCCAGATGATGAGGCAATTAACAACTTCTTGGAGGAGTTGATTGCTCGTGATCATAGCTAGTGAACTACTGAGTCAGGACGTCCCACCTTTTCAGGATAGACATTAGACACAGCAGTTAACTTGATGCCTCTTTCCAAGTTAACTCGCTGTCCCACCAATCGTGCATGTCTATTTTGGAGATACCTATGTACATATGGAGTTCTAGTTTAGTTTAGAATCAATTGACTGAAGTAGTTTTTCTAGTTAATTGTTAAGTTACCTACATTTAGACATAGGAATAAATCTTGCAGATTGGCAAGAACTGAATGTTAATTCAAGGAGATTTTAGGGTTCCCTACTCCTTTGAGCTTCTATAAATAAGAGCAACCTTGCTCATTATTGTTTAACTCTTATTACTACAAAAATGTTGTGTCATTAAGCCAACAAGCTTGCAAGTCAATATTGGTTCACTCTTTGTCTAAGATTTGTTTGGTTGATCGCATCCTGTATGATTTCGTACCATTTGCTGTCCTAATCTTTTGTAATCGTTGATCAAGTTTGAAGAAATAAATCAAAAGAGCAATGAGCCTTTGATCCAAAGTTTCAAGGTTTATCAACAATTGTTTTTATAATCTTTGTTTCAATCTACACCTCAAACAGAGCAATGAGCCTCCGAGGGAATTTAGAGATTAGGATTATCATTTAATGTTGTTTCTAGTAATCTTAATTTCAGTCTAAACCTCGGATAGTGCAATGAGCCTCCTTGGGAATTCTTTGATCTAACTTACCATTTGATGTTGTTTCCAATAACCTTTATTTCAGCCTACGCCTTAGACAGAACACCTCGTCTCCTTAGAAATCCTGAGATATATTTTATCGTCTATCATTCCCAATTGCTCCTAATTCTTCTTGCTCTATTTTTCTTGAGGAGATAGGACAGATATTAAGTTTTAGCCTAGTTGTAATTGAGATCTATGAAACCAGAAAAACCTCAGTTGCAATGCAAACAGTTTTATAACCTTGTGCCTCTACCAGCTGAGTAAAAAAGATAGGAACTTAGATTACTTTACTTTTTACACATAACAACAAAAGAGGGACATTCCCCTCCTAATTTGAAGAGCAATTAATACTATGCATAGTTGACCGTTGCCAATACGCACTCTAGAGGTGTGAATTGTAACGCCAACAATTTTTTGGCGCCCACCGTGGCGCACGAGGCATAAAACTTCCAAAGAAAAAGCTAACGCTTTTATGACACGGGAATGACCATTTGGCGTCCAATTTCTCCAATTCAACAACTAGGTCTCACACCTGTCATCATTCAACTCATTTTCATACTGATTCAAGGAGCGCAAACGGACATCATTAGTAGCTTGTGGAGTTTCATATTCGAGAACAATACAACATTTGCTCAGTGGAGAAACACAACTACTACTCTAGACGAGGAAGAAGAAAAGGTTGATCTTGCAGCCGGAAGGCCAGTTTTACCACCTCCTGCGTGGCAATAATTCATCTTGGCTTACCAAGTGTACACAAGGAGGAGAACAAATCCTCTCTTTCAAGAAGAAGACGTTGGAGAAGCATTCAACGCAAATCCAATCTTTCAAGAGGTTCCTGATCATTTCCAAGAAGAACCTCCAGCTCAACCAGAAGCAATGGGCGACGATGAGGTTTTCAACAATGGCTGAAATGGAAGAAATCCAAGACGTCCAACCCCATTGCCTTGGGGCAATAACATGGGCCATTGGCCTTGCAAGGACATCATGACCTGCCCAAAGGTTCGAGAAAGCACTTCCCAAGATTTCACAGCGATGGGGCTTGTCACCCCGATGAGCATATCTTAGCATTCACAGCGGCTTGCTTCGTTTTGCATGTACCACATGAAGATATCGTTGTTCGTCTCTTTGTTGAGACTCTTGAGGCGAATATTGTAGATTGGTTTAATCATCTAGAACCAGGCATCATCACAAGCTGGGCAATTATGAGTGAGAAGTTCTTGGCAAGATTCAAGCCTGCCAAAGACAGTCATTGTGATGTCCCTGCTCTAGTCAGTTCTCGGGAATAGTGTGTTAGCCCTTTATTGGACCCTTGTGGGCTAGCCGGATTGGTTAGAGGGTCAGTGGTACTTTCTGGAGAGTTTGATCGTTCTTGTTTTCAGAGCCCAGTGATTGGTTCACAGCAGGCGTTAGCAGTGCAGGAGTTGACAGCTTCTGACGGCACAGGATTATATGGTGTTTTGAGTGAGTTATGGGTTTTTAAGTGATTTAAATATTAATTGATTAATATTTAATTATAAAAGTGATTTAATATTTTAATCACTTAAATTGATAAAGTGCGCCCAAGTATTTAAGTCAAATACTATTGAAATGACTTAAATATAATTTAAAAAGATTTAATTATTAAAAGTGACGTATCTTTCTTGGAATTCGTGCCTTTTGCATAAAAGGGCATTTTTGGCAATGAGAAACTCACCTTTTGATATTTCGACTTTGCCGTGGTTATTCTTCTTGTGCATTCTCCTGTGATCAGGGTTTGAACAATCTTCCATTGAAGAACGATACCTCTTCAGTGTTGAGCACTCTTGAGATTGTGAAAGATCAATCGAATTAGTGCAGTTGAGAGCTTCATTCAGAGGTTCTACATGATTCAGACAGAGTATTATATTGAGATTTACAGTTAATTGCAATAAGAAAGGGGTTTCTTCCTTGTGGCGCCTTCTTCTTCAGATCAGTGGCATCCAGCAGGGTTAATACTCATTTATCTTCTTGGCCGTACAACTTGCATTGGGAATTGTGCATTCTAAAGAGGCGTGTGAAGGGTTTGGCTGAAACGCCTTACTTTTGATTGCTTTTTGACTTGCATCCTTGGCGTCTAGTATTTTTAGAGACTTGTATCCAGTTTCGAGGCAGGAGAATCCAAATCTGGAGGCTTGGTGTCCATTATTGTCAGTTTTCAGCATTCTTGGTTGGCGAGCTAGCTTACTGTTTTAAATAAAAAAACTAGAAACATTCTGGTATGTTTATCATTCATGATCTCATTGTTGCAATAAAATAACATCTTCTGCATTTCCATTATGTAGGAAATTGCTCTGTATTTCAGTTTATAAGCTTTTATATGCTGCACCCCTTCTCTTCTGTCTATGAACTTTTTCTCTAAAAAAAACTAAAATAACACTAAAAAGACTTAAGAAATACTGGGGTTTGAATTGAGAGCCAGCAGGGCTCATAACAGTCATCAACTATTTGCAAGACTCTCAACCTCAAAGATGGAGTCAAGTGAACCAATGAGAGAATTTGTGGCAAGGTTTAACCGCCTCGTTACACACCTCTCCCATACGCTCAATCTTTAGATGAGATCTTGATGAGCAGCTTCATCAACGCCCTCCCATCAGAGATAGCATTTTTCTTAAAATCAGGTCATGAAGTGGACTTACAAATTGCACAAGAAAAGGCTATTGAGATCGAAGACAACATGATCACATCCAAGAAAATGAAAACTGATGCCATTAGACCACTTGTTCAAGCATCTGCAGATCCATTGCTACAGAAAGTAGCCAACGAGGTGATTATCCTCAAAAGACAATCACCCACTCAAGGGCAGTGAGCACTGCCTACACCACCACCATATCAACCTCAACAGCTATACCAACCGAAGAGGAATAACTTTCAATTGTTCAACAACTACAAGCCAAGATTTCCAGGACCTCTGCCAAGACAAGCAGAGGCTGAGAGATCTAATGTGTTTTGCTCTTTCCACGAGACTGATGACATATTGGATCCACGTGTCCTGAGAATCTGAGAATGAACCAAATCATGGGATATACTGAGGCTGCTCCAAGTTTGGGTTTTGTACCTTCACCAAGTTCAAACGTTGTCTCACCACAAACAGACAACTTTGATGGCGACTCCGCAACAGGATACTTTGATAGAGAACCCGTTAATGAAGAACAACAACAACAACAACAATACCGTCAGTTTTATCTTGTTGTAAATCATGAGAATATCTCAATGCCTATGTTTATGTATGCTCAACACTTCAAAGCACAGAAAGAAGAGGAAGAAAGACGGAATTCAAATGAAAAGGGAAAAGAAGTGCCTTCCACTTCTAATCCCAAGCCTTCACATGAAAACACAATGCCGATTGCTCAAGATCCGTCTTCAACAAACTTTAACATCATGGCTTCCATGATGAAGATGAAGGTACAAATATCGCAGCTGGAGTATCTTTAGGACCATCCAGAACAATTGGATCGGATTCTCAAGGTCATAAAGAAGCAAGTTGCAATCCAACCTACATTGCTCAAGTCATCCATACCAACAGAAGAAAAATCAAATCCTTTCTATATATCTCTATATATAGCAGGATTCAAACTCAACAACTGTATAATAGACTCAAGAGCTTCTAACAACGTCATGCCCTTACAAATCATGAACGCATTGGGACTCTCGTGCACCAAAACTCACGAAAAGTGTTATTCACTTGAATCAAAGTCGGTGCCGTTGGTCGACCAACTAAAAGATGCTCAAGTAAGGTTGGCATCTTGTCCAGAAAAGATCATGATGACCATCTTGGTAGTTGATATTCCAACCAGTTACAGGATGCTATTGAGTAGAAGCTTCTGCAAGGATCTCGAAGGAGAGATTCAGTTGGATTGGTCGTTCGCGACGATCCCGTTGAAGAAAGGCAGTTTCAAGTTGGAACCTGAGGCAAAATCTAGATTCATGATGCTAAAATCCCAAGACCCCCAAGCACAAGTGTTGTATCAAGACACGGGTCTTGGCACATATGCTTTGTTGTCCGAAGTGACTGAAGAAAGTCAAAAAGTTGCATATTCTACAAGCACATCAAAGGAAGATCCACAATGTGGACAATGCAATTTGACGGAAGTTGCTCGACAACAGGCTTGGGAGCAAGAGTTGTCATCACTTCTCCCGAAGGTGTTTTATACCCATTTGCATATCGCTTGCAATTTGAAAACACAAATAACATAGCTGAATATGAGGCGCTCTTACTAGGTCTCAAAAATGCAAGGGATATGGGTATAAAATTACTCCAAGTAGAAGGCAACGCAGAACTAATCGTGCAACAGATCAAAGATCATTACCAAGCAAGGAAAAATCGCCTTCCGTCTTATCGTCAAAGGGTGTGGAATGCAATCGACTGGTTCGAAGCATTCGACATCAAGTACATTCCACGTGAGCACAATAGCAAAGAAGATGCCCTTGCAATATCGGTTGCTCTCTTCATGCCTCATACATATATCTGATCAGATATATTATCATTTGTTACTCTGTATGTAACTGATCATATATAGTATCTTATTCCCTTTAATCTTTCCACTCCCTCTATTCTTCTCTCTTCTCAGAAATATATAAGTATCTTTTTACTCATCTAAACCTGATGTATTTCTATATATAAGTAATGACCTCACCTTATCAACGTATTGTTCCTTCATTTTAATTTATTCTATTCCTTCCTTTCTCCAGCCACAGTGATGTTTTCCTCATAAAGTTGTTTGATCTTGTCTCTATTCAGCTGCTCAGTTTCTTTTGTCTTTATTTGATCTCAATTTTTCCCTTTAATATCGAACTTCTTGTCCTTTCCTGAACTTGCTTTAGTCTTTGGGCAGTGTTGGAGACTATCTTCCTGATTCCTCTTTAATATTATTGATAGAACTTCCTTTCCTTATTATATGTAGCCTTTTTTGTCTTATTCGAATGAACATTCAATCCCTACTTTTTTCCCTTCTTAAATATCTGTGGTGTTATGAGGAGACGTGCTCCTCCACCAAGCACTGTCTTGAACAGTCCGCATCCTTAATCCTTTAGTTTAGGATTTCTCTCTTTCGATGGTCTTGGTCAGACTACTAAAGTCTTAATATTTATTTATGTTTTATTACTTTTTTTGATAGTAACAATATTACAATAGATTTCTTTTATATAATTATGTTTATGATTTTTGTATGGTTTTTTTCTTCTTTTACCATTTTAGTAATTACATAATGATTATGATTATAATGATAATCAATATTCATCAATTTTATATTTGTAATTTATTTCATTTGTATATTATATTATATTTATAATATTTATACTATTTATCAATGATAATTATAATTATATTTATTTATTTGTCTTTAGCCATTTCATAACTTAGTGTTACAAAATCGGGGGACATGACATTGATGTGGAGTCTTTCGCTCATCTTCTTTCACACTCGGTTCCATATGTTTGGGTTTAGTAACTATCTTCAAATACTCCCTTTTAATGTCTGGGTCCTTCATCAAATTAAACAATTCTTGCATCAACTCAATTATAGATTTATCTATAGCCATCTTTTCTCTACTTCAACTGAAAATTTCCTTTTTGATAACCCAGCAGGCTGGCAAGAAATACTGAGCTCTAATACCACTATGATAACCCCCTTTGATATGAGTTTTGCTTTTTGTTTTAAATGTGATTTCTGATTTAATTGGGGTTTTGCCAGGTAATGCAAGAAATGCAAATAATTGCAGAATTGACAAACTTAAGCAAATATATTAAACTATCAACTTAGATTTTTATTTAATGCTTGGAAAATACATAATATTCATACCCAAAAACCAATAGTATAAAATGCAGGTCTGAAAATGGTTTAACCAACAAATAAGACCACCTCTAAACTGGATGCCTCTCCTAATAGTCACCAAAGGACACCTCCAAACTGCTGCTCAATTGTTACTCTGCCCTAGAAGCCTACAAATGAGATGAAAAATAGCCCAAACCCTAGGCGTTTGGGTCCTAGGATTCTCATGCCCTTGGTTGTAGCTTGTACGGCCAACAATGAAATGTATGGCCCTATTGTAACCACACGCGCCAACCTTTGTTGGAACGATCAGCAATAATAACAGCAAATAACTCTCTGATCTACAATAAAATCTTCTGAAAATTTTGAAATGCTTGATCTCTTGAACCAATGAAGCTCAAATAATAACCTCTGAATGAGATTATTCAATGTAATGCCCCTGGGTGATCTTTCACACCTGTAAACACTATTCTTTTCGAGGGATTTCGTCCTCAGAGGCTTCAATCTCCAAAACCAACAAACCCTTGCTCAATTTCTCCAAAATGCCCAAGTTTCAATAAAATAATCAATAATGATGAAAAAACAAACACTTTTGCTTTTTATATTCTCCAAATTTCCACTTGGCCAAAATCATTAAATAAAATATTTGCTTTTGATTCTTTTAATACTTTTGGCTTTTTAATATAATAATTAAGAAAGCATCATTTAAATATAATACTTTATTAATTGTCATTTAACCCCTTATAACACCTTATAATAAAGTCATCATTAAATAATAATATTATAAAATTCAATTAACTTCAATAATATAATTAAATCATTAATTCCCATTAATTAACCAACACTAGCTCAAAAGAGTGATCCAATCACATTTTCCGGATGTAGGCATGATGACAACTGATCTAGGCATGACTTACTATAAATAGTAAGTATAAGCAATATGACCAAGTGACTTACTATAAATAGTAAGTGTGGGAGACATCGGCCAAGATGACCTCCAGAAGGCCCACCACCAAAACACTGAGTCACTAAGTAAAAGAATACTGAGATTGTTGTACCCCAAATTTAAAATTTTTGCTACACTTAGGCATTTTGAAGAAATAAGTAAAGTCTTGTCAAATTTGTCAAAAAGGTCAAAATTTGGGTTTGCATGTCTTGCATGAGGGATAAAAACTTGAAATTTCCAAAATCTGATGATTTGGGTCTACTCAAAGCGACCTAATCTACAAAACCCAGATCTCAGTTTTTCATCCCTACTTTTTAGGAAAACTGCTATTTTTAGAAACTTTCTAAAAATAGTAACTTTTTCTGGGTTTTTCTGGGTTTCTTTCGAAACGGATACTGGCAAAATTTTCTAAAAATAGAAAGTTTGTTTGCCAAGGTTCAAACTGATTTTGATTGGCTTAAAATACTTCATCATCAGGCTGGTGCAGTCAGAATCACAAAACGATCAGTTTTGCCCTAGTGGGTCTATTTTTCCTTTTCAATTTCAAAAAGCATTTCGGGAACTTCAAAGTCATCAATAGAGGTCAGTTAGCTGCCAGGCGTCAGATTCAACATTCAAGCACTGAACAGAAGATGAGATGATGAACGTGCGCGAAGAACGAAGGAAGGAGTTGAAATCTGCAGAAAAATGACTAAGTCTGCCAACCATGGGCACCCCAGAAGGAAATAGGTGCCTAACTTTTTAAGACATCAAATGGTGAAATCAGGGTTCGCACTTCCAGGCAAAGTTGTTCAGATTCTTCCCAGCTCCGCAGTGAGTCCAGTAGCGTCATCATCAGATTAACCAGTCACCCGGAATTCAAGATCAAACAGGGAGGTTTTAACCAGAAGACAGAAGGCAAACCATGAAAATCACTGAAAATATTCTAAGTCTGGGAACTTTAACAAGACTCACCCGGAAGCACCCGGACGCGGCGAGTCGCGCTTCGCGCAGCCCTGGCCGCGTCCTGGGAGCGCTGGCGCAGACGCGGCCGCGTCCAGACGTGTCCAGGCCGGACGTGCCAGACACGCCGGACGCGCAGCGTCCAGGAGAGTCCCGACCCCTGGACGCGGCCGGCGCAACCAAGGCCAAAAAGGCCAAAAAAAACATAAACTTAAAGTTTTTTTATATTGTTTTTTGACTTATATTATCTCCTTAGCCCTAAAAGCAACCTCATTTCATTCATTTGGCAAAATAGGAGGAGAAGAGAGAGTTGTGAAGAAAAATAGGAGAAGAGAGGGCAACCAGCAAGCTGTTGAAGACAAATCCAGGGTCATATATCATTTGGGGAGCTTCATACCAGCAAGGAGGTGCATTGATAGCTCATTACCAGTGATTGGGAGGAGTTTGCATTGCATTCCAAGCCAAATCTAAGAGGTAAGTTTGATTTTAATTGATTTTTTTTGTGTTTTTTTAACAAATAATTCATTGTAATTTGTAAAATCATTGTTTTTTTGAGTTTGCATATTTTTTTTTACAAACCCTACTTGCAACTTAAATAATTTTAGAAACCCTACTTTTGCAGCCACATTCATTTGCAAATCAAACCATATTATTATTTTCACAATGTCTCAAACTCCAGTCAGAAAATACCCTACTTGGAAACATGCTGAAATCTTTCCCGGAATGAAAAGAGGAGACGCAAAATGTAACTACTGCAAAACAATATATCATGGAGGCATAAATAGATTAAAATACCATCTTGCACGCATACCCGCCCATGATGTAGTGGGTTGCACTAGAGCACCTCCTGAGGTTGTTCGTGAAGTGCAGGTGCAATTAGAAACTTTTGAAATGCAAAAAGAAATGAAAAAGAAATAGAAGCAGGAGTTGGTGAGTGTTGGAGTTGGACAGGGACTTGGTGTTGTTGGAGATGCTTCTTCCATGCCTCCATACTGTCCTAGTGCTAGTGCTTATGTTTCTGCATCAGCTATGCCTATGCGTACTCCTAGTGCTGGTGGCAGTGCTACTGCTAGTGGTAGTGGCAATATTAGCATTGGCCCTAGAGTTCGTAAATCTAGGGTGGACTCATATTTTGTACCACGCACTACTCCTGGTTCTCAACCGTTGCTTGAGAGCATGGGTTGGAACAAGGACGCACATGATGCAGCAAAAAAGACAATTGCAGACTTTTGGTACTACTGCACCATTCCCTTCCATGTAGCCATGTAATTCTTTTTCGTTTAATTGTTTTAAAATTTATATTTAAATTTTAGAATCTAGATGTATCTAATTATCGAATTCAAATTTAAAGTTAAAAACCTAAAACTTTTCATTTTACAATACTTATGTAACTTATTAATTTATTTATGACATGTTTTAGGTCACCTTTCTGGCAAAACATGGTTGATGCCATAACCATATGTGGGGCAGGGTTCAAAGCCCCTAGTGAAGATGAATTAAAGGGCCCACTTTTGACTCAAAAGGTGGCAGATGTGAAAGCACAATTAGAGGAGCAGTGCAAGCAGTGGAGGATGATTGGTTGCACCATCATGACTGATGGTTGGACCGATAGGAAAAATAGGACGCTGCTTAATTTCCTAGTTTCCTCCGGAGGTAATTGTACTTCCCTCAATGCATTGAAATTTGAATTTGATTTAGTGATTAATAATTTAATATGGCTGATTTATGTTTTTAATTTATTGAATAATTGGTTTTGCTTATTTTTTGGTGACAATCTTCATGAAGTCCATTGATGCTTCTGCCCAATTCAAAAATGCCACATACCTGTGTGAGGCTATAGAGGAGGTGATAGCTGATGTGGGGGAAGAGAATGTAGTGCAAGTGGTGACAGATAATGCAGCAAATTATGTTGTTGTTGGTAGATTATTGATGGAAAGGCACCTTACTATATTTTGGACTCCATGTGCTGCCCATTGCATTGACCTCATGTTGGAGAATCTTGGCAAGCTCCCATGGATCAAAACATGTGTGGATGCAGCAAAAAACATATGCAAATTAGTATACAATCACACATGGGTGCTTAACCTTATGAGGCAATACACGGGGTTGAGGGAGTTGTCTCGTCCTGGCATCACTAGGTTTGCAACAAATTTTATCACGATGCAATCCTTGATTCAGTCAAGTGCAGCTTTAAGGTGCATGTTTACTAGTGAGGAGTGGTCTTCCTCATCCTTTTCTACAAGCACTACAGGGATTGCTGTGGCTGATTGCATTTTTGATGAGCAAAGGTTTTGGACACCAATGGACGAGATTGTGAAGGTAAAATTTAATTCTTTATTATGTTTTAATTTTTAATCATATCTTACTTTTATTTGTTTATTTTCGTTCACACTTATTTGTGAAACATGTTTGCACTTTGCAGTTTATTGAGCCCTTGCTAGTTCTCCTACGAGTTGCAGATGGGGAGAAGCCCGCAATGGGCTACATATATGAGGGCATGGATAGGGCCAAAGAGGCCATTAGATCAGTCTATGGTGGAGTTGAGGAGAAGTATCGTCCCATTTGGGATATCATTGATAGGAGATGGCAAAACCAACTTCATAGGCCCATCCATGCAGCCGCATGTTTCCTAAATCCGGCCTTCCAATTCCACCGTGATCTCCGTGCATAGAGAAATTTTAGTGGGCTCTACACGACATAGAGCGGATGTTGCCTCTGTTACTACACAGGTGGTGCAGGAGATAGATGCCTTCACTAAGGCACAGGAGACTTCTTTGCACATCAAATGTGCAAAGATAATAGGACAACATTACTACCAGGTAAAAATATATTTAAGGGCATAATTTTCATCTTTTTATATTATAATTTATTATTGAATGTTGAACTTGAACTTGAAACTTGAAATGAGATTGATTTTGTTTTTTTCTCATCTCGTGATGGTGGCATATGTTTGGTTGATACACCGATCCGCAAAATATTGCCATTCGTATATTGAGCCAGCCATGCAGTTCATCGGTTGTGAGCGCAATTGGAGTATGTTTGAGCACATACACTCCAAGAAGCGCAATAGATTGACAGTGGAGAGGATGAATGACTTGGCATATGTTCATTACAACCTTCGGCTCAGATACAGGAAGCTTTTGACCACGACAAAACCCCGATCAGTCTAGAGGAGGTTGATCCACAGGCTTAGTGGATCATTGAGGCTATAGATGCAGTCTTTAGTGACGAGGACCTTCATTGGGTGGACCAAGAGAGAGAGAGCCGAGGTTGTAGCCATGGCTGAGGAGGCTAGAAACGAGGGACATAGCTGTCGGTGAGTATGGAGGTAGAACCGAAGAGACTATCGCTGCAACAAACATCATCGGGACCCTTAGGCCGAAGGAAGGATGGCTCCACTATGCCATAGGGCATAGAGTCATAGACTTATAGCTATTGTTTTACTTTTGATATTTCATATTTGTATGGAACATTTGATGTCATGGATTTCATATTCCATGAGTTTTGTATACATTTGACTAATTTTATATATCTAAGTATGTTATTTCTTTTAGAAGCGCAACTACAATTTGTGTACTTTATACTTATGTGATCGTTGTATACTTGTGCATGTGATCAAATTTGCTTTTATTTGTGTTGTATTCAATAAAGGGTGCTTGAAACAAGTTTTATATCCTTAAAAATCTCTAAATTTCTAGGGTTTTTTCAACTTTTTTTTATTTTGTCGCGTCTGCGCCGAGTCCGAGTCCCGAGTCGCCGAGTCCGAACCGAGTCCGAGTCTCGTTACTATGCTTTGGGCACCCCAGGTGCCTAGGGGCATCCAGCCTTTTGAGAGGTCAAACTCAGCAGTTAGGGTTTGCAAATAAGCTCAATCTCTTCAGAATTCAGTCAGCTTCATAACGGATGTCCTCGTCAGATCATCAAACTCGTCAATCTCCAGCAAATCCAGATCAAGCTGAAGGTATAGAATGAAGGATCAAGTTTGAAGATAAAAGTTAGAGCAAAAATGGCTAAGTATGGAGGAGTTGGGCACCCCAGAAGGAGAAAGGCGCCCAAGTTTTTAAGGGCCTAAATGGATGAATTTGCCAGAAGAGCCTCCAACATGTCCTCTTTAGATTTGATCAAGCTTTTCAACGCAACCATCAGCTCGTCAATCAGAGTTGGCAGTCATTAGATGTCGAAGGCTGAACAAAGGGAGAAACAAGAGTAAAATGACAGAAGTCAAGAGCAAAGGTGAAAGATACAGAAAATATTCTAACTTCGGTGAAGTTGGGCGCCCCATCTTGCCAGGGGCACCCAAGCTTTTGATGCCTTAGACTCAGCTTTTAGGAGATGCAACTCCTAGAAGACCCCTCTTGAAATCTTTCAAGCTATCCAGTGAATCTAACGGTCAGTCAATCAGATCAATGTAGCTCCCGGAATCGAGGATTCATCAGAAGATCAAAGGGGAATGGAGAAAATGAAGAACACAAAAATGGCTAACACTGTGAAGGTTGGGCGCCCCAGAAGAAGGTGGGCGCCCATGATTTTGAAGGATCAAACGAAGTTTTTAGCTAAAGGTGCCTCCAGAATGATCTTCTCAGATTCGATCAGGCTTCGCGATGAATCATTCAATTCGTCCATTGAATCAATCTGGAAGTCGGAGATCAAAATCAAAGCAGGGTTCAAAATCATAGAAAAGTTGAAAAACTCAGAAAAATGGTTAGTCTGGAGAAAGTTGGCGCCTCTAGCCAAGAAGGGCACCCAAGTTGCCATGCCTTATTCAAAATTTTCAAATTTTCAAACTTCAAGATGAATGAATGTCCAAGTTCAATGAACAAGCAGATTTTAGGGTTTTGAAGATAAAAGCAAAAAGAAAGCAAGGTTTTCTCAAGCCTAAGGCTTATTTAAGAGGCTTTTATCATTCAATTTTCATTATTCTTTGCAGGTGGCGTCCAAATTGAAGAGGGACAGCAACTTCGAAGTTTTCCTTTTCAAGATTCAAGGCTTCAACTTGCTGATTTTTCAAAAATTCTTCATTAATTTTCAAACCAGCAACATAAGACCTTGTTTTTTCATGATTTTTTCATTCAGAACATCAAATTTTTGAAGAAGAAAGTCAAGGATTTCAATTTTCAGTTATCTGGGTTTTTTCATCTCATCATTCTGAAGAATTTGTGAAGAAATTTCTCAAGTTGCAGCAGCTGCTTTTTCCTTGCATGTCAGAGAAATCATCAGAGTTTTCAAATTTTGATCATCTAGGTCCTCTCAAAACATTCTTCTGAAGAAAAACCATATCACAGCTTTTTTCAAGAAAATTTCAGATCCTAGGGTTTGCTGTTTTTTCAATCAGCCCTCAGTATTTTTCAAATCTGATCAACTAGGTTCATTCCAAATTTTATTCTGAACAAAACCCAGGTGCCAGCTTTTTCGTGAAAAATTGAAAAAAATAGGGTTTGTTGCTTTTTCAGTCTACACTCAAAATTTTCAAAAACAGACGATTTGGGTTGTCTTGCAACGAAATTCTGAACAAAACCCATATCTCAGAAAAATTTCAAAAAATTTGTCTGTTTGAAGAAGAAAAACCAACATTCTAAGAATAGTAAGTTGCTCAAAACTTGCCTGAACATAGGCGAGTTTACAGTCATTGTTCAAGGTTTTCAGAATGGAATACATTCCCAATGATTTCAAGACCAAGTCAGCACTATACCATGACTTCATCAAAACAACTGAGACTGACTTGCATCACATCAAGCCGGTGTTCGACCTACATGCTTTGGAGAATGTAGGTAACACTACAATCAGAAACCTAGGGCACTCCAGACTTCTCGCAGCAACATCCATTCCTATTTCAATGCAGAGTCTGGAATTTGTAATCGCTTGCATCAAGCATTACAATCTGACGACACGGGAGGTTCAGTCAATAGATGGCAAATTGATTTGCAGTTTGAAACCTGACATGATCGAGAAATGCTTCTCAATTCCTCCTTGGCCTGAAAGTGTGACTATTTCTAAAGGAGAATGTGAAAGGATATGGGAGATGCACAACGACAAATACAGTAAGAAGATTGCACAAAAGTGGATGAAGGAAAAACATAAGACTCTGCCAAAGAACATCGAGCGAGGGGAGTTCAAAGATGAAGTTGCTATCATGATCACCTTGCTCAACAGGGTTACTGGACAAGAAGATGCTACGAAATTTCAACCCTGGATGTTCTATGTTATACCTCACATTGTTGGCGTAAAAACTAACACCTCTGGAGTGCAGGTTTGTACGGACAGCTATGCACACTGCGTAATGAGTGCTCTTCAAATTAGGAGGGGAAGCTCCCTCGTAGTGCTGGAATGCATGGAAAAGAAAAGTAATCTAAGTCCTATCTTTTTGTTCTCAGCTGGAAGAGGCACAAGGTTAAGAAAACCAAGAACGCGTTGCAGCTAAGGATTTTCTGGTTTCGCAGTTATTAACTACAACTAAGCTAACTACTTTAAATCTATCCAGTTTCCTCAAGAAAACAGAGCATGAGGAAATGGAGCAGGAATGATTATCAGACGATAAACGAGTATAGATTCTCAACTTGAAGGCAAGGTGGCGCATCTATCAGCTCAATCTAGACAAGTTTATTGGTAACAACATCACACGATAAACTAAATAAGGATTCTCTACTTGAAGGCAAAGTGGCGCATCTATTATCTCAATCCGAATTAGCTTATTGTTCACGACAACACACGATAACCAAGTGCAGATTCTCCACTTGAAGGCAAGGTGGCGCAACTATTATCTCAATCTGAACAAGTTTATTAGGCACAAAACAGATTTAAGAATTTACCATGATAATCTCATGAAACCCTATGTGGCATAACACTGGGTCATAATAGTAAAGACTCACAAAACAGATTTATCATCACAATCTCATGAAACCCTATGTGGCATAACAATTGATCATAATGGTAAAGATGCACAAAACAGATTTATCTAAACTATGGAAAGAATTCACCATCACAATCGCATGAAACCCTATGTGGCATAACAATTGATTATAAGAGCAAAGACGCATGAACAAATACCAAAAGAGCAATATTGAGGGCAAGGTAGGCACAGCATATATTTCTCTTTCAAGCAAAAGTTATTTACAAATGAGCAAAAGCTCTTATTTATATACATCAAGGTGTAGGGAACCCTAAAATCACCTTGAGTCATCTACAGTCTTGCATTGCATGCAAGATTTACTGCTAAGCCCTAAAAAGTAAACTATACAGTTAACTGGAAAACTACCATCAGTTAACCGAAACACCCTAAATGAAACTCCAAGTGTGTAAAGCTAATCTCAGAATAGATATGCATGAGATGAGACAGTGAGTTAACTTGATAAGGTAACGCCAAGTTTAACTCCTGTGTGTAATGTCTATCCTGAGAGGTGGGAACTGAAGTCTACTGTCCGTGATCTCGAGCAAGCAATCCCTCAACGAGATTGTTAACTGCATCAACATCTGAATGTCAGCAACTTGAGCAATCTTGGCAATCTTTGCACACTCAAACTAGCATTTCACTAACTGGTAACTTTGGCGGCTCCGTAGCTGAAGTGATGGTGACTATCTCCTCTGCAGCTTGATACAAATCGGTCTTAGCTTTTCTAATGAAATCATGAATTAAAACCGATTTGGTCTTGAATTCAGTCTGTGTGTACTGTACTCTGAAAAACTCGCCTGTTGACTGTGAACACGGCTATATTCTGACAACTTTTCTGGAAAACTAAAAATACCCTGCTGAGGCTAAAAATAGCCTATCAAAGGGCAATTTTCACGGAAAAATCTGAGATATGGGTTTTGTCCAGAAAAAGATTCTAAGACAACGCAGAATGTCAGATTTGCGAAAATTTGACTTCTACTCGACCATGCAAGGAATTTTCAGTTGAGAAAATTAGAGCCTCGAGACCTGATGCTCTGGAGTAAATTTTCCTGAAAAATTCTGGCACATGGGTTTTCTCGAGGAAGCTATTCTGAATCAACCCAGATGATTTGTTTTGCCAAAAGTCGCCAATTCTTCAAACATGTGAAAGAATTTAAGACGAGAAATAGAAGAATTTAAGACAGAAGAAAGAAGTTTTTAGTGCTCTCCTTCTGCTAAAATCGCCACTCTGCCTTGAATTCTGCTGATGAATCTGACTTGTACCTGCAAAGAAAGTGTTTCGATGTCTTCACCAATGATTGCTGATGAAGATTTTTGCCTTTGATTGTTCTGAGAATTCGCCTTTGCTTGAGAAATTACGAATTTTCCTTGAAGAAATGCCTTTGCTTTTTGAGAATTTCACCCTTGCTTGAGAAATACGAATTTCTCTTGAAAATACGCCTTGTGAATGAAGAAAAACGAATTTTGCTTGAAAATACGCCTTTGCTTTGAAGAAAAACGAATTTTGTTTAAGCTGTGTGAATGAGATGATGAACGCCATGCTTGCACAAATAATAGAGCAAAATCGCACTATAAAGCATGACTACAAGAATAGAAACCGGATTTTGAAAAGAATGCTTTGATTGGACCCCCTTCAGTTGAACTGCCACTGACTCGGAGTTCAAAAATAAATAATAATAAAATATTCATTATCATGCAATTTGAAAACTTAGCATAAAGAGGGAGCCAATCTTAAGAAAATCGCCATTTAATGCTAAAAATGCAATAATAAATATTAAATATTATTAAACTTCAGTTGACAAACTGAATGAAGCTTTGAGATTCACCAGTGAACTTCACTGATTCCGAAAAGTCATCGTTTGAGCTCATAGGCGTCCATTTGCTCAAGATATTGCACTTTTTATTAACTTCCTATTTTGTAGCTAACGGCAAAGTCACGACTGGCCAACTTCAACACTGATTTCTGAGTGACCGGGAGATGCTGGGACTGAGCTGGAGAATTCATCGGAAAGCCTACTGAACAAGGAAGAAATGTCTGCTAGGAGACACTACTGCAAAATCCATCATTTAATATCCTGAAAAATTAGGCGCCCCTGATTAAATTCATTTACGGGTTCCAGACTTTAACCATTTTCCTAAACTGCCATCTGACACTTCAAATGGCTGCTGACGGCGAACGGTGAACCCTACTGACAGGCAACGAAGCTCACTACATGCTTGGAGACATTCTGCATCCGACGACTGTACACATGACCTCTAAAAAGTTCATTAAGGGCCTCAAAAGTAAAAGCGCCCCTGGCTCTTAGTTGCACTGATGTCATTTTGACGAAAGTTGAACTCTCAACCAGATGCCCTACTTTGACCTCTGATATCTGGAGCTGGGATAACCCGATTCGAACATTATCTGTTTTAACGGACAGCCAGAAGGGCCCACAAGAAAAGTCTCTGGAGGTGACGAAGCAAGAAAACTGCTTCTAAGACCTCAAAAACTCTAGTGCGTATTTTATTTAAAATAACCGCTCCAGCCTTGGCCATTTTCCGGATGTCCTCACTCTTCAGCATTTCACCAAAGACCTCGCACGTACGAGCGTTTGCCAAATCCCAAAGGCTGACAGCTAGGCTCATTGAATAGATAAAGTAATTATGCTCAAAAGCCGTGAAGACTTCGAATGCAAACAACCTCATCTGACAGGTCTAAATGCTAGGCGCCTCTGGACTGTAGAAATACAATGAAAATTTTATGTTGGTCCGCCCGTGAAATTACGTGCTTGATAGAAACTCTGCTACGACCACCCGGAATGTCGGATCGACAGGCAACTTGGTGCGCTGCGGAGCTGGACTAGCGTAGTACTGATGTCAGGAAGACCTCGTATGCAATTTTGACCATTTCAAGGGCCATTTTAACCAACGCCCCTGAGCTATACTTGCGCTGGAAATGCAAGGAGGAAGCTGAAAGACATGAAAACCCCACAATAAGCTCATCTTCAAATGTCAGCTGCCGGAGCTCTGGGACTCGGATGACTGCGTTTGATAATTCGTTGGACGAGCAGACTAGACGTGAAGAAATTGACTGCATCCATCATCAGAAAAACCAAAATCGAAGCCTCCATCTAGAAGGGCGCCCTCAAGCTACAGGCGCGCTTTTGCTAGAAAAGAACAAGTTTCCGCCATGTAGAATTTTGGGATCTTCAACTTCTGTCGTCATTTGCCGGAGTTACGGGTCTCGGATACCTTTGCTGGATAGCTCGTTGGATAACTAGACCAATTCTAAAGAGTTTGATTGTATTTATGAGCATTTTTAACAAGATCTTGACCTCCTTCTAGAAGGGCGCCCCTAGGCTATAGTTGCGCTTTCTTGCTTCTCTCTGAGAAATCCTCATAATTTTAACCTTTAAAGTCATCATCTCGATCACTGAAATGACCATGTGCAACGTGAAATGCTGTCGCAAAACGCTCCTCCATCATGAAATGCTCCGTTCTGAGTCTCTGATTCAGGTTTTGATCAATGAAACTGCCTTTAACTGACAAACTACTAACAAAACTCCATGCTTGATATTGCCCAAAAACTATACTTGACATCATTTTAGCAAGATTTAGACTCTTTAAACAAAATGCCTTGATGAAGCAAAAATTTTGGTTTTGGGTACAACACACATCATGAAGAAGACTGAATTCTATGACTGGGCAACCTTAATCAGTGATAGCCTCTATCACCAAATAACAGACTACTTCCATATTCATGAATTCCATATGGTTTCCTACCTAGTCTACCTAGTGGCCTTCCAAGGTCAATTCAGAGGGTTGAACACTGAGGGGTCCTTGAATGTACAGCATGTCTACAACTACTACCCTCAGCTGGAGTTCACAAAGTCACTACATCATTACAAGAGGGTGAACGAAGCTTTCCTTATGCACACAGTACGAGACCTGGATAATGAGTTGCACGTCTGTATCTCATCCACCGCTAGGGAAGCAATTGCAGAGTGGGCAGATTGGTTTATACAGTTTCCTAGTTTCACCTACCTCAGGGTCTATGGCTACTCCAATGCTCCACTCATGCTGCCAAGGTACCCATCAAATGAAGTTGTTTTCATGGAATTTCTAAGGCAAGCACATGATGTCTACACAGTCTTGAGGAATAGAAAGAAACCCGCCCTCAGTTTTCCATTAGGGCTGGGAATTTACACATGCAGATCAGCAACATATGCTAAATCCATAGGGGATGAGTTGTCTAAACTTGGTCTCAAGCCTTACAGTGAGAGACGATCATATGACCCTCATGTCGTCTTCGCTGCCCGAATTGAGAAGAACTATGCAAATTTGCCCGCTCTTGAGGATTTTTGGGCTAACTGCAGAGATGAGTTCGAGGTGCGGAGGCATAGATATAGCAGGCTCACTCTTCTTCAGATGAAAGACTGCTTAGTAGAGGATATCGAAGGGTTATTAGATGATGATGGAGATGTACTTCTCCCAATGTACACTCGGAAGCGAATTGAAGATCAGCCCCTTCCACAGGTCAATTGGGCTAACAAAGAGTCCCTCTCAGTTGAAGAACGGACAAGACAAGTCCTCGACCACAGCAAGGTTTTCCTAGTCCTCAAGAGGAAGAAATGCATTCCAGCAGCAGAGCCGCCAAGGGTACAGTTATCACTTCCCTCTTCTTCCGAAGCACAATCAAAAGGGAAAGGTGTAAGTCAGTGTCAAGAAAGTGTAAAGGGCAGCAGGTCAACTAAAAATGTAAAAAGAAGGTTGGACTTCGCAAACATTATCATACAGGAGTAGTCAACAGTTGAAGTTGAAGCTCCTCCAGTAGAGTCCGTACCTCAAAAGGAAGCAACAGACGAATCTTTGACACATGATTCTCCACCATTGCCAAGGTCTTCGCCAATTCATATTGATATAGAGGATGAAGAAGATGAAGAAGTTACAGTTGAACCTCCCAAGGAAGTTAGTCAAGATACTACCATATCTTGGTTTGAGAGTGATCCAGGAGGATCTAGGAGACCTCAAAATTTCACAATCTCAGAATCAGCTAAAAACAGTCTTAGATCGAAGAGCTCACTGACATGATCCCGATGCAACTTGAATTGCGTCAAAAGGAGGTCGTACGTGAAAGTTAAGCTCAGTCAAAGGTCCAGTCAAACAGGGTACTAGGGGCCAACAAGAAGCGGAAAAATTGATCATCTCAGAATTCGTCAAAATTGGCGTCAAATCGAAGGTCTCGTCGAGACGATTCCGGCGAAGTTCGTTTCGTCGAAAACGAAGCTCGTACGCACAAAATACGGCCAGTCAAAGCTATTGGTTGACTTGGTGGACAGAGGGTATAGTGATGACGTCAGCATCCGTACAAGATGACGTCAGCAATCCGTACAAGTCTGAAGTGGACCAATCTCAGCTTGACACGTGTCCGTCCGTACAAGTGACGTGGCATTCCGTACAGTGTGACGTGGCAGTCCAGTCAGCAATCGTACACCCAGTCAGCGATGATGTGGCAGTCCAGTCAGCGTCAACAGCGAATGGGAGCATGACACGTGGCAGTCACTGGAAACACGTCAGTTCGACAACGAATGGGCTCCTGACACGTGTACGTCATGTTGACGGACTCGTCAGCTTCTACAGCGAATCTCGTTGCGCCACGTGTCCAGTCCTCCTCTCCCTACTCCGGTCGGTGGTCAGTTCATTGTTTGTTTCATTTAACAAAACATCCGCAAGTTTCGAGCCCGCAACCTCTGCCTCAACAATCGGTGGACTTGCCGTTGCACCACACGGCATCATCATAACTCTAATTAGCTTGCGGTTTTTTTTTATGTTGTTTTATTTGGGGTTTGGAATGAAATGAACGGCCGACAATTCGACCTCATGTCTGCTAGGATGGTAAAATGTATGGTCACCGATAGCTCATAGTGGCGAATGTGTATAGTTAGTAGAGTCGGTTTGTTTGTTGTTTGTTAAACCCCAATATATATTTTAAATAGCCATTTTTATGGTTAAAACACCCAATTAAATAAAATGAAGACAAATGGAAAATGGTAAAGGGGTTATGGCCGACCCCCTAAACTTGTAAAGGAGGTTATGGATGTGGTTAAGTGGTTAAGCCTATTTAGGCTTATTATTTTGTATAAAATGGGGGTGTAGAGGAGTGAGTAGGGGGATGGATAAGAATTCAAGTGATTAGAATTCAGAAACTCAGAGATAGAGATTTCCTGGAGAGTGAGTATTTGCAAGGTGTTTCTCTACACCAAAAATTGTAAATTTGTAAGTGAGAGATTGAGAGGAGTCCACGCTGATTCTGCAAGCTTGGAGATTTGTAAGAAAACACTTGTTGTGTTTGGCAATCTTAATAAAGCGGTCCCACGTTGAGAAGCGGACCCGGAGATGTAGCTCACACCGAGCGAACTCCGTTATCAAGGGATCTCTCTCTATTCTTTTTGTCTCATTTCTTTCAACATTTTGATTCTTTAAAGTTCTTAGTTTATGTTTCCTGAATCTGGTTGAGATAAGTGAACTCTATTTTGTAATAATTTCAACGGTTTAGTCACAATCACGCAATTCTGTATTAGATCGGGAAATTACTATAATTAGATTTAATTTACAAGTTATTTTGTAAACTCTAATTACGGATCAGAGAGCTCCTTGGGAAGGAAGAGAAGAAGACCTTCGTATCAGTTGAATTTTGATGATCTTGACAACATCTATCAAGAAGCAAGTTCATTTTGAGAGAAATCCTGATGGTGAGATGATCATGGAGATTGCTACACCTTCTGAAGATAGAAACAGAGATGAAGTGGATGTAGATGACTTTGTGATGTTGAAGGATAATCTTGGCAAAAACACCAAACATGCGGAAGTTAGTATGTTCAGAGTTGCATCTGAAAGCCTTCAAGAAAGAGTGCTCAAAGATGGAGAAGACAAGGCAGCCCTCAAGGCTGAAATATGACAACTTGGGCTTTACATTTCTAACCTTGTCCATGGCACTTCACAGTCTACTTAGTTGCTGCCCTAGGTTTTAGAGACGCCAGCTGATCATCATCAGTTGAGACAGCTGGTAATATATGGGAAACAAACTCAAGAATGGATAGAGAGTTTCATCGTCATAGGAAAAGAAGTCTTAGCACGGATGTTTCAGCTAAGGGATGACGCTCATAAACTACGTCAAGGAATTCAAGGATTTGAACAGTCAATGGTAGAAGTAAAACCAAGGCATGAAATCATCATTGCAGATTTGGATATAGCCTATGGTTCAATGGTTTCAAGAAAACACAAGAGGCAGATCCTTGCATGGAGAGAGCGTCACATCTTCAAGGTGAGAACCTACGAGAGGATACCTGAGGAGTTTGTTGCATACAGGCAAAGGGTGGTCGAGGCTTTCCTGTTCATAAATGAGTTTATCACAGAGATCCCAACTCGATGTCATCGTGATGATGGTTCCTATGTCAAACTTGATGAAGTGCAAGCCCAGTTTCAGAGTGTTGTTCGCAGTAGTGATGGCGACATGAGTCAGATTTCCATGATGTCAGCAAAGTTCAAGAAAGCGACCAATGAGGTCGAAGATTTCTTGAGATCAATTGCAAATGGAGAAGATATCCTAGAAAAGCGAAACTTTGCTATTGATAGTATTGATGCACCTAACAAAGACACAGTTTCTAACTTTTTAGCAGATGTAATCGAGATTTAAAGCAGCTTTCTTCTAGAAGCTTTCTTTCCGCTTTCTTTCTATTCTTGGAACAATTCTTATCTATTCTTTGAAGAAGAGAAAGAAAATAAAATCTAATAGTTGGCACTTCCTGTTTTTCCTGCTTAGGTGTTAGATGTTATCTTCTTCTAGTTTTAGAAATAAAGCTTTCTTGCTGAGCAAGTCTTAGTTGTAAAAGCAAGGAGATTTTAGGGTTCCCTACTCCTCTGCTTGGCTATAAATAAGAGCAGCCTTGCTCATTTATTTTCAACCGTACTAGTGATAACAAATTGCTGAGCTTATTTTGCCTTCAAGTTGTTGTCTTGTAGTTGCTGTTCACTTCCTGTAAGAACAAGTTTGCAAGTCTCTTTTAGCTGCAAGTTCTTGTTCCGTGCATGTGTTTAGTGTAATCTTTGTTCTAGAAATTTGGGAAATAAAGTCTTGAGCCTCTTTTGCTTTGATATAATGTCTCAGATTTCCGTTTATTGTGTTATGCTTATATGATCTTAATTTCAGCTTGCATTGAAAGTAAGTAGATGTATGTTGAAAAAGAGTTTATTTAAGTATTTTGTCAGAGAATCAAACTTTGTTCATTTCTATTTCTCTTGCTCTGCGTTTACTTGAGCAAATAGAAATGTCTTTATCGTAGGTTAGTCGTAGTTGAAGTTCTAAATCAGAAAATCTCAGCTACGGCGCTTGAGTTTTATAAACCTTGTGCTCTTAGCTGTATCAAAAAGATTGGAAAATTAGATTTAATTTACTTTCTTGAACACTATCAGCAAAGAGGGAGCTTCCCCTCCGAATTTGAAGAGCAGGTTACTGCACATAGCTGTCCGTTTCTAATTCGCATTCCAGAGGTGCGAATTAAAATGCCAACAGAGATAAACATCAAAAATTTGTTGAGGAACCACTTATTACCCTCAAAAGGGTCCCCTAAACATCCCATTAGCCTACAGGGACTAGATAGTAGGCTAACTACGCAAAGATACAGATCCCAAAAAAAGGGGACATTGCGAAATTTTTCAAAAAAAAATTAAGGGTGATTATTACAGTATTCAAAGTTGTATTTTGTGTCTCTTTTCTGGCTCTGCTATGCAATGTGTTATGTTAGAATGCCAATGTGTGTGAGTTATGCAATGAATGTCATTCCAATATAATTGGATCTCTCTTTTCTTTGGTCTATGTAATGCAATGTGTAATATTACAATGTCAATGTGTGTTTTTTTTGTAGAGGTAATGATTGTGTATGGTAAAATTTCCTCCTACATTTTTAGCAATATTGCCATGATCAAAGCCATTGTTGTCCATGTGAACTACTATCTAGGATTGTTAAAGGAAGAATCAACAGTAAAAAAGAGAGTTTTTGGTAGGTGAGGCTTGATGGTTAAGGTGAGGGAAGTATTGAATTGGGAAGGCATGGCGCCAAGTGACAACATAGAATAGTAGATTACACCCAAGTACTTGGAAGAATGTGGTGCGATGACTGGAACTAATAGTGCTAGGAGAATATGGTTATGGATCAACTAGTCCAGCCAAAGGAGGAACGGTTGGCATGTTAGTGGACAAAAGGGAAGCTAGGAAGCACCAATATAATTATGTTCATTGGTTTTATGAAACACGACAATAGGGAACAAGTTCCTCTTGTTTTAGGAGCAATCTTGTAACCAATCCACAAGTTGCCAGCCACCCTCTTAGGTTCATTCAAGTTTTCAATAAAGTGAAAAATTAATAATACAAAATGACGTTCATTCACTTAAAGAAAATGAAAAAAGAAAAGGGGAGTAAGGGAAAAATGAATTCTCTGATCCTAGATATAATAATGATGCAGATCAAATTATACCACGAACTTTTCTATCATAAACATTAACCATGTCAGACAGAAACAGCATAAGCCCAAGTATATAAGATAGTGCAAAGAAATTATTTATCGAGTATTCCAAAGTTACACAACTTAGCTCAATCGATAGGCTTTCCAAGATGGTGAAAAAAAATCAGATTGGTATTTTTCAATAAGAATCATTTATTCAGTCCAGGAAATGAATTCTGAACTGTAAGAGAAAATCATTTATGTGCAGAGAAAAGGGGAGTAAGGGAAGAATAAATTCTCCGATCCTAGATATAATAAAGATGCAGATCAAATTATACCAGGAATTTTTCTATCATAAACATTAACCATGTCAATCAGAAACAGCAGAAGCCCAAGTATATATAGTGCAAAGAAATTATTTATCAAGTATTCCAAAGTTACACAACTTAGCTCAATTAGTAGGCTTTCCAAGATAGTGATAAAAATTTCAGATTGGTATTTCTCAATAAGATTCACTTAACCAGTCCAGGAAGTGAATTCTGAACTGTAAGAGAAAATCATCTATGTGCAGATGGATGAACAAATCAAGCTGGCATTCACCCGCTCTTGAAAATGGTCAGCATAAAGTTTAAAAGAGTTGAATTAAACCACGTGCATGCTATTTCATTATCAATGATTTATGTCAAAGTGATTTTTTGAATCATATATATAAGAAAATAAAAGATGAGAAAACATAATACCTTTCTTGCAGGAGTAAGTGTGCCATCAACATCAAACAAAGCAATCACACCTGGCTTTCTTTGTGCCATCTTATTCAAGCAGTAAAATGTACCTGCAAAGGTCAGAATGTAAGTAGTCATCTAGAGGAAACTTGAGGTGCAAAGTCAAAAAGTTATCCACACTTTTCAGAAAATTTAGGTGTCAAAGACAAGTCACAAATTCAGAAAACTTTATTCTACATAACTGCTATATAAATCTGGATTGATCTGAATATTAGGGTAGCAAATTTGTAATATAGAGATCACTACTTGAAACAGAAAGTAAGCCTAGCAGGAATGTTTTTTCTGCACCTGTATAGAGCAAACAAGGGTCTTGAAAGCCATGTGAAAACCTCAGAAGCATGGCACATGGTAAGCTGTAGGAAATTAAAAAAACTGGACTAGGTATGCAAAAGGGGACAGTGATCTAGCAATTTTTCATTTTCTCATATATGCCTGAAACTCTAGAGCATGAAAAAAATTGACATCCATAGAGATGCTTTCTATCTCTATCTCAGAACCTTTTGTAAGCCAATGAAATCCTTTATAAGTTTACCATCTTGAATTTTCCCAAAACAAGTCAACCGTGACTTTCTCCAGAAGTCTTACATTGACCCCAAAAAATCATTTTTAGATCCAGAATAAAGTAAGTTTACTTTAACAGTTACAATTGCCATTATATACTTAACATTCCAGAGCTCATTCAGTCAGAATCAGACTGCACCAATTATATCCAAAATCAAATTGATGAGCAACAAAATTATAGTACTTTTCCAATTTTTAAGTTGTTAAAAACTATCTTGCCAATTTACAAGAGTTATCTATTGTTTATACTATTTCTTTCCAGAACAAGCATCTAATTTGTCAACCTTGAGATAAGCTCAACTCTTCTAACAGTCTAAACAGGAGGATTCAAGAAAACAGAATGTAGGTCACATATGTGTATGTTATATAATCAAGTAGAAATTGAGGACGCACATGATGGTTTGAATTAGTTTCATAGGTATGAGCAAGTAAGTTTGAAACATGCCATTAAGTACAACAAATGAACAATCTTAATCTACTAAACTTTCCTATGAACCAGCTAGGAGAAGGCAGTTAGTAATTAGGCAGTCCCCAGAAATTAGACAGTTAGAAAAGAAATATGTCTGAAAAAATCAAGGCTTCACATGATAATTTGTATTTGTCTCATAGGTATGAGAAAGTATGTTCAAAAAGACATAATGAAGTAAAATATACAATGGATATTAAACAATCTACTGCGCTTGGCTTCAAACTAGCCAGAGGAAGACCACTGGTTACTGGACAATCCCCAGAAATTGGATAGTTCGAAAAGAAACGGGTCTGGAATGGGATGGTAAAGTTAAAATAAAGCAGATGAAAGATAATATGGTCTTCTTTGGTTTGCTGTAACTTAGAAATTTTAGAGGCCCGGTCCACTTTGTTCAAACTGTCTAATTACTGGTGTCCCTCCCCTAGGCAGCTTCGTCGAGGATATTCTAAAATGTATATATAGAATTTCCAAATTTTCATGAGGTAACAAACACATCCCAATTAGGGAGCGAAACCAGGCCAACCGTACACGAGCATAGCCATTTACCGTAACTCACTGCGATTAGACAATCTCAAATGATTATGAAATTGAAAACGGCTAATCTGCAAACATTATGGCTCAAATTTTACATATCATTTTGTTGTCACATAGCCTACATCCTACAATAAAAAATCACAATTTCGATTCCCACTTCCCTTTATTCCAATGACAGTTTTATATCATAGGGATCGAACAAAAGGTCCTAAGCTAACCTTGTTATAATTGGCCTACGCAAGCTGCTTTGGAGCAAAGTTACCCTTAATATGTTGTCAGGTAATCACAAATGTAGTCTCGGTAAAGCACCAGCCTACAAAACCTTTGGCTTACTGTAAATTTCCTGCACAGACAAATCATAGAATCAAATCCCTCTCCAAACCTGCTGCACAATTTCTCTGCATTTGCCGTAACATTTTTTTACAAAAATAACTACGCACCGATATGAAATGACCAAATTACTCCTTCAAATCTACAAAACTCAATAATTCATTATGAATATAAAACCTGCTTAAACAAAACTTCAAATTTAAGCAAGGGTTTCTAAAATTAAAGCTGAGAATACAAGTCTCCTTAAAACTTCTTAGCTCAACTAAACTGATTTTTAAAAAAACGCCATTAAAAGTTTATCTCGGTACTACAAACAAATGATTAAATCCATAAAGACAAACACAAAAGACAAAATCATGAATGTGTTATTAACAAATCAGATTTCTAACCGATAAAATCATCTGCTTCGCTCGGAATTCAGCCGATCATTAAAATAGATGAAATAATCACGGCAACCGCGTCTCTTAGTTTGATGCTCAGTTTTAGATATTTCCTAATAGCTAGCTACCACAATTTAATCATTACAGAAATAAATAAAAACAGTCCTTTATGGACTTCCCTAGCTCAGTGATTGCATTTAAGTTGAATAAGAGATCAATAGGCCAATATTTCTAAGATACTCGGATTCTCAACCTGAACTCATCTTGCAAAAGAAGTAATCTGATATTAGTGCCTTAAATCGTGATCTTAACTCCTTTGAGCTCGTATAGTTCAAATTCAAAAACTCTAAATTGAAATGGCAGTGGCTGGATGGTGAAAACTTCATAGCAGCACTATTTCATGACTTGATGACTAAGAGGACCATCATGAAGAGAGATGGAAATCCTTTGGATATATGGAAAAGCAATATTAACATCACTGGTTTCAGCATCTAGATTGGTTTTTAAATTTTAGATATGTTCTTAAATTCCATGGATTCAGGATGTCCAAACCAATGGTTAAAAGGGAACAAATGGAAAATTGTGAGTCTTTATGAACAACTTATAACAGGAAACAGGTTGATAGACAGAACTGAGAATACGATGGGAGGGCAGAGTATGCTCCACAAGCCACATTGGTGAAGTGGACGGTGAACAGCACAAGTTGTTTTAAGTGTACAGATGAGGCCAAAGTTTGAGGATAAAGCAGATCTATCACTTAGAGCGATATGGATCAACAAATTTTCATCAATCTTAAATGTCTAATGAAATCAAAAGGCATCAGAGGAGATTGTGGAGTACAATCCAAAACATCAATGCAAAATTTAACACAATTTTTTCCAGAAACTCTTCTACTTAATATAACAAAGTTCACTATGCTAGATCAATGCCTTTTCCCTTCATTAATTAGCACAATGCCTCTTCCCTATTTTACATTAATTAGCACAATGCCTCTTCCCTGCTTTACATTAACCAAACTATGACTCTGATTGGAGAAACCTAATCCAATTCAGAGATCAAAAGATATCCCTTAATAGTAAACACATATTTGCCTACAAGGTCCAAATGCCTTATTTGATCTGGAAACAATTTCTAAGTTTAACACATTACAGCTCCTGAAAATAATTAATAGTTAGGTTCAAAAAATCAAAACGGAAGCCACAAATTATTTCATTATAATTGGTTTCTTATAGGAATAAAGCTATAATTTTCGTTGCAAATTGAGATCTAAGTGAAATTCAGATCCAGAATGAAATTGATTTAGAAGGAAAAAAGAGTGATAGTCCTTACCTCAATGAAGATCGAAGCACCGCAACCAAAATGCGAATCACCAGAGCATCTTCCCCTCAACCTCCGCGGTGGATATAAGTAGCAGATTGTTACTTATTTCCTTGAAAGGCATGCTTTTGTCACTCGTTAGACAAATGAAAGTTGCGCTAAATTTCAGTGTAAGAAATATTGTACGGCACAGTGTACGTGCACTCCGAGGTATAGGGAATGCACTCCAAACTCTTTGGATTGAAGCTGCACCTTTCAAATTCCTTCAGCCAAGTTAACGTAGCTCGCCAGCAAGGGGGTTAATTACCAAACAGGTGCCATCCATGCTTCTATCTATTTTCTTTCCACAAGATGCACGCAATTACATTTTTTTTTTAAACTATAATTGTCGTATCCTTTTATTTTATTTTCTCATAAATACAATTCAAGCGCTACCTTTTATAAATTCAGTAATAATAGTGTTTTTGTTTCTGCCAATGGAATTATAGTGGAGAGGTTTGGAATACACTTTTAATTTTTATAATATTTAAATAATAAGATACAAATTTTATAATATTCAATCTAATTGACTCTTATATTCTACTCATTAAGATGATTAATACAAAACCATTATCATAAAGAGGGAAATGGTGATGACCCACCACTATTAGTGGAGATTGTAAGACTTATAGAAATTATATAATGGTTGTTTTCAGGAAGAACATGTAATTATATTATTTTATATTGTGTTTTAAACAGATTTTAAAGTACAATTATTTTACTAATTTAAAATATTATATATATTTTTAAATATTATTAAATTATTTTTACTTAAAAATATATAATTATTATTATTTTATTTTTTTATAGTTGAGTACTACCAAAGGGGTAGCTCCCATATACATTCGAACAGAGGCAATTACGTGCCTGAATATAAACTTAGACAGCAGAAAGACAACCCTAGATATCAGTTCGCCAGATGTCGGTAGATCACCGCTAATAGGCCACCCAGCCTGATAAGTCTTCGCAAGCTCCCTTTGCCGAGCCATGAGCTGCTGGAATCCATATATCTGGAGAAAGGCTCCAAGTCTGCATTCTTGACCCCAACCCAAAACACCTCCCATGCATTGGTCATAAAATTCACTAACGCCTCCCTACGAACCTGAAGGTCCCCATCAACCTATTCACCACCATTGTCGTCCTCCTCTCCCACCATTGTTTGGTCAAAGTAAGTACGCAGGAAACTTACCCATCCATCTGTCCTCATTTCCAAAGTAGCACTGGCGACTGCTTGGACATTGACCAACACCAAGAACCCATTAAGCCATACCACCACACGCTCTCTGGACTCGGTAACATCTACCAGAGCACCAATCACAATTTTGTAGATTTTACCATCGCACCAATGTTGGTTTAAGTTCAGCACTACAGTAACCAAGTCCACGATCACATTATGCACCATCTGGTTCCAAGTATTGAAGAGCCTCCTACATTGCTCAGGCATGGATTCCCTGGCGCACTGGCATAAAAGACCGAATTGATACACCATTTTGGCTCAATGGCCAGCACCACAATACTTCCAAGACCTGACTACTTGGTCATGTTAACCTACATTAAATAGTCCACCGGGCAGTGCCAAAAGACCGGAGCAAGCCAAAATTCGATAGACACATCATTCCCCAAATCCATACTAGATCTATCCTTACACTTACAGCGGTACTACAGTAGCCTTATCTTCAGGTTCACGGGCCCTTGGAATGGGCAAAGGACGCAGCTCGGTATCTCATGAGATCTTCTAAAATCACTTCTTGCAGACCCGACCACTGTACATGTGATGAACTTGTGACAACTTTTTCTGTTTGAACCGCACCCCGATTTGCCAGAAAGTCCTCAGCCTTGTTCGCTTCTCTATACACATACAACAGAATAGTCTGCCATCTTCCCTAATAGTTCTTTTATTGGTGCTATCCAATCATTTATTCGCCAATTTTGGGATCTCCCTAAGGTTATTGCATGGATACAAAGCATTAAATCCCCCTCTATCTCCACATAATCGATGTCGTTTTGTATGCATATCTGCAATCCGAGCCACAGTGCCTCCATTTCAACAATGTTATTAGTGCACACACCTAAATTCTTCGACGCCACCCAAACACAATCACCCGATGAATCCCTAATTATACAACTATCCTCGGCCTTTCTCAGGTTACCCTTCGCAGCCCTGTCAAAATTCAGTTTCCATTTTAACCTAATTGGTTTTGTCCAAAAGATCTCTTTCCTATTAACTTTTGTTTTAGTTGTCACCATGTGCTTCTTGATTCTGAGACCGCTCCACAACTTTTTGATTTTGTCATCCCACCTTGAAAATTTTGATTTGGGGCCTATATTGATTCTATTATTCACTATCTCAATTATGGCTTCTTGAATTTTTGCAATGAGTTGCTCTTGGTTTAACGATTTCTCCTTAAAGATTTGTCTATTCCTCTCCTTCCATATATGCCAGACCACCAAGGATGGCGCCAAAATCCAAATCCCTCTCTAGAAACCATTCTTATTCATGATTGGCCAGCTAGATATCAAGTCCCAAAGTTTGCAGTGTCTTGGGCCACTAAGACTAAACGTTTGTTGTAGCCAATCCTAGCATGATGCAGACACGGGCAAGATAGAAGAAAATGATCTACATTTTCTTCCGCCTATTTGCAAAGACTACACCTTGTCGGGCCAGCAATTCCCAACCTCTTTAACCTCTCACCGGTTAAACATCTCTTGTGAAGTGTTGTCCACAAGAATGCCCTCGCCTTGGGAAAGACTTCCTTTTTCCAGCAAAGTCTCGTCATCCAAGACTTGTCTTTGTTTTGTCTTAACTGTAGATGATATCCAAGCTTGGTCGAATAATCCCCAAATGCAACTCCACACTAGATTATAGCATCTTCCCTGTCAAACAATTTAATCGGTCTGCTATTAATTTCCTTACGTACCTCTTGATCCAATTCTTGTGGGAGTGGTAATACAGTTAAGTTCACCCAACTACAATTGCCTTCTAATGAATTACCCTCAAATATAATGTAGTCTACCACCGTTGTGCCAAATACCATCTACAAACTGTCAAGGTATTGATCCAAGTCAAAGAGTTCTGACAGGCTTTTATGGCTATTCCATGAATCCAACCAGAAAGAGCCTTTCTTTCATTCCCAATCCTCCATGATAGATGGCACGTAATTAGGGGTCTACAATTTGCTATGTATCTCCAAATCGCAGAACTGCCCTCAAGGTTTGTGACAGTTAAAATTTGAGAGGGGTCAGTATTGTCCAGGTATTTGTTTTGCAAAATCCGACACCAAATCTTATCAAGCCTTTTGTACATCTTCCAAATAAGCTTGGCTCCCAATGCATTATTCTACAGTCTGATTTTACGTAGTCCAGCACCTCCATCCTCCTTTGGCATGCAGGTCATATCCCATCCGATTAATGGAATCTTTTTTACTGCCTTTGAGCCTTCCCACAAGAATTTCTTCAGGATTCCCTCCAAATCATTTTTAGTTTTCCCCGGGACTTCAAAGTAGGACATTGTGTAGATTGGGATTGCCGATAAAACTGCTTTTGTCATGGTTACTCTTCCAGCTAGCGTAAGTCAGTTATTCTTCCATGCCATGGCCTTATTTCTACACCTTTCGACTACTTCACTCTAGTGTTTTTCTTTGCACGATCCTTCGAAGATTTGTACACCAAGGAATTTGGACAGGAGGCTCCCTTTTTTAATTCCAAGTATTGATGTTATGGCTTGTTGCAAGTTTTGAAGTCTCATGTGGAAGAAGTATACGTTCGATTTATCTTTATTCATCTTTTGTCCTGATTGTAATTCATATTCCATAAGTACGTCATTTATGCATCTGGCTTCCTCCATACTCACTTCCCCAAGTAGGGTTGTGTCATCAGCAAACTGTGTATGAGTGGCAGGGTCTGTGTTAGGTGCCACCAGTATCCCACGACATTCATGCTGCAAGTGTCTTCTCTTTATTGCATAGCTAAAGGATTTGACCATTATCACAAAGAGGAATGGTGAGATTGGGTCGCCTTGTCTTAGACCATTGGTGCCCCGGAAGAATCCATGGAGTGATCCGTTGACAGCAATCGAGAAACGGATCGAGGAGATGCATTGGAAAATCAAGTTGCACCACTAACCACAAAAACCTAGCCGTTTCATTATTTCCATGAGAAAAGACCAGCGTACCTTGTCATAAGCCTTACTCACATCCAATTTAATGATCATCCTCGCCTACTTGCTTATTCTTAGAGTGTGGACTGCTTCTGAAATGATCAAAATGCTATCTGTTATTTCCCTGCCAGGTACAAACCCATTATGTTCTACTGAGATGATCTTCTCCATCATAGGTTTTAATCTGTTGGCCAAAACTTTCACCACCACCTTGTATAAAGTGTTGCAGAGCGAGATAGGTCTAAAATCGCTAAAGGAGGAACAATCGACCTTCTTTGGGATCAAAGCGATAAATGTGTTGTTCAGATCTTTGACAAATCTCCCAATTTTGCGAAAATCTTCTACCAACTTCCATAACTCATCTCCTAGGAAGCTCCAGCAGTTTTTGGAAAAATTTGGCCGTGAAACCGTTAGGGCCCGACGCCTTATCTAGGTGCATTTGGAATAATTCCTTATGAACCTCGTCCTTTGAAATCTGCCCACATAGCCTCATGTTATCTTCATTACTTACCCTGGGGCTTATTGAATCGGGGAATTCCTTACTGCATTCCTGAGGAGATTGCTCGCCAAGAAGGTTTGCGAAAAATTCACACGTTGCCTTGCCAACCTCAACTTCACCACTGACATACTTGCCATTTCAATTTTGTATTGCCTCAATCTTGTTAGCATCCCTTTTTGACAAAACAGAGGCATGGAAAAATTTGGAGTTAGCATCACCTTCACTTAACCAAACCTCCTGAGATTTATCCTTCCAATAAATCTCCTCCCTCTTCAGAAGTTCAGCAAGCCTTTCCTTCAAATCATTTTCTCTGACATAGTCTTCATTCGACATACCATTTTTTATTACTACTTCATTAAGAGCTTCCAATTCTGCCTCCACATTTGCTTTCTCTACAAAAATATTCTAAAAATGTACCCTATTCCACTCCTTCAATTTTTGTTTGATTACCTTCAGTTTTTTTACCAGTATGAAGTTGATAGATCCTCCCACCACCGTTCCAGTAAATCTAAAAGGCTTGGGTCCCACCACCACATGTTTTGGAATTTGAAGGTTTTTTTCTCCTTCACACTTCCACCAATTATCGAGAGCTCCACCGAGTAATGGTCAAAGATAGATACTGGAAATATGCTAGCAGATACCTTCAATCTAGAGTTGACCCAGCTGGGTGGAATCAGGAATCGATCCAATCGCTCCGCAATGGCGGTAAAATCTTTGCATCTATTGGTCCATGTGAAAATTCCATTTTCTGTGGGACAATCCAACAATCCACATTCCGCCACAAAAGATCTAAAATCCAAGATGAGTTGTGAGACACTTCTAATCCCACCACTTTTCTCCGACAGTTCTAAAATGTCATTGAAATCACCCCCCATAACCAACTTATCCTTGGGAAGGGGATGAACAAAGTCCAATACCAATTTCCAAAGAAGGGCCTTGTCCACCATTTTTGTCAGGCCATAAATGTTAATGATTGTGAAACGACTGTTTAAACTTAGATCGAAAACCTTTGCCACCATCCAATTCATAGAGGAGAATACTATTTCCACAGATACCTTTGCCACCTTCCATAACATACCTAAGCTACCCGCAGAACCAGAAGAGTCTTGGAAAAATCCTTCCCAAGAACGACAGTACTTCAAAAATTTCAAACTCTCATCCCCTGACAATTTTGTTTCCTGTAACAAAATGACACTGCTAGCACTCATTTCCAAGTGACGCCTTACTAGGCGTCGTTTATCAGGGCCTTTAGGCCCTTGACATTCCAAGTTGTAATCTTCATTGTTTCCCAAGGGAGGCATTCCCTCCCTTGGTACTCAAAAATTTGGTAATGCTGGTATATTTTTTAGCCACTGCTTCCTCCTCCCTTAGTTGTTTAGAGGATTTCCTACCTCGAGAATTACCAGAAGTGTCGACTTTTCCCAGACCCAAATGATTGATTGTTGATTGAGAAATGCACCTGTCATTGATTATGTCCAACTCATCATCGACATCTGCATTTGAGTCTAAGTCCTCACTTGCCCTAGAAGTGAAATTCGCTTCATCACTGCCTACCAATTTATGACCTTCCTTCTAGGTAGAATGCAGCGGTGACATAATCGTCCCTTGTTGTTTGGAGTATGTGCCACTTTCGCCAGGTCCTTACTTTGGGTACCTTTCTTTCCTACTTGAGACAGCCTTTCCTTGAGGCTTCCCGAATTAGGCTGAGTAGTTAGAGGAGAATTATTCTCTATAGGCTGCATGTTCCCACTCATTGTAGTTTTAGCATTGCAGTTTGTAGAGCCATGCTTTCGTGAGCCACATTCACTACAAAATTGCCTTGGTATTTCAGCCTCTATCTCTTACATCCATTGCTCGCCATTCACCAACAAATAGACACTGCAAGGAATAGAATCAACTGCTGCGATATGAAGTCTGGCATATTTATATAGGTCGCCATCCAGGATGTTCGTGTCAATCTACAGTAGGGTTCCTAGAGACCGGCCTATCTTCTTCAGACAATCTCCCACCCAGTATTCCACTAGAAGATTGTAGAGTTTGACCCAAACTGGTTTGTCATAAGGCTGCATTTTGACTAGGTCAAAATTCTGGTGCCACGGCTGCATGTACAAGGGTTTTCCATCCATAACCCAAAGATCACCCTCCATAATCCTTAGCTTTGTTTTCTCATCTGCAAACACTACCAGGAAAAAACCTTTTGGCAAAAATCTTATCAGTACCTTCGTTTTCCAATTTTCTCAAATCCAAGATTCAATCATTGCACGATCCGGTGTAGAACCAATAAAATGGTAGATAAAGGCAAAGTCCTTAAGAATTACAGCTTCATCTTTGATTTCCTCAGATACATCAATCTCCAAAACTGTTTCTTTGGACTCTAGGTTGGGATTTGCCTTATCTTTCATTCGCCATTCCTCCATCGGCCCTTGACCCGACCATCTACCTTTCACTTTTCAACGACCCCTTGGTCTACTTTGCATCTGTGGTTCTATCCACTCATTTCTCCTTCTGGTCAATCCTTGCCCAAAAGGGGGAGCTTGCCTTAGCCATGAAACCCACCTTTCAATAGGGGTTTCAGGAGTATCATGACATTTCCTTGCTACCCCATTTCCAGTTTTTGCTGGTGCATTTTGCATTCGATAGGCAGGATGGCATTTGTCCTCCCATTTCCCACCAACATAAACCCACTGAAGGATATGATCTCGAGTTGGTTCCTCTGCGCAGTCCTTAATCGGTTCGTCTCCCCATCGCACCCTTCCATTCTTCTCCACTTCGCCCTTCTTTGCCTCCGCATGACCCAGTGACCTCGCACTTTCCTGCTCCTTTGCTTCTACGCTAACCTACGACCTCACCATTTTTTCCTATTATATTTTCAATTTATTGTATATAATTATTATTTTAAAAAATAAAAAAAATTATAAATTTAACTTTAAATTTAAATTATTTAAAATATAAATTTTATTATAACTCATTAAATTAATTAAATTATTTTTATAATCTTATAATATAAAAGTTAAAAGTTAATATAACAAACAAATATTGAAATGGAGAAGAGAATTTTCATTGAACGGTAGAGCAAAAGGTCGTATGATGCAGAGTGACAGGTGGTGAATAAGAGAAGCTTGTATTGCAAGGATTGGAAAGCAAGACCCCTCCCTCAGCATGGTGGACACTTGTTTCATTAGCCATGGAGAAGTGAGAGGTGGAGAAGATAGGAGCCAGTGGAAGGTTTTTTTGACCAAGGTTGAGGACGGTAATAATCTTGCAACTAGAGCGAACATAATCCCACTCAATAGTAGACCCCTAGATAAGTGTATCTCCTTCATCTTGGAAAATGATACCCCAAAACTTAAAATAACTAGATTGAAGAGAAAGCATTCTTTATTAAGTGGGTGGGGGAATGGTCATCAAAGGGTCATATTCTAAATTAGTGTCACAAACAATGGGGAAGGACATCCTTCTAAAATTGCTCCCATGAGGTTACTTCATGATCAAATTCCAAAGCACAAAACAAAAGGTGAGGATAGTCAAGGGTGGTCCCTATCTAATGGATGAAGTAGGTTTATTCATCAAAGATAGGGATCCAAACTTCAACCCTCTTAGACAGGAGGTTGAGGTGGCATCAATTTGGTTGCAACTTTACAACCTTTCATGGGAATATTGAAAGAAGGAAACCCTAGAAGCAATAGGAAACAAGATTGAGACCTTCATAAAGGCATATGAGAAGATAAAAGAAGAATTTGGCATCTATGCACGAATATGTGTGAAGTAAGCCTCAAAGAGGGAATCTCGTATGAGATTAAAATACTATTGGGCACAAGGGTATGGAGACAAAGATTGGAAAATGATGTCCCAACCCTAATCTATAATTCTTGCACTGCCTTTTGCCATATCGTGGATAAATGCAGTAAAAGTGAAGGAAAAATAGAGGAAGAAAGGGTTTCAAGCCCTAGGGTAGAGGTTAAAGAAATTCACAAAAGGCCAGAAGTGTTATCCAATATGGAAGGAATGAGAGGTTCAAGAAAAGATTTAGTAGAACCACAAATCAAGGATGTTCCAGAAACAAACTGTGTCAACCATAGTAGATCCAACAGTGCAATAGGTTAGCATTGCAAGGCCAATAGTTGTTGAAGAGACTAAAATCATTAGCGTGAGCGAAGAAGTCACTAAAAACAAAGTTAAGGATCAATCTACAATCGATATCCTCTCACCCAACCCTGAGGAGCAATTAGAGTTCCAGGTTTGGTGGAACACACATCAGATGGAGAAATTGAAGAGGACAGAGGAAATGATGATATGGGAACTCTAGAGGAAAGAATGCTAGAGAAATCCTCATCAAAGATTAAAAAAAAAAGTTAAAGAACAAGGGGGAGGGGAATAGATGGCGAAAAATAAATAAATCCAAACTAAAGATTATAGGGAACGCAAAAGCGAAAAGGAAATTGAGATCTAGGAAAGAAGCCCCCCTTCCTGAGGAACCATGATTCTCCTATCATGGAATGTCAAGGGTCTCAATGCCCCTAACAAGAGGCGGTTGCTCAAATGCCAAATAGATTTGAGAAAATCAAACATTGTTTTGTTATAGGAAACAAAGCTATCCATAGAAGAGTAAGATAATTTGAAGAACAAATAGAAAAAATGGCAAGGAATATTCACACTCACAAATGGAACCTCTGGAGGATTGGGGAATTTATGGGACCCACTCAAGGCTTTAGTCGAGCTCATCAAAGAAAGCAAAGAGTGGCAACTCAACAAACTTAAGTATCTTCCACAAAATGTTAACTTTAACTTAATAAACATATACAACCCAAATGAGAATGTCCAGAGAGAAAATTTATGGAATAGATTATCATTGATTTGTTAGGAATTAAAAAATGAGCCCATCATCCTTAGAGGGGATTTCAACACCATTCTAAGTTAGGAGGGAAAAAAAAAGGGGAGCAACCATGAGCGATAGATCAATGTATTATTTCCAAAGCTTTGTCCAGAACAACACTCTAATTAACATAAAGGTCGGAAACAGTATTTTCACTTGGTCGAACGGGTGACACAATCACATGTTTGTGGCATAAATCACTAGTACAGAAACAACAATATGTGACTGAAAAAACTACTTAAACCTGCTTATAAATGACTGAACATGGTCGCATGACTAGTAGTAGTTTATTGTCAGTCATTTATAATGTGACTGAATTGATGACTAAACCATTTTTAGTCGTTCGATTGATTGATTTGGTCGTTAATTTAGTTGTCTGATTAATCGATTTGGTTGTTGATTTAGTCGTCTGAGTGATCGATGTGCTCATTAATTTAGTCGTATGATTGATCGATTTGGTCATTGATGTAGTCGTTAATTTGATTGATTTGGCATTGTGTAATTTAGTCATTGATTGTTTTAAACTGGTCACTTATTCAGTCATTTTTTTATTTACTGGTATATTTTGTCGTTAATTTAGTCATTGATTTATGTTAGCTGGTCACTTATTTAGTCATTTTTATTCATTGATTTCTATCCATTGGTAGTGTATTTAGTCATTAATTTTAATCATCATTTTGATCAATTTGGTAGTTTATTTAATTATTTTTGTTCACTGATTTCTATCAACTGGTAGGTATATTGATACATTGTTTATTAATTGCATAATCATTATATTTAGTCATATTTATTCACTGATTTCTGTCAGTTGGTAGTATATTTAGTCAATTGGTAGTTTATTTAATTGATTTTGTTCACTGATTTTTGCCTATAAGTGTTGGAAATGAGACAATGCTTTAATTGAGGTTTAAACATATAAAATTATAAAAAAATATAATCATTCATTTGCACATAATGAAATGACTATTAAGAAGGCAAAATACTGAAATTTTATTGAGAAAACGTGTTCTTACAGCAGATACAAGACAAAAATGTGTCTTTTCTTTGAAAAATGTATTGTTACAAAGTGTGTTTCTCAGTGCTGTGACTAAGAAAGCTTAGTTACAATTCCCTTGTTTGGTTATGCAAGATATTACAATTTTGATGACAATTTTATGTTACAACTTATTTGCAACTGCACATACATGTATGTTGCACTCTCTGCAACTTTTCCTCTTCTCTACACCTCTTTATCTGCTATGTATTTACTTCTTTTTATGCACCCCTGTTCTTTGCGTCTACTGCTTACACAACAACATATCCCCTCTTCTATAATGCACCATTTTGAATGAGCAGAGCCCAAACAAAAAGAGAAAAACATAATCAAGGGGTTTTACATTATAGGAGAAATAAGATAGAACATTCTTTGTTCTACTCACAGAATGTACACCCAAATCAGATTTTCCGGTTTTCATTTGGGTTCAACTTATTCAGGCTCAGTACATTCTCTGTTTGCAACTTCACTCTCCACACTCTGCTGCTACTAACCCTTATTTTTCTCTTCTACACTTACGGCTAACACTCTATGATTTTTTTCAAATATTTTAGTGGCCATTGTGCAAAGGTCCCTTGTTTCACTTTCAGACGGACAACTCCTATTTTTTCTAGATGAGAAAGGGGTATGTTACTTGAGACTTGTAAAATGCATACATTTGCATCTCCTATTCCTTTTAAGTTGACTCCATGTATAATAGATAGTGAGTGAATCCGCCCAATGCCCACAACAACACCATCATGCGGATCCAACACCTCAACTATATCCCCTTCTTGGAGTTTATCAATAAATGTCTGCAAAAACAAAAAAATACACATTAGATTGAGATATAAAACACACATTATATTGTTTTTGACAACTGTATGTAATGTCTTATGTCTTGGAACAAATTAGTTTTTGTATGTGCTTTTATAAAACACTCTATTACAACTAAGCTCTAACCTTCCATATGTAAGTTATATGTTCTCCCTTAATTCCATAATCTATGTATACTAGCTAATTACACTTCACTACTGTTCTAACCAACTTCTATCAAATAGGTAATGATTACCCTTATTTACATAATAAAACAACCATTACTTGAATAGTACTTACTTGCATGTGGTTTCACAACACTCACCTTGAGCTCAACAAGACTACCACTATGAATATCATGTGCATGCTCGTCGAGTTCATCATCATAACCACTATCAACGTCATTGCAGACATTAAGTTGTACAACTTTGCAAAGAGTTCTATTAACATGGCCTTTTTATTTTTGTCCTTCTTTCATATAATTGCTTTGCATCATGTGGTTTAATCATCATGCAAAAATTAATATAAGTCAAGTAAAGAATGCAAAAGCTATAATTTTTTGTCCAAAAGAACATTTTAAGCATGAAGAATGACAAAACATTGGGACAGATAACCAGTAACTATTATATTAATTACCTCAACTTCAGGACAATAAGAGGATTGTGCTACACATTCTTGTCCACTTCATTACTATCAATATCGGCAGCTTTGTTGACACCATGAAGTCATTTTTGTTTTCTTATTGCTTTGATAAAATTGCTCTGCATGTGGTTTAACCATCGTGCAAAAATATACAAAGCATTCAATAGTCAAGTAAAGAATGCAAGCTATAAATTTGTCTAAAAGAACATTTTCTGGATCACTCCAACAATATAGAAATTGGGTTGGATTCTCCTACGCTCAGGTTTCAACAATCTACATATTAGGAGGCATTTGTATATAGAACTGCCAAACAAGAAGAAATGAGATCAATAGAGCCTCTTAGCTCATTTGAATCCATGGATTTATTATGCTCATTCTATGCAGAAACTATAGGGTTAACTGATTCAACCAACTGTGTAACTTGTTGACTGAGACTGAATATGCAATTCATTACCTTTTGGTAACCTATTTCATTTGAGTTGACATAATCTATAGAGGCTCATACTGGGCATTGAATAGATGGTTGTGAAATCTCTATTAACGAAGTAGATTTCAACTTCATCCTACTCTTAGATTTACTAGCATCTAGTGCTACCATATAATTGACAATATCTTCTGCACCTACTTCTCTATTACTGTTTTCCACCTAAAATACAATGTCAATTTCAACAAATAGTTAGTTCAATAAAAATTGAAATAAATAACACAATGTAAATTGAACCAAAAAGCCATACACTTACTGCAAATTTGTCCATTTTGGCATGCAACCCACCTCGGCCAAATGTATATCTAGCCCTCACATTATCTCTTGCTCTCTTGCCTTTTTTATGTTTTTTTGCAACTATATCTATAATTGCTCATCAAAATTCTCATCCTTTTCTTGTAATATTTTCTAGAGATTTTTCCACTAGTAGTCTCAAAAGAATTTTCCATTTTTTGTATCATTTTCCACAGCTCGTGGATCTTTCTCTACAAAATTTGATTTGCAATATCCAAATGGGCCCTAAATCTTACACCCAACTCAGTGGCCCACTTTGTAGCATTTGGCCCAATGGGCTCACCATCTCTCAATACCTCAAGCAAGAATGGATTCTTGCCTTCTAATTTTATTTCTTTTGCATTCCTCTCTGTAGATCTGTACAAATCTTGACTCAATCTTTGTCTTTTGACAAAAGCATCCACGTCTTCTATTAAATTACCACTACCAGTATTTCTGGTTGATCCACTAGTTCCATCAAAAGTTCTAGATGCAATAGGTGCACTCTGAGGCACAACAGATGCAAGTAGTCTCTCTTCATGACTTTCATTAACTAGAACTTCATGCTCCTTGGCCACATCAAGTGTGGCATGAGTATGTAGATCAGTACTGATCCTCACAGATTCCACATCATTAAATGCATCCTTTAATGTTGAAAAAAGCATGTGCAAACCTATTGTTCCTTTTCCCTGATGTTTTTCAATAATCTCTCTTAGACTTAGTCCTAAGAGATCGTCACAACTTTGCACATCACCATGTGCTATATCAGGCTACACATCACCATGTGTTATATCAGGTTGCACATCACCATGTGCTATATCAGGTTGCACATCACCATGTGCTATATCAGGCTACACATCATCACAACTATCATTTCATCAACTACATTTGTTGAATCACAAAAGCATCGACTTCTACGAGATGGCGATACTATATCTTTTCTTTCCTTTTGTCTTTTCTCCACATTTTCTTTGCACTTTTTTTGTTGCCTATAAAACAAAAAATATATCATATTATGTCTTATATACATAAAGCTCTTGCCTATAAAATTTTATTAAACACTATTAAAAAAATAATATACTACTTAGTGGATTTACAACTTGCCTTTTCAAACCAAGACTCAAAAAATGTTCATTATTCTTGGCCACTTTTTCAATACGCACACACTCATATTCTATCATTGGAATTTTAGTATTATGATCACTATCATCTAATTTACGCCTTACAATCCTTGTCTTCATTTCCTGAAGTCCAAATAAACAATAATGTATAAATCAGCAACTTGAATTCGTAAAACTTTATTGAGTTCATAAGTTGATAACTGTTGAAACTTAAAATAGAATTCAGTTTACAGATTAAAAATAATTTGTAGTCAAAAAACCAAGATGTTTACAATTACAAGTGTCAGACAAATTTTCCTTAGGGATATATTCACAAGAGAATAACTCATAAAAACATAACACAAGCAAGATGAGGAAAAACATAGTCTAGTTCATCATGAGGTGTGTTAGAACCTTAAAATTTTGCCTAGTTCCATCATCACAATTAACCTTGAGCTCTATGACCCGAGCCTTGACCCTTATATTCCTTTTTATTTTTTACTGAACATATAAATTTTTTAGGTGTGACTGACACTGAAAGACCTATACAAAGCCAAAAATTCATCATATATAGTTAAGCAAAAACATGTCTAGCTAAAAACATTCCAAATCCCTTAACAACATGTTACCGCGATCCCTTAGCAATAATATGAACCCTTGGTGGGTTGGCGGTGTGTAATAGACAACATGAAGATATTTATTGCCATATCGCGAAAGTATTATGATGAGGACACGGTTGGGCGATATGAGATAATTTAAATACATCATAAACCACCATACCGTGAGAAGGAAAAATGAAAGGTGCGGTATAGCGGGAAATAACCCATCCCGCGAGGAAGATCATAAAGGCATGCGGTAGGGCGGTATGAACCGCTATACCATGGAAGGATGTGACGAAGCCTGTGGTATGGTAGTAAGCCACATGTGACTGTTAATGTAAATCGCAGTATCGCGGGTTAAACAAGTCAAGCTTGCGGTATAGAGGTAAGGATCCTGCTACCCCATGGTGAAATGCAAAGAAGCATGCGGTATAGCGGTGTATACCCCTCTATCACGTGGTAGTTATAGAAAGTGGCAGCGATAAAGTGGTATTAAATGCACAAATCACATCAACCGTCTGAATGGTGCATGTTCAAACTCGAACTATGAGAAAAATATTTGGCGTATGGTTGATATTAATGTTGACATGACTGAACTCAGAAGCCATTAAACCAAGAATTCGACATTCTCTTTGCACTCATTTGCAAAAATTATCGTGTGAGGAGTTGGGAGTTCGAGGAGGTTAAGCTCTGCAACCACTATAACCTAGGTAAGTGCGCAAAACTCTTGTGAATTAAGTTTTACGAGTACAAGATTGTTTAGAATTTTTCATTTCAGAAGTATAGGAGAAGTAAGATAGTTAAACTATGAATTAAGTTTTACGAGTACAAGATTATTTGGAATTCTGCATTTCAGAAGTATAGGAGAAGTAAGATAGTTAAAAATCATTTCACCCAAGAAGAAAGAACCTAAAACTAAAAGGGAAGAATCTAAGGTTAAAATGAGGTCCTTACAACAGTCTATCATGGATATACTCCCTCAATCAATTGAGAGAGTATTTAAGAAAGTTTTTAATGATGTGGCTCACGATTGTAGAGATGCCCTTATCCCTATCTCCGGGTGGGAACTGTTCTAGTACTTTTATGACAAAAGGGAGGGCAAGATTCTGGTGTCAAATCCATGGGCATTATATTTGGCCAAGTTAATTGTCCCAAATGTTTTTATATATGTAGAGTTCATCAGAGTATTGTCTCAGAGCTATCATCCTGCTACTAGGTCTGTGAGATTGCCAGATGGTTCACCATTAGTTATGTTGACTAAAGCGATCATCATTGAATGTTTTAACCTAAAAGATAGATGGACCAAAAGGATGTGTTTGGGTCAGATTGACAAGCAGGGGAATTTGTTGTCAATGCAACTATGGTGTTATATATGGGACAACAAATGTAAGAATTCAAATTATGTGATATTCCATGATGAATTTGTGTACAAAATTATGAGAGTTCTTGACCACCAACCACCAAGACTACACACACTTGTGCTACAATTGTTATTACCTTTGGCTTTGAAACCTGAGCAAGGCCATACTCATAACTTCAGTGATTGGTTTTTTCTACTAGATACCACAATAATCAGGATTTATGGATGCCCACAGGCCCCACATATACTGCCAAAGTTTGTCCCCATTCGATTAGCCTTTTTAGAGTTCATGTGGTAGATTCTATGGATGGAAAAGAATGTCATGAGTAAACAAAGGAAGGGTACATTTCTACCCAATTTGACATGTTAGGAACTATCAATGGGATCTGATACACTTGAAGAGTTGTAAAATTATCTAAAAACAAGGTACTCTTTACAGTCTAGAAAGGAAAGAGATTTTGACCCTGAGGGTCACACAAATTTTGTAAGAAACACCATCCTTACCAAGGCTATGGTTACTCACTAGATTGATTATGAAGAAGATGTAATCGGAAATTGTTTCACTCTTCAAGAGGTATATGAGAGGAGGAGAAAATGGGAAATTATGAAAAGGCTTGAGGAAGAAAGAAAGATGAAGCACAATGATTTCTTGGGTTATTTCGTAGAGGAAGTAGATCTTGTCAAGAGGATTGATATGATAATGGATAAGTTTCATGAATTATTTAAGACTACAACAAATACAGGGAGACTTGCCAAATTGTCTCCCAAAAGGCCGAGTGGTATTGTAATTACAAAACCAACTCCGGATATTGTTTAAGTATGTCATGCTTCTCCAGGATCACCTCCTGAACAACCACCTTCTAAAAAGAAAAAGACACAAGAGATAGACCCACTTGTTTCCTATGAAATAAATGAGGAGGTTGGAGATACAAAAGAAGGAGTTAATGTGTTAAGAAATTTCAAGGATGATGTTGAAGTCGACCAACCTATGCTTGAAACTAAATCCCATAGGCCTGAAGCTAGAGCCAATATTGAGGTACAAGGAGAAAGAGAAATGCATGAGGATGACATGATAGTTGCAGCTCGCAAGTTCTTGGAAGATGACGAATTTATCAAAACCCCTGAATTTAAAGACTTTTGGATTAAGATGAAAATGAGAGAGTTTGAAGCGAGGGTTGAAATAAATAAGATGGGAGCTAAGGAATCCCAACACATGACCAAATAGTAGCCCAAAATTTTAATGAATTAAGGATTGATAATATTGATGTCAGCCCACAAGAGGCTAAAGAGATGATTTTGAAAAGTAATAAACTTATTATTGCTATTATGGAATTAAAGAAAATGTTTTTTACTTGATCAAGTGAGAACAAAGGAGGACCCAATGTTGATTGTTGAGTTTGACTTAGATGAAAGGGTAAGTGGCACGGGGTATAACCCTAAGATTGAAACCTTGACATTTTGGGCCAAACAAAAGAGTACACAAAAACTGAGGTTACTGGATGTAGTGTAGGAAATGAAAGGGACCACTATGGTGTAAAAATTAAAGGATACATCTTCTCTAGAAGTTGCAACCATGACAATGCATTTAGCTATGTTCACCCAAGCTGCAGTTAAGGAGATAGAAGCTAGATTGGGAGAGTACGAAAAGGAACAATTTTTTTTAAATGATGAAGTCAATAAATTGTTCATGGAAAATGTGAAGTTGAATGAACAATTGAAAGGAGCAGGCCCCTCACATAACAAGGAAATAATGTTATACCAGCGTCCTCCTGCTCCACTAGTTGATATAGAAAGTGCTTCTACTAAACAAGTGAGCATTCTTAGACAGGAGATTGAAGAGTTAAAGAAAGCCAACAATAAGGGTAATGAAGGAGTGAATAAGAAAATCTGCAATGTTTTAGAGAAGGTCCTCAAGCATAGGATAAAGCTAATTGTGGATAAGTTGGAAAATGTGTATGATTGCTATAGCTCACTGACACATGAAATTGATTAGATGAAAACACATGTACCCATACTAGATCCCCTTTTTAAGAATTGGCAGCCCATACACCACACATTGGTAACCTTGTACAAAATCTTATAGAGGAGTACTGAGGCTCCTACAACATTAAAACCTACAAAGCAAATGGAAAAAATAGTTATAAATGAATTCCAATATATGCAAGGAGAGGACCAAAATATCAGAACAAGAATAGATTCATTTCATACTCTGAATCAATGGTTTGTGCCAAAACTATTGAAAGATGATGACCACTTGAAGGATCTCAATGAATGGAAGAGTGAATTTGGCCAGATTGTTCCACAGTGCATCACTCGCATACTAAAGGATGGTGAGTTGACTCTTGACAGGTTTGACTTAATCATGGATGGAGTAATAGCATTGGATGTTGAATATTCTAAGTTTATCATGGATGGCAGGGCGTTACTAGACAACTGATGGAAGATTTACCTTGCAAATATATTGAAAATTCAAGAATACAAATGGCCACATGATTATACAGTGTACGATTGGGAGTAGAGGTATATGGGTCCTCCCCCCGAATAGTAGGCCTTGGGGCTATCACAGTGGAAGAACCGCACATTCAGATACACTAATATGGAGAAAGGACCTTGAATAGATCTTCAGTGATCACAGGTGCCTTACGGAGATTAACGAACTATGGTGTCATGAGTGTTGTGGACTTCATTAGTTATCTACTTTCTCTGTTTTATGTTTTAAGAAAAACTAATGTTTAGTTTAGTTTATACGAAGAGGCATGAATTTTGAAAAGATGTCATATTTTGTAACGATATAAAGCTTGTTGCTTCTCTTATAAAAGAGAAACCAAGACCGAATTTTGATATCATCATCATAGGCATTTATAGAAACATATATGAGGAGACTTATGCTATATTGTAATATCTATTTGAAGCACTCAATGGACAAGAAGATTTAATCTAGTGCTCAAATTCTAGTTTCAATTATTTGTTGATAATACTGTGTATGATTGGATTTTTTTATGTATTTTAGGTTGGAATATAGGATAGGGGTATATTATGAATTGGTATCAATTATTTATTCATAATCATCTGCATTACTAATTACAGTGCATTACACATCTTTCAAACTCAAAGCATTACTTCACATTGCATAACTAATAACTAGATGTTGATAGATGACAAAATTTCAATTGCAATATAGTTTTTACAAAGTCAACCTAAGCAGTTATGAAATTACTTCACATTGCATAACTAATAACTAGGAGCAGCTGCCAATTGCATTTGCTTGTCATGGCATTCCATGAGACCACATTTCTTTGAGGAATTTTTTCAAATAGTTCACTGCCTTGTCTATGCTACCACATTTTTCATACATATTTTCTACCAAAGTATTTTATCAAACAATTCATTGCCTTGTTGCTATGGCTAAAAGCCTAAAACAAGTGCTTTCAAACAAGCTATGGATGCTTGGAAAAAATCTATCAAAGCATAATAGTAAGCAATAACATAGACAAGGCAGTGAACTGGTTGAAAAAATGCCTCAAAGAAATGTGGTCTCATGGTGATGGAATGCCATGACAATCCATAACAATTCGCTTGTCATGGCATTCCATCACCATGAGACCATATTTCTTTGAGGCATTTTTTCCAAAGTTCATTGCCTTGTCTATGCTACCACATTTTTCATACATGTCTACCAAAGCATTTTATCAAATAGTTCACTGCCTTGCTGCTATGGCTAAAAGCCTAAAATCGGTGATTTCAAACAAGCTATGGATGCTTGGAAAAAATATAACAGAGCATAATAGTAAGAAACAAGCTATGGTGTCATGGTTTTTTTTGGCGCAAAAATCAACGTGATTTATTTGCAGGTTTTAAATGCATTTTTTTGGAAATTTTTCTTTTTGAAATGGGGAAAAATCTATGTAGTTAGTTTTGTGCATTTTTTAATTCTAGGATTCTCACAGTTAGTGAAAAAGGTAGTGTTCATGAAGGAATGAAAAAGATGTGTAGAGCCTTTGAATTATACCCATACTATGCAATGGAATTGAGTCATTTAGCAAACCATTTTTTCTTCACAGGGCAGCATTTTCTTGTGGAACAATTGACTGAGACAAATCTTGTTTCAACTAACTACCCTCTCATGAAATATCATTCATATTATACTCTTGCATGATCTTATCATAGTAAAGGTGATTATGACACCATTGGCTGCTACTACATGACATCAGTCAAGGAAAACTAGAGGCCACAGGATTTTGTGGATATGTTCAATTGAAGCTGGGATATCTTAAGAGTTCTCTCTCAAATTTTGAAAAGGTTCTGGAGGCCCACCTTAAGAACTGTAAGAGCTTAAAAGTTGTAGGCCATACATATGCTCAACAAGGGTAGGCAGAAGAGGCTTTGGAAATTTTAAGAAAGGCAACTCGCATAGATCCACGTGATGCCCATGCATTTATCAAGATGGGTGAGTTATTAATATCGACAAACCCCAGTGTAGCCTTAGATTCTCTTGAGACAACAAAGTCTCTTCTAAAGAAGAGTAGAGAAGAAGTACCCATTGAATTTTTAAACAACATTGGGGTTCTTCATTTTGAGCATGATGAACTAGAGTTGGCTCAACAAAATTTTATGGAGGTATTAGGAAATGGCATTTGGGTTGAATTCATAAATAAAAGCCCCAATTCCAATTCTGCAGTTTTTCTATGCGCTTTAAGGATATGGAATTCTTCCATCGACTAGAAGAAGGTGGTGTTTCACTTGAGTTACCATGGGATAAAGTCACAACACTATTTAATCTTGCTAGGTTGTTTGAACAACTACATGATACTAAAAAAGAAAATCTTTTATATAGGCCAAAATTGTTCAAGTTTCCTGATTATGTGGATGCATATCTATGTCTTGCAGCCATGGCTCAGGCTCAAAATGAGATCCAACTAAGCCTAGAATTGATTGGGGATGCACTTAAGGTGGATAAAAACTCATCAAATTCTTTATGTATGCTTGGAAACATGGAATTGAAAACAAATGATTGGCTTAAAGCAAAAGAAACAATTAAAGTAGCATGCCAACTTTTCTTGGCTAATGAAGCAAAATGAAAAGTTGATGAAGAACGAAGGATTCATATGGAAAGGAGAAAGAAAGAGGAAGAGCTTCGGTGGGTGATGCAACAAGAGGAGAAATTTGAATGTGTGAAGGAATTATGGAAGAGTAAGCGTAAGGATACAGATGATGACGATGATGAGGCTAGTCAGTCAGAGAAGAAACAAAAGAAAAAGAAGAAGGATAAGGACCACAAGGCTTATGATTATTCTATGGAGGAGCCTAATGTTGCCATAGAATATGAGGTAAATTATATGAGTGATAAGGCACAAGATGATGTAGAAAATTCCCAAGATCTTCTTGTAGCTGGAGGTCTAGAAGACTCTGATTATGGCGAGATAAATTCTACAGTTTCAACAAAATCACGAAGGAGACATGCATACTCTGATTTTGAAAATGATGAACCATTGTAGAAATAGAGTCCAAGAGAAGATAATCCATATGATGATGATGCCTAGCCTTCCTGAGCTTTAACCAAACCTAGCTCCTATTTTCCAAAAAAAAATCCCCAAGGCCCATAGGAAATGAATGATGAGCATTTGAGTTTCAACTTGGTTTCATTTCAAAAAGGGGACATTCCATTGTACAAGATTTGTTTAACAACGAAATAATTTAATCCACCTATTTGGGATTGTAAAATAAAAATAGATGAATTAATCTTTTTTCAATTATAGGTTCTTTTAATCTAGAATCTGATAGAAAGATAAAGCATAATACATTAAAGGACACAAAAAATGTTCTAAGATAAAGACTAAAATAGGTTTCCCATAAAAAAAAAAAAGAGGAAAAACGAAAAGATAACATATAGATGATTCATTTGAGGTTTTTGATAAGATCTCATTAACTATGTAAAATGGATTTGGAAGGGACAAAGCATATTTTTTTTACTAAAATTTTGAGGTAGCTTATCCATCTCCATTGTATGCATCATCTTCTCTTGGAATTTGTTTCTACAATGCACCAAGCCTAGAATTTATTGGGGATGCACTTAAGGTGGATAAAAACTCATCAAATGCTTTATGTATTCTTGGCAACATGGAACCGAAAACATATGACTGGCTTAAAGAAAAAGAGACAATTAAAGTAGCACGCCAACTTGTCTTGGCTGATGAAGCAAAACGAAAAGCTGATGAAGAGTTCAAAGGATTTAGATGGAAAGGAGAAAGAAAGAGGAAGAACTTCGGTGGGTGATGTGACAAGAGGAGCAATTTGAACATGTGAAGGAATTATGGAAGAGTAAGTGTAAGGACAAGGATGATAACGGTGATGAGGTTGGTCAGTCTGAGAAGAAACAAAAGAAGGAAAAGAAGGAAAAGAAGAAAGATAAGGACCACAAGGCTTATGATTCTTATATGGAGGAACCTGATGTTGCCATGGAAGATGAGGAAAATTATATGAGTGATAAGGCACAAGATGATGTAGAAAATTCCCAAGATCTTTTTGCAACTGTAGGTCTAGAGGACTCTGATGATGGTGAGAAAAATTCTCTAGTTTCAACAAAGTCACAAAGGAGACATGCATACTCGAATTCTTAAGATGATGAACCATTGCATAAATAGAGTCCGAGAGAAGATGATCCATATGATGATGATTTCTAGGCTTCCCGAGCTTTAACCAAACCTAGTTCCTATTTTCCAAAACAAAAATCCCCAAGGTCCATGGAAATGAATGATGAGCATTTGAGTTTCAACAGACTAAAATAGGTTGCCCATAAAAAACAAGAAAGAGGAAAAATGAAAAGATAAAATACAAATGATTCATTTGAGGTTTTTTATAAGATCTCATTTAACTATGTCAAATGGATTTGGAAGGGACAAAGCATATTTGATTGACTAAAATTTTGAGGTAGCCTATCCATCATCATTGTATCCATCATCTTCCCTTGGAATTTGTTGAAACTCAAATGCTCATCATTCATTTCCCATGGGAGTTGGGGATTTTTCTCTTGGAAAATAGGAGCTAGGTTTGGTTAAAGCTCAGGAAGCCTAGACATCATCATCGCATGGATTATCTTCTCTCAGACTCTATTTCTGCAATGGTTCATCATCTTTAGAATCAGAGTATGCATGTCTCATTCGTGATTTTGTTGAAACTGGAGAATTTGTCTCACCATCATTAGAGTCTTCTAGACCTGCAGCTGCAAGAAGATCTTGGGAATTTTCTGGATCATCTTGTGCCTTATCACTCATATAATTTTCCTCATCTTCCATGGTAACACCAGGTTCCTCCATATAAGAATCATAAGCCTTGTGGTCCTTATCCTTCTTATTTTTCTTCTTTTCCTTCTTTTGTTTCTTCTCAGACTGACCGGCCTCATCATTGTCATTATCCCTATCCTTACACTTACTCTTCCATAATTCCTTCACATGTTCAAATTGCTCCTCTTGTTGCATCAACCGTTGAAGTTATTCCTCTTTCTTTCTCCTTTCCATCTGAATCCTTCGTTCTTCATCAACTTTTTGTTTTGCTTCATCAGACAAGACAAGTTGGCATGCTAATTTAATTGTTTCTTTTGCTTTAAGCCATTCATCTATTTTTAGTTCCATGTTTCCAAGCATACATAAAGTATTTGTTGAGTTTTCATCCACCTTAAGTGCATCCCCAATCAATTCTAGGCTTGGTGCATTGTAGAAAAAAATTCCAAGAGAAGATGATGCATACAATGACAATGGATAAGCTACCCCAAAATTTTAGTCAATCATATATTCTTTGTCCCTTCCAAATCCATTTGACATAGTTAAATGAGATCTTATCAAAAACCTCAAATGAATCATATGTATGTTATCTTTTCATTTTTCCTCTTTCTTGTTTTTTATGGGCAGCCTATTTTAGTCTTTATTTTAGAACATTTTTTGTGTCCTTCAATGTATTATGCTTTTTCTATTAGATTCTAGATTAAAAGAACCTATAATTGAAAATAGATTAATTCATCTATTTTTATTTTATAGTCCCAAATAGGTGGATTAAATTATTATGTTGTTAAACAAATCTTGTACAATGTAATCTCCCCTTTTTGAAATGAAACCAAGTTGAAACTCAAATGCTCATCATTTGTTTCCCATGGGCCTTGGGGATTTTTCTCTTGGAAAATAGGAGTATAATAATAACTCAAGAGGATCTTAATGTCATAAAAGGGGCCCCTTAAGTGTTGGCACAAAGACCAAGAAATGTTTATGCTACAAATGGGGCAGCCATTGTGCTAGCTAAAAGGGGTCAATTTGATATTGCAAAGGGAATTTTTACACAGGTACAAGAAGCTGCTGTAGGAAACATCTTTGTTTAGATGTCTGATGTGTGGGTAAATCTAGCACATGTTTACTTTGCACAAGAATAGTTTGCACTTGCAGTGAAATTTTTTATGTTGCAAATGGGGCAGCCATTGTGCTAGCTGAAAGGGGTCAATTTGATATTGCAAAGGAAATCTTTACATAGGTACAAGAAGTTGCTACAGGAAACATATTTGTTTAGATACCTGATGTGTGGGTAAATCTAGGACATGTTTACTTTGCACAAGGACAGTTTGTACTTGCAGTGAAAATGTATCAAAATTATTTGAGGAAATTCTATTTTGGCATTGACACCCAAATTTTATTATATTTAGCTCGAACACATTATGAAGCAAAATAGTGGCAAGATTGTAAAAGAACATTATTAAGAGTAGTAGATTGTAATGAGTGTTTCAAATTTGTGTTTAATGTAATGAGGGTTTTGAATTACTTCTGAATTTGCTGTAGAGGGTGTCCCCAAATCCGATTTTGCTACATAGGGCCTTGACGAATTCAAATTCATTGAAGCAAACTCTGAATTCCTTGCCCTTGCCCACCTTTTCAGAGGTCTCCAAGTCCTCTATGAATCCTTATCGCCCATGCAAGTAGTTGTTATAACTAATCAAAACACCTCATGCTAGGCTAACAAATGAAGTGAGGTCTGCAATGAATGAATGAAGTGAGGTCAAGCGAGACAAATGAATCTACAATGAACGTGAATAATCATGCCAATACATCATGCACATGAATACATCACACCAATAATTGACCGAATTGTTTTTTTAATTTTTTGTCTAATTTGGATTTGATGAGTAACTATTTAGTCATTTTTATTTTTGTGACTAAATAATTTTTTAGTCAACGACCAAATTAGTCATTTATTTACTCATTTATACCCGAGTTACAAAAAAATGAGTAGAATTTAGTTATTTTTAGTTGTTGTGACTAACAGTTTTAGTCACCTAGTCATTTATTTGTCAAATTCTACTAGTGAATATTGGACAAGTTCTTTATAGGGGTAATTGGGAATCATTGAACCTAATAGGAAAGGAAGAAATATTGGTGCTCTATGATTCATACCACTCCCTAATTCAACTCACTTTCACTCCAGACCACAAACCTAGAAGATGTTCATTCAAATTTGAGAAAATGTGGCTTCAGGAGATGGATATAGACAATAAAATTAGTGAATGGTGGCAACAAGCATCACATGGTAGAGGAACAAAACTATTTGTTGTATTCAAGAACCTTATGTACATAAAAAGGATGCTAAAAGAATGGAGCATTAAAAATTTCAAAGAAGTCTTTGTAGAAAAGAAAATTTTGGAAAAGGAATTGGCAACATTAAATGAAGAAATCATAAGGAATGGAATTATTCAATATACATGTTTAAAAGAAAAAGAAATAAAAGGAAAAATATGCAAAGATACTTCAACAAGAGGAAATATTTTGGCATCAAAAATCAAGGGAGTGTTGGTTAAAGGATGGGGGTAGTGTTGGAATATGTGCCTCAATCCTTACTGACATGGAACTCCTGAAGGGAAAAGTCGCTGTGACATTGTTCATGTCTGGGCGACTAACTGTTATGAAGCTCTTAAAATGTTCCTATCGCTGTGACAGGGTTGAAGTCTTGCCGACAAGTCTATCGTTGTGACTTTCTGTGTTCAGCGTGACCTTTTGGCGAATGGAAACCTTCGGGCGACAGTGTGTTCTTAATGGGCGTCGGGGAGACTTGGTTGAAGGGTCTATTGTCGGAATGTGGTCTCACCAATTTGGAATGTCTCACCGATAGTATCTAGCTCTATCGGTGAAACAAAGGGTTTCAATAAGATGTCTCTACGAGTATGAAATGTCTCGCCGATAGGAGTCTTCGCCATAACATAAAGATCCCGGTGTGAGGTCTTAGCGATTGAGGGATGTCTTGCCGATAGCCTAAGGTTATCGGGGTAACTCAATAGCTTCAATAAGATGTCCTAGCGACATTAAAATGTCTTTCCGATGATGAGATGCTTTCGGTATAGGTCTTGCCGAATGGTAGTCGTCGGTGTGACTTAGGACTTCGGTATGAAGTCCTGGCGAAGGCGATAAGTCTCGCCGACTACTGGGCGTTTCGGTATGACATCTTCGGCCGGTGTAAGGTCTTAGCGAAAGACTTAAGTCTCACCGACTCGGGATGACAAGGCATGCTCGGTGTAACCTCACGGCAAAAGACACGAGTCTTGCCGATATCGAATGGTCATCGATGTAACATAAAGACTCGGTGAGAGGTGTTGGCGAGATCGATATGTCACGCCAATAAGAATGTCTATTCGTTGTGACTTATGGTTTTTGATATGAGTCTCGTCGATAAAGGAAACTCTTGCCGATAGGAACGAAATGGACTTCAATGGTTTCGGTATGACATGCGACACTTGTTATGATTGTCTTGCCGACTGTTGGAGACTTAAGCAAATATCGATAGAGAAACTTTGTGGCATCGGGGAGACACTGTTAGTGTCTCACCGATATGCCAACAAAGTTTAGACGCCGTTGACCGTGTGACCATCCTGTGTGGCATCCTACTGGACCAATCAGAGGAAGCGATTTTCAAACTGATGACGGTTGGTTTTTTGTAACTATTGCAGCACTGGAAAAATAGCTTGCAGGGAAAAATCTGAAATGACATGGAAACTTTCCTCGATGGAGATTTGGAGGATAAGGATGCATAGAAGGAAAAATCACAATGTGATAAAATTAAAGTAGACCGATTCTGTTGAGATGAGAGAGGAGTGAATCGAATTATTGATATAGCATTTTTTGTAACTGATGAACAGGGAATGTAGCTTCTGAGAACTGATAACCAGAGAGTTGTATCTCTGAATTGTATGTAATATTTTGTTATTGTAATACAAAGAGATTCAGTTTGGTGTGGTGGGTTTTTTCCCATAAGGGTTTCCCACGTAAATCTGTTGTTCATTGTCTTTGAGTATTTGCTCTATTTCTGTAAATCTTTCATGTGTGTCTTAATTAGATTGTAATTTGAAAAATTTAAGAGCCCTGCATTGCATTCTTCCCTATGGTTTTGACATTAGGAAAGTGTTTCCGCACCTCTGCTTTCCTTACAAGTGGTATCAAAGCCTGGCCAGTTGTGCTATCCTTGTGAGTGAGTTGGGTTTTTTGTGTCAATTCTTTTTCAGTGGGAGTCTAGTAGAGGTCTGATAATTTAATTACAGATTAAGATGGCAAGCACATCCGGAAAGATGGAGATAGAAAAGTTCAATGGTAGCAATTTTGAGTTATGGAAACTCAAAATGGAAGATCTGTTAGTGGACCGAGATCTTTGGACTGCTGTGTCTGAAATGAAACCTCAGGCCATGAAGCAGGAAGATTGGGACCTGGCAGATAGAAAATCAAAAGGGCTGATAAGGCTCTGTTTAGAAGATTCTATTCTTCTGAATGTACATGAAGAAAAGACTGCATCTTCCTTGTGGAAAAGATTAGCATCTATTTATCAAGGCAAGTCCTTGGTGAACAAGCTGTTCTTGAGGAAGAAGCTGTACTCTTTGAGAATGCAGGAAGGAGGGTCTGTTGTTGATCACTTAAATGCTTTCAACATGTTGATTGCTCAGTTGACATCTGCTGGTGTGAAGATTGAAGATGAAGATCGTTGCATGCTGTTGCTGTGTTCTCTACCTGATTCTTGGAATCATCTGGTGATGGCCATTGGGAGTACAACATCCACATTCAAGATGGAAGACATTGCTTCTCTATTATCAGAAGAAATGAGAAGAAAATCTTCTGAGATGGCAAAGGAGGCTCTGGCTGTCAGAGGTAGACCAAAGGAGAAAGGCAAGAAGAAGGACAAGAAGTCCAGATCGAAATCAGAAGGGAGATCGAAGTCTCCTGGCAAGAAGTCCAAGGTGAAGTGCTGGAACTGTGGGCAACCTAGTCATGTCTGAAAGGACTGCAAGGAGGAGAAAAAGAAGAAGAACTCTTCTGGAAATGATTCTTCTCATAGTGATGCAAATGCCTTCATTGCAACCTTGGCTACACGGGCATCAGATGATGTTTGGCTGATTGATTCTGGAGCATCTTTCCACATGACATCTCATAGAGAATGGTTCACAAAGTATGAATAATAAAATGGTGGAAAGGTGTACCTGGCAAGTGATTCATCTTTGGAAATTGTTGGTCGTGGAAGAGTTAGAATTCAATTCCTTGATGGAAGAGTGAAGGGAATCAATGATGTGATGCATATACCAGGTTTGGCTCGAAATCTACTTTCTGTAAGTAAGCTGAATGATATCGGAGTGCAAGTCACGTTCTCTAGAAATGGCTACAAGATGACTAGAGGGTTTATGGTGCTAGCTAGGGGTGCTCGAATTGGTACTCTGTACAAGCTGGATGCACTGGCTGTTCAATGTAATAGTGTCTCTACAAAGTCACTTAAGGCTGCTCATGAAAAGAAGGAAAACATTCCTAATGGTGTAAACTCCATGGAGATTAAACTTCAAGTAGAGAAGACTATGCTCTGGCATCATAGGCTAGGCCACATTGGTGAGAAAGGTTTTAAAACCTTGAAAAATAAAAACCCGGTAGAAGGGCTTGAAGATTGTAACCTTGAGTTTGATTTTTGCGAACATTGCATTTATGGAAAGCAACACCGTGTTTCATTTTATTCCAGTCCTCACAAAACTTCTAGTTTGCTTGATTATATACATTCTGATGTGTTTGGTTCAGTGAATATTCCTTCTTTGTCTAAATCAAGATACTATGTGTCGTTTATTGATGATTATTTAAGAAGAGTATTTATATATTTTCTAAAAAGAAAATCAAAAGTATTCAGTTGGTTTAAGGAATTTTAAAACCTTGTAGAAAATTAGACTAGTAGAAAAATAAAATGTTTAAGGACTGACAATGGCGGTGAGTTCTGTTCAGATGAATTCAAAAGGTACTGTAAAGATCATGGGATCAAAAGACACAAGACTACACCTTACACTCCACAACAAAATGGAGTTGCTGAAAGGTTCAACAGGACAATAATGGAAAGAGCACGAAGTATGCTGAGTAGTGCTGGCTTGGAGGAGAAGTTTTGGGCTGAAGCAGTCTCTACAACATGTTACTTGGTAAATCGCTCTCCTAACTCTGCTCTTGTTGAGAAGACACCTTTGGAAGCATGGTCTGGAAAGAAACCCTCTCTGAGACATATTTGTGTCTTTGGCTGTGAGGCATATGCATATGTGCCATTTGAAAAAAGATCCAAGTTGGAAAACAAAGCTGTAAAGTGTATATTTATAGGCTATAGTGCTGGCATAAAAGGATACAAGCTTTGGAACCCTGAGACTGAGAAGGTTTTGCACAGCAGAAGCGTTATCTTTCATGAGCTGAAACCTTCTACATTGGATTTGGCAATGAGAAGAAATCGAAAATGAAAAGGATGTAGCAGAAATTCTCACACCGACAAGGGGAATTGAAAAAAATTAAATGTACCTCGAGAGGAGAGCTCAAGTAGTTTTGAAAGTTCTGATGAAGATGAAGAACCACCACCTCAGCCTGTGAGGAGGTCAACTCGTGAAAGAAAGCAAACCTGAAGGTATGGGTTTTCTTTAATTGAGTCTACTTGTGCCTATGCTTTAATTTCTAGCACTGATGAACCTAGGACTGTGAAAGAGGCATTTAAAATGTCTGATTCAAACTCTTGGTTGGAAGCCATGAATGAAGAAATGGCATCATTAGAGAAGAATGATACCTGGAGTTTGGTGCCATTCCTAAAGGCAGAAAAAATGTGGGCTGCAAATGGGTTTTTAAAAAGAAAATAGGTTTGGATGACAGGTGGAAAATATAAAGCAAGGTCGGTTGTAAAGGGTATTCCCGTGTAGAGGGAATTGATTATGGAGAAATATTTTCTCCTGTAGCTAAGTCGACATCCATTAGATTTCTTTTGTCACTTGCAGCTGCATATGACTTAGAAATTGAGCAGATGGATGTGAAGACAACATTTCTTCATGGTGATCTTGAAGAAGAAATTTATATGTCCCAGCCGGAGCACTTTGTGGAAAAAAGGTAAAGAAAGACCGGTTTGCAAGTTAAAGAAATCTCTGTATGGTTTAAAACAGTCCCCTAGAATGTGGTACCAAAAGTTTGACATGTTTGTTTTGTCATTGGGATTTGTAAGATCAAAATGTGATCACTATGTGTATTACAAAGCTGAAAGTGATCAAATACTTATTATTTCTCTCTATGTTGATGATATGTTGTTCATAGGCAATAGTAAGCTAATGATTTCTGATCTTAAGTATCAGTTGTTTGCAAAGTTTGAGATGAAAGATCTTGGTGCAGCAGGGTATATTCTGGGAATAGAAATAACCAGGGATAGGAAGAATAGAAAACTTTGGCTCAGTCTGAGTAAGTATATCATGACTATTCTAGAGAGATTTTGTATGACTGAGTGCAAGTAGCTAGTTGTTCTAGTTACACAGGGAACAAAGCGATATGTTGAGGATTGTCCAAAATCTCCTACTAAGATGGAGGACATGACCAATGTGCCTTATGCAAGTGCAGTTGGTAGCCTTATGTATGCAATGGTCTGTACAAGGCTAGACATTGCCCAAGCAGTGGGAGTTCTTAGTCGGTTTATGGAAAATCCTAGAAGAACACATTGGGATGTTGTGAAGAGAGTGTTTAGATATCTGAAGGGCACTTCAGACTTTGCTTTGTGTTACCATGGTAACTTGGTTGAATCACAAAGAACTCTTAGTATTCGAGGTTATGTGGACTCTGATTGGGTAGGGGACATTGACAACAGAAGATCCACCAGTGGATATATTTTCATGATGAATGGTGGTGCAGTAAGTTGGATGAGCAAGCGGTAGGCTGTTGTCGCTTTGTCCACTACAGAGGTAGAATACATGGCAGGCACACATGCCTGTAAAAAAGCAATCTGGTTAAAACATTTTTGTTCTAACATTGGCTTTGATGCATAAAAGATTACTATCTACTGTGACAGCAGAGTGCTATATGTTTGGCAAAGAATCCTACTTTCCATGCCAGGATGAAACATATAGATGTACAGTATCACTTTGTACAAGATATGGTGGAGGATGGGAAGGTCTCTTTGGAGAAAGTGGATACTCTGGAGAATGTTACAGATGCATTGATGAAGCCTGTGAGCATAAACAAGTTCAGGTGGTGTGCCAGTTCGATGGGCCTCTTGGCCCATGATTTTCAGTAGTTTGTTTATGCTCTGGAGGTGTCAGTAAGATCTTCGTCAAGTGGGAGCTTGTTGGAATATGTGCCTCAATCCTTACTGACATGGAACTCCTGAAGGGCAAAGTCACTGTGACATTGTTCATGTCTGGGCGACTAACTGTTCTGAAGCTCTTAAAATGTTCCTATCACTATGACAGGGTTGAAGTCTTGCCGACAAGTCTATCGCTATGACTTTCTGTGTTCGGTGTGACCTTTTGGCGAATGGAAACCTTCAGGCGATAGTGTGTTCTTAACGAGCGTTGGGGAGACTTGGCCGAAGGGTCTATTGTCGGTATGTGGTCTCACCGATTTGGAATGTCTCACCGACAGTATCTGGCTCTATCGGTGAAACAAAGGGTTTCGATAAGATGTCTTCGCGAGTATGAAATGTCTCGTCGATAGGAGTCTTCGCCGTAACATAAAGATCCCGATGTGAGGTCTTAGCGATTGGGGGATGTCTTGCCGATAGCCTAAGGTTATCGGGGTAACTCAATAGCTTCGATAAGATGTCCTAGCGACATTAAAATGTCTTGCCGATGATGAGATGCTTTTGATATAGGTCTTGTTGAATGGTAGTCGTCGGTGTGACTTAGGACTTCGGTATGAAGTCTTGGCAAAGGCGATAAGTCTCGCCGACTACTGGGCATTTCGGTATGACATCTTTGGCTAGTGTAAGGTCTTAGTGAAAGACTTAAGTCTCACCGACTCGGGATGCCAAGACATGCTCGGTGTAACCTCACGGTGAAAGACATGAGTCTTGCCGATATCGAATGGTCATCGATGTAACATAAAGACTCGGTGAGAGGTGCTGGCAAGATCGGTATGTCACGTCGATAAGAATGTCTGTTCGTTGTGACTTATGGTTTTCGATATGAGTCTCGCCGATAAAGGAAACTCTTGCCGATAGGAACGAAATGGACTTCGATGGTTTCGGTATGACATGTGACACTCATTATGATTGTCTTGCCGACTGTTGGAGACTTAAGCGGATATCGATAGAGAAAATTTGTGGCATTGGGGAGACACTGTTAGTGTCTCACCGATATGCCAACAAAGTTTGGACGCCATTGACCGTGTGACCATCCTGTGTGGCATCCTACTGGACCAATCAGAGGAAGCGATTTTCAAACTAATGACGGTTGGTTTTTTGTAATTGTTGTAGCACTGGAAAAATAACTTGCAAGGAAAAATCTGAAACGGCATGGAAACTTTCCTCGATGGAGATCTGGCGGATAAGGATGCACAGAAGGCAAAATCAGAATGTGATTAAATTAAAGTAGACCGATTCTATTGAGATGAGAGAGAAGTGAATCAAATTGTTGATATAGCATTTTCTGTAACTGATGAACATGGAATGTAGCTTCTGAGAACTGATAACCAGAGAGCTGTATCTCTGAATTGTATGTAATATTTTGTTACTGTAATACAAAGAGATTCAGTTTGGTGTGGTAGGTTTTTTCCCGTAAGGGTTTCCCACGTAAATCTGTTGTTCATTGTCTTTGAGTATTTGCTCTATTTCTGTAAATCTTTCATGTGTGTCTTAATTAGATTGTAATTTGAAAAATTTAAAAGCCCTGCATTGCATTCTTCCCTGTGGTTTTGACATTAGGAAAGTGTTTCCGCACCTCTGCTTTCCTTACAGGTAGAAACACCAAATACTTCCACAATATAATAAAAATAAAAATGAGGCCCCAATAGTATCACCTACATAAATAATGAAGAAGGAACAAGGTTCAAAATATGGGAGGATATAAGCAATGAAGTTGTGAACTACTTTGAAGGCCTCCTAAATTAAAACAATAGAATTGACTTGACAATCCAAAAAGAAATTTTCAGCAAAAATCCTTGCTTGATTATAGAAGTGTAAAATAGGGCTCTCTACCATCTTATTTCAAAAGATGAGGTGAGGCAAACTACCTTGCAGCTGTTAGGGGACAAATCCCTAAGACCAGATGGTTTCCTGGCATGCATAGGAAAGGACATTTGTGAAGCAAATGAAGAATTAAGGAAGAAGACCACTATGTTAAAGGGCTAGAACAACACATTTTTAGCACTCATTCCCAAGAAGAATGAAGTGGGAAAATTGAAGACTTCAAACCAATCTCCCTATGCAATGTGGTATGTAAGATAGTAGCAAAGACAATGACATTTAGGCTCAAGAAAATACTCCTTGATATCATCTCAGAAGAACAAAGTGGTTTTACCCCAGGAAGGTCAATAACAGAAGGCATCATCATAGCTCACAAGGCCATTCACAACATAAGGAAAGAAAAATAAGAAAAGATAATTCTCAAGCTAGACATATGAAAGGCCTATGATTAGGTAGATAGATAATTCCTTATCAAGTTATTACAAAAGATGTGTTTTTATAATGAATGGTGTAAATAGATTCAAAGTTGCATTTGTTCCCCCAAATTCTCTATAATAGTTAATTGGGGCCCTCATGGGTTATTTCCATCATTTGGAGGACTAATATAGGGGGACCCACTCTCTCCCTTATTTTTTACACTAACGGCTAAAGTGTTGGGATGCCTTATCTATGAAGCAAGGGCAAATAGAGACTAGAAGGGTTTAAGGATAGCACTGAATGTTACCCCATTACTCATTAGTAGTTTATTGATGACACTGTGCTTTTTGGAATTGGTTTGAGAAAAGGAATCAAGGTCCATTAAAAAAACACTGGTCATCTCTTGTAAGGCCTTGGGTTAACAAGTCAATTGGCACAAGTTCGAAGTATTCTTTTTCAACATTGTAAAGTAGAAGAAACAAGAGATCGCCAACATCTTGGACCTTAAATTAGGAAAAATATCTAGGAAATATTTGGGAATTCCCTTCTTTTGGCGGGGCTTGCAAGGTAATCATATGGGACACTATAGAAAAAATGCACAAATAGAATATAAATGTGGAGAGGAAAATGGCTCTCGACAAGAAAGATCAAAATGTTGATGTTTGTGATCTTAGCACTCCCCATATACATGATTTTGAGCCTTAAATTGTCAACAAAGACACATTAGGTGCTAATAAATAAATATAGAACTTCTTTTGGCAAGGAGAAGAAGATTGTAAGAAGTTCCCACTTGTGGCTTGGGACAAAATATGAAAACCAAAAGATGTTGGGGGCATTTATATTTGAAACTTGGCTACACTAAACATTTCCCTAGGAGAAAAATTAGTTTGGAGCATGTACTTCAACCCTAAATAAAAATGGACAAAGATCCTTTAGAACAAGTATCTAGATTGTGATGAGTCAGAGCACATTCTCACCATAGCTAACTTGCTAAGGGGCTTGGCCATTTGGAACTTCATATTGGAGTCTAGGAATTTGATAAAGAATCATTACTCTTGGGATATTGGAGATGGTAGGAAGGATAATTTTTGGGAGGATTCTTGGGATGGTGCTCCAACCCTAACATCTAGAGATGGTCTAGAAGACATCATGCACCTTCTCAAAGCATCATGGGGCTCGAAGGTAATGGATTACATGAAACCATGTCTAGAAGAAGGGAGAAATAAATGGAAATGGAAATCACTAAGTGGCTTGAGTGCTCTAGAAGATTAGATAGTTAGACTCAAGGAGGAGCTGGCAAAGAGAAGGATCTGTGTCTTTGAGAGGAGGGATACAATTAAATAGTGTGTAGCCAAATCAATCTCATATAATTTAAAAATTGGATATGAAGTAGCTGATAGTTTGACGAAGAAAGAGAATTGGTCGAGTCGCCTCTGTTGAAACAAATTTTCCTTACTTTTGTGTCCAATCAAAAAAATTTGCTTAAGTCATTTTGAAAAGAGTGGTCAAAGTCTTGTGAAAATTGTATTCAAAATTCAAAATTTCTAAAAATAGAATGTTTCTAAAAATAGACTTGAGTCAGGGATTTCTGGGTTTTTTGTCAAATGGATGCTGACAAAAGTTTCTAAAAATAGAATCTTTGTTTGGAGGGCTCTAACTAATTCTCATTGGTTGAAAATTTGTCCTAAGTAGGCCAGTTCAATCAGAATTGTCAAAAATTCAGGTTTTCTCTATTGGGTTTGTTTTTCTTTTTTAGAAGATAAAGCATGAGCTCTGAGCTCATCAATGGAGGAAGGTCAGCTACCAGGTGTTAGATTCAAAGTCTCAAATGTTGCACATACATCAATGGACGATGAATGAAGCACATAGAATGAAGAATGGGGAAGGAAAAGGAAAAAGGTTGAAATTTGTGAAAAAGTTTCTAAGTCTAGAGAAGCCAGGCACCCTTGGCCAAGAAGGATGCCTGGCATTTCCTGCCTTAGAATAATTTTGCACTTTTTCAGAAAACGTTCAAATTTCCCAGTCAGCTCAGTTCAGTCATGTAGAGGAACAACCAAAAGTTGTTTTTAAGGCTAGGAAAAGCAAGAGATCATCATAGTTATGTTCAAGCTCCTCATTTGATTCATCTAGTGTTGAAGATCTGTTAGACAGTGGGAAATACAAATTGAACAGGAGCACGCAAAACGAGAAAATGAAGAAAATGAAAGGAAGTTGAAAATCATCAAAAATAACTAAGTCTGGGATGCTTGGGCACCCCTGTCAAGGAGAGGTGTCTAGCATCTCAACACTTAGTTTATTTTTTGCTTATTCAAAAATTCATCAAAACTTCTCCGTCGGCTCGGTTTCGACTCTCAAAAAATTAGTGAGATGTATTGTCGGCGGTTGGAAAAGGGTATAACATCTCAAATATGATTAGGCTTGCCATATTGACTGCCTTTCAGACTCTATTGTTCGCCGACTAGTAGGAAATGATGATCAAACAGGGGTCACCGACTCTCAACAAAAACACGTGAAACAAAGAAAGCAAAAATTTGAAAATCATCAAAAATTGGCTAAGGTTGGAAATGCTAGGTGCCCCTGTCAGCCAAGGGTTCCCAAGTCTTCATGCCTTAGAATTTTTTTTGATCTCATAGCACCTTCTTTCTAGTTCATACTTCGTTGGTAGTTTCAATAGCTCGCAATCATGATCAGACAATTTCAGACATGGGTACAAAGCTAGGGATCACTGTAGCAGTGGTCAAACATGAGATTGCCATGATCAAATAGGTTTTATCAGTTGGCAGCATCAGATTGTTGATCGTCAAAATCAGAGGTAGGCCATGCCGAAAGTAGAAGCAAGAAAAAGATTGAAAATGATGAAAAATGACTAACTCTGGAAATGCTAGGTACCCCTGTCCAATCAACACTCCTAGCATCTCATGCCTTAGTCATTTTTTGGCTTTCATTGTTCAAGAACACATCCTCATGCATGCACTTTTTTCCCTACAAAAGAGGAATTTGTCCTTGCACATGCAGATAAACTCATATTTTCTCATGGATAGACTTCAACATTTTAGGGTTTCGCAAAGAAAGTGATTTTTGATCCTCAAACTCTATTTAAGAAGGCTTTTGGCATTCATTCTTCACATTTTGTAGGTTGGCATCCAAAGGAATAAACTGTAGACACTTAAAAAGTCCTAATTGATACGATGCATATGATTTTGATTAATTAACATCACTTAATCCTAAATCACTTTGGACTAACCAATTAATTTAATAATCATCATTATTTAGTTAAATTCTTCAATTTCTACTATTAATCAAATAATTAACTTTATTAGATTAATTCACCTTTCTTCTGACTAATGTTCATCATATTTAATTAAATCCCCCTAAAGTCTTCTCATTTGATTAAATAAATCAAATCAAATGTCACAATCCCCTAACCCATCAAAGTTAATTAATTCTGAATTAATTAACTCTAAGCTACTTGATAATCATCATTAACAAATCCTCCAGCTTTTAACTCCCCAAAAGTTAAATCAACCCATGGTCAACTAACCAGGTTGCACATGAAATTTATTTCTTTTAACTATCTAATTACCCTATTTATCCTCGCAATGGCATATTCCTAGGAATATTCCTCCCAACCACCCCTTCATTCAATTTCCCTCCAAAGGTTTTAAATAGCCTCTTACACATCCATAAATACCTCTTACAAAGGCATTTACTCCTTACATGCCATCTTGTCTCTTAAATTCTCTTCCACTCTCAATAACATTCCCTTACATATTCAACCACATTCATTTACTTCTTCTTGCATCCTCATTTATTCCTCCTACGTCTCCTTTACATATTCCCCAAAATGTGCTCCATCCTCATCCAATAGAATTGCGACAAGTCTCACAATCCCATTGGCTCCCTTTTTATCCCACATTCACCAATTTCTCTCATTCTTCAACCCTTGAGTCCTATAAGTAGAGGCTTTCTCTACACAGTATGGATCCATAATCTCAAGCAAGTTTACTATAGGAATTTCTCACTCATTTCATCATAGCATTAGCTAAGTTTTATCATACTTTGGCATCATTTTCATACTTAGAATCATCTACATCGTTGGAGCTTATCAAATGGATTGGGAAAGGGCTTCTTTCCGCATCAAAGGAGCACAAATCCCCCTATGGAATGAAGGATTGGTCAATTTAGATGAGTTTACATGCTTTTATGTTGTTTATTTCATATCTTCATCATGTTTTCTTGTATTTGTTGATTGAGAATCTCACAAGGAGTGTTTTGTTTGGGTTTCTAACTTGATTAACTTTTGTTTTTTGTCTCTTGTTAGTTAATTATAGATTAGGCATTCACATTTTGGCACTAGAGGGAGGGCTAACCTTTTTATATTGAAAAATATGGCTTGAAATTAATGTTTTTTGTAGCTACAGGAAGGCGACACCACCCTTGGTTCGTACAACACCGCCTTTGCATTCAGTGTCACCTTTACTTGCATGTAGAGCGCCGCTTTCGATTTCAGTGCCGTTATCGTTGTCACATCGCCTTTGTAAGAGCGTCACCTTTTTCTTCTCGGCTAAGCTACTAAATTTTGCTTTCTGATAGACTGTCGCCTCTGTTACAACACTGCATTTGTGCTCACCGTTTGTTGTAGAGAGTCTCCTTTGTTTTTACTAGAGCATCACCTTTGCATTTAGTGTCGCCTTTGTTGGCCCATAGAGTGTCGCCTTTGCAAATTGAAGAGGAAAACTAGTTTGAACAACCAATTGCATTTTTTATTGCTCTTTGTAATAGCTTAGGCTTTTCAATTCTATTTTTCATTCTTTTTTTTAGGATCAAATAGCATTAATTTGGGCTTAAAATTAACCATCTACTTAAGCTTTTCAAGTTGGACTAAAATTGAACATTAGAAACTCACTAGACATTGCTATATGGGCTAAAATTGAACAAGGAAAATTCACACTTGGTTTTTGGTGCTTAAAACAAACTCACCTTTACTTTGGGGATTAAAAAGGACTTGTCTCTTTTTTTTTGTGGTTTACAATTCTTGTCATTTGAATGCGTATGCAGTTCTCTCACGCCACTCGGCGATCTTGAGAATCAAAAGAATTCCTTTGACATTTGTTGTCTAATCACCCACATATTTCAATTTGGATCTAAAAATGAACCCCATGCTAGTGTAAGGAAAAGACATTGTGTGTGTTCCCTCCTTGCACTTTACGCGATTTGGGCAATCGAGCTACAAATGTACTTCCTTGCTTTTGTCTATCTTTAGAGGTCCTGCCTCCCCGCTTCGAAAGGAGGGAACGACCCAAGTGGAAACAAGCTAAAGCCAAGCTCTTTCAAGCCACTATATAAATAATGTGTTTGTGACTAAAGTCATAAGCAACAGGTGTGGATGTGTCATATTGACAAGTGTCACCCTTAGTATCCGTGTGATACATCAAAATTTCTTCTTAGGAAGAGACTAGGAGGCATCTTGATTGACCATAATCTTGAGCTAATCTTGTTGCATGTAAGGCCACCTTGAACGAAAGCCCTTACTACGAACCAATTGTTTAGTGACCAAAAAAACCTTTATGCTTGCTGGTGCAGGAATGGTCATTCTGAAGCCCCCCCACATTCGTATTATTCAAAGTTGAAACAGGAAAATCCTTAGGCTCTCCAGATCTTTAGGATTTTGAGATTTGGTGATCCCAAGAAGTGTGTGTCGTGGAGGGGATCTGTCGCCAAATATCTAGCAATTCACTTTGTCTTAGTGTTTGGAGAAATACGAGTGGGGACTCAACAAGTAGTATCTTTGTAGCCTAGGATTGTGCATTTTGCAAGTCAGTTAAACACATTGCTTGGATCTCGAAACTTTGAAACAAACATTTAATAAGTTGTCAAAATTTCAAACCCTTTGGAAAGAGTTAATATCCTTGAAGAGTCAAATTATTACTGCTTGTGTCTATGGATTTTATCCTTAGAGGCTTCTAAATATTTGGGCTCATATCTCAACTTGCTCTCTTCAAAGTCAACTTAGGGAAACTATGGCCTTGACTCTTTGTTTTTCACATAATGGACCTTGTGGAATGAAAAGGAGCTAATACATAGACATTTTGTTTGGAATTTAAACAAGATGAGTTGATGTGGTAAAAATAAATCCATTTAATCAAGATAAAAAGACAATTGAACCCCACACATGTGTTCATCTTCATGATTTCTTGCAAAGTCAAAATTCCAAAGCAAAAGTCTTTATGCCATCACTTCAAACTTAGGTGTCATACTCAAAAATCTATAAGAAGATACATTAGAAAGTGTAACCTAAGACAATACCGCAAGATAAGCAAGAAGGTAACAAGGTTTTATAGACTTATTCTGCTCAACAATCCGGACATGTATTCTCAATATGAACCCTATGATTTTTGAAACACTTTATAGCAAATAGCATGTTCTTCAACACCTTGGTTTTGTAAACAAAGTCTTTTAGGTTCATCTAGGATCAAAACCAACACTTCCATTTGTCACAACACTTACCAAAACCCATCTCACAAACAACTTTTAGAACTTTGGAAAAAATCATCTATGCTAGACTTTTGGTAAATCCTTAAATCAAAATTAAAATCACCTTGTTTGGCTAGTTGTGTGGGGATGAATCCTTTCTCACACATTTACTTAAATTAGCACCCCTTTTGGACAAGTTCACCCCAAGATCACATCTAACATCTTGGGATCTACAAGTCCATTATCGAAATCAAACCAATCAAAATAAAAAATCCTAAGGTCTAGTATTCATCCAAAGTTCTCAAAAGTTCAAACATCCATACCATTCATCCCTCATTTATCACATCATCATCATTTGATCCTTACGCACATCCTAGAATTTTTTTTTTTACCTAAAGTTTAGATCAACCAAAGGATTTAGAGGTTCACCTCCCATATTTCTAAAAATTGATCCCAATTTCATGGTCCAAACAAGGTCACAACACAAGAAGATCATGGATAAAAACAAAGAAACATCAACCTCAAGTGATTTAAGTTAAACAAAATTCAACCCTAGGGTATCTATCAACCCTCCACTTAATCCCCCTCAAATACCTCAAGATCCTCAAGAGGGGGGATGCCAAGTGGAAGATGTCATGAATAACTTTAAAGATATGTCCCAAGATGAAATACTTGAACTAGTCCAAAATCCTGAAACACACAAACTTGTGAACATAGTCATGAGGCTAAATCCCACACAATATATGTTGGCATTGGCAAAAGAAGGGGCTAAACTCCCTTCCGATTTTGATGTGAGCACCATTGTTGAACAACCTTTGGGGAACATATCAGAAACATCATTCACACCTTCATTCTCAAACATCATTCAACCAATCATACAACCATCATCATCTCACACCCCAAGTCAACCAATGATCACCAAGGGAAGTTCATTACTACAAGTCCTTCAAGGGAATCCACTTGTCAACAACCAAAATTTGGAAGCCAACACGATGTTGGGGATGCCAAACACCGTCCCAAAAGACCCTAAGCAACCATATATGTCACTCATCTTCCACAATACAGATAATTTCAACCACTTTCCATGCTACCCTCGCATATTCCATTGATACACAAGGCTACAATCCTAACATTTCACAAGGATAAGTGGATTTATTTGGACAAGTGGTAAATTTCAATGCTTCATCCTCACTTCCACAAGGGAACACATCACAAATATTCCCAACATTCCCTATCTTAACATCATCATCCACACCCATTCAAGGTTAGGGCCAATCCCTTCATTAAACACATCAATCCAAAACCAATCAAACCAAATCAATCCCCCAAGAAAAAATCAAATCAACACATCTATCATATACCAAATCCTCCAAGCATGCCATTGATATCGCAACACCAAGTGGCATCAACCCAAATCTCTCAACCAATCATCACATCATCTACAACAACCCAAACATCCCAAAATATAGTCTCTTAATGACTAAGCATATCAACCACACCATCCACCACACAACCCCTTGTCATCACTCAACAAACACCTCAACAACCACCTCAACAAACTCTTGTCACCTCATCTCACACCATCCCACAAAATCCCCCACCTCCACTTCTGAATCCAAATGTAGAAAATCAGTATAGCATCACACTACAAGCTACACAACAAGCTTACCAAAGGCCTTGCAACAATTTCAAGCCCAACAAGCTCAAGTACAAGCACAAGCACAAGAACAATTTTTTCTGCAACAACAAGCCACCCAATATGCACATAAAAAAGCAGAACAAAAATCCCAAGCACAAGCTCAAGAACAAGCTCAAGCCCAAGTGCAAGCTCAATACCAAGCACAACAAGCACAAGCACAAGCCTTGTTACAACAAAAATCCTATCAACAAGCCTTACAACAACATGCACAACAACAAGCGTTGATAGCACAACAACAACAAAAAACACAACAATAGGCCCAACAACAAGCACTATTGGATCAACAACAACAACAACACCAACAATCCGAACAACAAGCGTTGTTGGTACAACAACAACAATAAGCATACCAACAAGTGTTGCTCATGCAACAAAGCTTCTAGCAACCTTTCACAAACACGCAACAAAATGCCTTAAACCTCAACACGCAAGACACTCCATCCTTCACCCAACAAACCACACCATCTGAAAACACATACATTTCACCACCTGATCCTTAAAATGATCTTTCCACACAATTCAAGTTGTTCTTGCAACAAATACATGACATACAATTAGGTAAGACACATAAATCACACACATAAGGAAATTTGTGCCCCTATCCATTTGATAGAAGCATTGCTATGGTTCCATTTCCACCAGGCTTCAAAATACTAAAATTTGACAAATACTAAGGAAACGAAAATTTTGAGGATCACATCAAAGAATTCCACGTACATTGTATGAAAGTAGCATATGATAATTCTTATCCGATGTGACTCTTCCCTCGAAGTTTGGCTGGTCTAGCAATGGAATGGTTCTCGTGCTTACCTCCTAGAATCAAAAAATTCCAAGAAATCATGGACTTGTTCATAGAAAACTATTCATTCAACTTAAGCATGAAAGTAAGCTTGGAAGAATTATCTGGTCTCAAACAAGATAAGGGGGAGATATTTGTAGCTTTCTTGCAACGATGGTGATCCAAGGCTAGCAAAAGAAAATGGTCTGTGCCAGAGGAACAAAAAATTGGAACCATCATCTCTAATCTTGAAGGGAGCTTGTCCTTCCATCTAAAAATGCAATGCATCACAACATATGACCAATTGATCCCCAAAGCTCTCAAAATTGAAAGAGCCCTTATAGTACAAGGAGGGACACCCATGTACCAAGATAATTGACCATTGAAAAGTTACAATGACAAGCCTCACATGTGGGCCAAGAACAAGAATGTTACCAACAATGGTGTCATTGACACCAAGGTTGTTATTAGTGCCCCAAGCCAGAATACGCAACAACAAACATACCCACAACCACAAATCAACATGCAAAACACCCCACAAACCGACCCATCCCAACAACAACTCAACAATCAAACAATCAACAACGTAAACGCTCAAGGGGGACCACCCCCAAAGAGAAAATATCCACCAAAATGAAAATATACATCACTTGGGGAGCCCATTGAATCTATCATGCAATAACTAGTACAAGAAAACCTTATCACGCTCCCTGTTTATGAAAATTACCAAGAGCCTCAAGTTAAACCACCATGGTTTAACGAGAAGCACCTTTGCAACTTTCATAAAATAAAGGGATACACAACAACTAGCTCCATGAGACTCAAAAATCTTATCCAAAATCTTATCGATGATAAAGTTATAACCATTGAACAACTAGCAGGGAATCAAGATCTCAAAATATAAACAAATTCGATGTCGGATCACAATAAAGGGAACAACAATGGTAAAAGAAAGAGTTACAACAATGTGAACCATATCTATGACCATGTTGTCGCATCATTGAATGAATGGGTAACAGTTGTCAATATCAAAGAACCTAAAGCCGAGTGTGGAGTCACCACATGTAGCGGAAAAATTTCTTAGGACCATCACCACCACCCAAGGTGCCACCCACCAATCTGAAATTGAGCCCTAGTGGTTAAAGCATCTTGGAACAACTGAAAAAGACCCCCACCCAAATCTCCATCATTGAGTTTCTTAAAATATCGCCTGCACATACGGACATCCTAGAGGAGGCATTGGTCGCATCCTCTATTCCCAGACCTTGATGCAGACCAGTTTCAAGCTATGGTCAGACATATCACTACACCACATCTCCTTACATTTTATGAGCATGATCTCTGGACCCAACCATCTCATAACTGCGCACTCCATCTTGAAGTCTTAGTCCATAAGAACAAAGTCAAAAGAGTCGTGGTAGATGGGGGTGTGGGTTTGAATATTTGTACCCTACAACTAATAAAGAATCTAGGATTTTAAGATGATGTCATTGAAAAAGGAAAATGTATCACCATCAAGGCCTATGATGATCAAGAATGAGTGTCCCAAGGCACCATTCAACTCCCCATTCAAGTGGGGCCAACAATCATGGAAACCACTTGCCAGGTCCTTGACCTTGAACTCTCCTACAATATTCTCCTAGGGCATCCATGGATTCATGGGATGCAAGCTTTGACATTGACATTCCACTAATGTGTAAAATTTCCTTACCAAAATCAAGAAGTCACGATCCATGGTGACCCCAAACCTTTCTATTATTGCAAAAATCTAGAGGCCAAATATTACAAGATTCCCCAAGTTCTAAAAAATGATGAGGGACCCACATCCCCTTATATCGATCCATCCAATTTAGCTTTCACCTTTGAGACAAAGATACCTACCATTAAGAACATCCCAGATGTCAAGGCTGTAATCCAAGACAACAGGTGTGGGGACTATAAAATAAAGAAGAGTGACTTTGTGATAGGAGAGTCACCTCAATCTCCTAGATCTCATGGAAAACCACAACCAATCGACACAACATCTTAGACCTTCAAAGCACAACCCACCACCTTCAAAAAATGGGTAGACCTAAGCAAATAGGTGGTAGATGAAAATGATGTATCAAGCCTATTGTATCAAGATGAAAAACCCTTACCTAATCTTCCCATGGAGGACAACAACAAAGTTCTACAATTAATTTTTGGCTAGGGCTACAACAAAAATGAGAAGCTTGGAAAAAATGACAACGACCTGTTAGAACCTATCATTCCCGAGAAGCACCTTAAGAATCTTGGCCTCGGATGTACCCCTAAGAAGATAACCATACTTGGCAAAGGTGCTTCTATTAAAATAATTAAAGCTTCCCTGTCAGTACCTGTATTGCTTATTAGTCCCTTTGAGGATCCCATCTCCAACCTACCCATGCTATTTGAGGATTCCTCTCTTTTCATGATCACCACCATGTCATTTGAGTCAAGTAACCAAGTCACCAAACTAAAGCTCGTTTACCCCCAACTCATTGACTATGACCAACGAGGACCACCAATCTTAGATACGTTAAAAAATGATGTTGCTTTCTCAGAATTCATGGGACTAAGGGATAATCTACCATATGGAGATCACAAAGTAGGGTTTGACATTGAGTTAGACACACATGCGTACTATAGGGAAATGATTGAATCTCTTAGTCGCAAAATTGAAAATCTAAGAGTAATGTTTAGATCCTTAAGTGGAAATGACATTGTGGCACTTTCTGATCCCAAAATAGTAAAAATAAAGGATGTATCCAATGGTGAAAACCTCTCTGAGGTTCCAAAGGATGAGGGATTCAATCTTCCCCTTAGTGCCATCCATCAAGAGAAATCAACGGTCCTGGCAGAGAAATGCAACTCGTTCAATTTGGGAACTAAAGAGACACCACACATCACTTTCTATGCCGAGTCACTTTTGACTGAGAAGCAAGAAAATCTAGCATAATTTCTAAAGGAAAGGAAAGTGAACTTTGCATGGACATACGCCGACATGCCAAGCCTTGATCCAAAAGTAGTGGTTCATCATTTAGCAGTTTATCCAGAGGAAAAACCTATGAGACAAAAATTGAGAAAGATGCATTTGCAGATCACCTTATTGGTCAAACTTGAGCTATAGAAACTTCTTGGCGTCAGCTTCATACGACCCATTGATTATCTAGGATGGGTTACCAACCTTGTACCTGGTTCCAAGCCTGTCGGGGGCATCCAGATCTGCACCGACTGTAGGGACCTGAATAAAGCATGCCCTAAGGATGATTTCCCCCTCCCCAACATAGATATGATTGTAGATTTGACGAAAGAGAATGAAATGATATCCTCGATGGACGGATTTTTAGGATACAACCAGATTATGATTGCAAAATATGACCAACATAAAATAGCCTTCACTTGTCCATGGGGCACCTACTATTGGAATATGATGCTATTCGGGCTTAAAAATGCCAAAGCTACATATCAAAGGGCTATGGATTTGATCTTTCACGACATAATCCACAAATTCATGGACTATGTGGACAGCATACTAGCCAAATCAAGGAAACACCAAGACCATATATCAACGTTGGGCCCAATCTTTGACATACTGGGAGAATATAAGGTACAACTCAACCCTAAGAAATGTGTCTTTGGCACAACTTCAAGAAATATCTTGGGGTATATTGTATCAATGAGGGGAATCGAGATAGACCCTACGAAAGTAAAGGAAATCTTAGACATGGAGGCTCCATGAACACTAAAATAGTTAAGAAGTCTCCAAGGAAGGCTTCAATCAATCCAAAGATTCATAGCACAGTTGGTAGATAAAACCATCCCATACTCTCACCTCCTTCACAAGGGAGTGGCCTACAAATAGGATGATAAATGCGATCAAGTATTGAATCAGATCAAGGAATACTTGCTAATACCACCAATCCTCATGCCACCAATCCAGAACAAACCACTGATCCTCTGCATATCAACTATGGTGGTAGCTCTTGGTGCTCTTCTGGCTCAACATGATGAAACAGGGAAAGAGAGAGCCATTTACTACATCAGTAGAACCTTGGTGGGACATGAGTTAATCTACACATTCATTGAGAAGGCTTGCCTTGCAATAGTGTTTTCCTTGCAAAATTTTAGGCACTACATGTTGACTCATCAGATTGAGCTCATCACCAAAATAGATCCCCTAAAGTATCTACTTTCTAAAGCAACACTCACAGGATGAATGGCTAAGTGGGTCATGGTCTTGATGGAATATGACATTGAATATGTGGAACAAAAATCCATCAAGGGACAAGTGGTTGTAGATCAATTGGTCCAAGCACCTATATATTCCAAGAACCCACTGGTATTAGATTTTTCGAATGAATCGATCTTCAACTTGAATGTCGCATACCATTGGAAGGTATAATTTGATGGATCATACAACAACATGGGTCAGGAGCAAGAGTCTTCTTCATCACACCACAAGGGGATTGTATCCCAAAATCATATAGGTTGTCTTTCCCTTGCACCAATAACATTACAGAGTATGAAGCTCTTGTCATAGGGCTTCGAATCACAGTACAATGGAAAATCATGGCACTCAAGGTCTATGGGGATTCCCAACTGATTATCAATCAAGTCAATGATGAATATCAAACTAAGGATGATAAACTTACCCCATAAAAAAAGTTGGTGGAGGATCTCAAGGAGTTTTTCATCGACATAACATTTGAGCAAATATCGAGGGTAAACAACAGAGCAGCTGACGCTATGGCTACAATCGGATCATTGCTAGATATCTCGAGGAATGTCCATAAACATGAATTCCTTGTAGAGAAGCTTCTTGTACCAGCATTCGAGATACCAGAATCTGAGTTCACATGCAAAATCGTTGGTCCCGGTGATCCTTGGTACCATGACATATTCACCTACTTGAAAATAGGAGTCTTCCCCATTGACAACACCCCAAATCTCAAGAAAATATTCATTAAAAAGTCAACCTGCTTCATCATCTTAGGTGACACCCTTTACCGTAGGAGTATCAAAGGAACCTTATTATGATGCCTTAACCCCGAGGAAGCTTTGACCACCTTAACAGAGGTATACGATGGCATTTGTGGTTCTCACTTTAGTGGTATGACCTTGGCCAAAAACCTGCTGAGGATGGGGTACTACTAGCCTACTATGGAGAAAGAAGCTCACGACTATGTCTGAAAATGTATGCAATTCCAACAACATGGAGACCTCATCTATGCACTAGCTCAAGAGCTCCAGCCAATCGTAACACCTTGGCCTTTTTCACAATGGGGGCTCGATATCATTGGAAAAATCACACCCACCTCATCTAATGGACACAAGTTCATTATCACTGCCATAAAATACTTCACAAAGTGGGTATAAGTCATCCCCATGACCTATATCATAGGGAAGCAAATCTCTAAATTCATCTTGAACTACCTCATTTTTCATTACGTGTTCCACAAGCCTTTATCTTTGATAACATAACACCCTTCAAAAACTAGGATGTTCATGAGCTATGCCAAAAATTTAATATCCAATGTCACTTATCCACCCCATATTACCCCAGGTTAATGACCAGGCTGAGGCTTCTAACAAGACCATCCTAAAAATACTCAAGAAAACAGTCAATGAAGCTGGTCCTGACTAGCACCTATAGTTGAACCCTGCCCTATGGGCCTATCGAATGAGTATCCACACACCTAAAGGTGTAACCCCTTTCTCCTTGGTCTACAAATCAGAAGCCATCTTGCCCATTGAGGTTGAGCTCCCATCCCTGAGAATATCATTGAAAAATTTTATTCTGATGAGGAGTATTGGGTGTCATAGTTGAATGAGCTAGAATTATTGGACAAGTGAAGCATGGATGCTTTGAATCACTCACAGGTTTTTCAGAACCATCTCAAAAGGAGCTATAATAAGAAAATCAAGAGTCGGTCTTTCCAAGTCGGAGAGCTCATATTGAAAGAAAATTAGAAGAATGTATCCAATCTCAATAGAAAAGGTAAGTTTAAACCCAATTGGTTGGGACCCTTTATCATCACAACAAGTTACAAATCAGGAGTGTATTAGTTGTCCACACTAGAAGGGGGGCCTCTGTAGGAGCCCATCAACAACTAAGCCATCTTTCCCATTAAGGTTGAGCTCCCATCCCTGAGAATATCATTGTAGAATCTTATTACTGATGAGTACTATTAGGTGTCACAGTTGAATGAGCTGGAATTATTGGACGAGCGGTGCATGGATGCTTTGAACCACTCATAGGTTTATCAGAACCATCTCAAAAGGAGCTATAATAAGAAGATCAAGACTCGGTCTTTCCAAGTCGGAGAGCTCGTATTGAAATAAAATTAGAAGAATGTACTCAATCTCGATAGAAAAGGTAAGTTTGAACCCAATTGGTTGGGACCCTTTATCACACAGCAAGTTACAAATTAGGAGTGTATCAATTGTCCACATCAGAAGGGGAGCCTTTGTAGGAGTCCATCAATAGCTAATCCATCCTTCCCATTGAGGTTGAGCTCCCATCCCTGAGAATATCATTGCAGAATATTATTACTAATGAGGAGTATTAGGTGTCACAGTTGAATGAGCTGGAATTATTGGACGAGCGATGCATGGATGCTTTGAACCATTCATAGGTTTATTAGAACCATCTCAAAAGGAGCTATAATAAGAAGATAAAGAGTCAGTCTTTCCAAGTCAGAGAGCTTGTATTGAAAGAAAATCAGAAGAATGTACCCAATCTTGATAGAAAAGGTAAGTTTGAACCCAATTGGCTGGGACCCTTTATCATCACAACAAGTTACAAATCAAGAGCATATTAGTTGTCCACACCAGAAGGGGAGCCTCTACAGGAGCCCATCAATAACTCCCATATCAAAAATTTCTATGCCTAAGCTTGCAAGGTATAAATCCAAAAATAAAAAATAAAAATAAAAAATAAAAATCCAAAAAAATTAGAAAAAGGATTGAAAATAGTAAAGAAAAAAATTATCCTCTAGTGAAAACCACTTCGGTGGTGCTTTGGGCAAGTACCTTGGTGAAAACGTGGCAATTAGGCACCTTGTGTAAATGAGCACTCTCCATCCACCATGTTTTCTTTGGCTTGTTTCGCATCACTTTCCATTGCATTCACCCATCACATTCCATTGATCATTCCATCACCCATCCACGTCTGCATCATGGCTTGATCTTGTGTATGTCTCATGTTCCATCCTGGAACTACTTGGCACATTCCTAAGGTCAGTTTGTCCTACCTATATCAGGGTAGTCTATCAAATCACACTGAGGGCATGTCCCTATGCTTGCATGGGGTCAGATTCATGTATCCTGAAATCCTCAAAACATCAGAAAATCCAAAAACATCTAAAACATGTCAAAAATCCAAAAACAGGTTGAAAATAAAAAAAGTCAAAAACATAGTCATCATGCCAAACTACATTGTCTCTAAGCTTGAACATAGGCAAGGCTAATCACTGATCAGTCCCCGAGACATTGGGTTAGTCCTTTTAGGTGTCCATCATAATAAAATAACAATCCGCATGTTCATGCTTCATCAATAAATGAGTTTGTGTTAGTCAAACTACGTGGTCTCTGATTGTATAACATAGGAAAGGCTAATCTTTGATTAGCCCCTAAGGCCCCTAGGATAGGTCTTTAGATTAGGTTCTTGGTCAAAACCTTAGAAAAACACCAAAAACATTAGAAAATTGAAAAATCAAAACATTTCAAAATACCAAAAACATTCACAAAACCCAAAATCACCCATCCCATTTCAACATTCACCCACAATAAACATATATTCACAATAAATCAATCATCACCTTCAACCTTTGGCAAAACAATCGGAAACAAGTATAGAAAATTGAAGGTGTAAACTCAAATGTCAAGATCTTAAGTCTAGGTCAATGGGTAAACAAGTTGGTCAACCCTTGGTATCAATAGCCCGTCATCCTGTTAGTTTCAAAATCATTTGATAACATGTCCTAGGATACATCTTTCCTATAATGGACATCAACATTAAACATCACTATAGTTTAGTCTTGGCTAGAGGTATGAAGAACATTAGGTTGTTTGTTTACTTGATCTTTTCTTTTGATTTATCTTAGTGTGCTCATTCCAATGACCTCTCGATGATGTCTAATCAAAAAAATTTAGAGAGAAATGAATGGGGCATCGATCATTATCTTTCGTTTGTTGTACTTGTGAGATATTCTTGTAAAATAACCTTGGTCATGCTAATTTTGTTCAATTTTTAGGATGTTTTGAATACCTTGTTGACTATTACATTGGGAGGTTTTTCCTTTCTGTGTTTTGGTCCGAGATGTTTGAAATGTTTGAAGTACACTCTAACAAGGTTTTGTATGTTGAGTATGAAAAAGGATACTCCTATCTGTTTGCTGAGTCAAAGTCCATCGCACTAGATACCACACCATCTTGGTTGTCTATACCTCAAGATGCATTGTATCTATGTGTGTTATCAAAAATAAGGAAAGTTATGCTCTTTACGTCCCCAATCCCTAGATAAGAAACACATCATCATCACTCATTATCATATCTAATAAAGTTTTGACAACTCACAGACTTGTTGGACTTCTACATCTTCTTGGAATTAAGGGTTGATCCCTCTCTTTCTTCTATCTTCTCCACATGCTAACATGGTATCATGACATTCAAACAAAATTTATTTGCATCCATCCTGCATCCACAAATTGTCAACATCCTGCATACCCATACATATCATCATAAATAAGAGAAACATCATCCATCCAATTTCATTATCATTTAAGGTATTTTACATAATATAGATTTGTTATTCTAAGCATCTTAAAATCATCACATTTTGTATTATCATCATCATCCATACATACATCTTGCATCATCATATACCATATGGAAAATATATTGAAAAAGAAATAAACATATCCATTGCATCCATCTCAAATGCATTATCATCAAGCATAATATAGATTTGTTAGTCTAAGCATCTCGTAACATAACATTGCAATCATCATCAAATATGAATAAATCAATCAGACATTACATATGCATTCATATCATACATCAATAATATCACATACATCACATCATAAAGCATAAAAAATCATAGCGTGATCATCTTTTACATCCATCCATGTCATATGCATCCATACATCCATAACACATGAAGTAAAATAAAATAACATCACATCATATAAATCGCATTGGAGCCATCTCATATATATATATATATAAAGGAAAATTTCATGATACAATTGGAATCAGGTGTGTAATGTCATCAAAAGGAATACAAGAGGCTAATCAAAACTTAGCCAATGAATGTATATACATCATATAATCATGTTGTACATCAAAAAAGTGTCTAAAAAGCAATATCAATGACCTGATCTCCCCTCTCTCTATCGGTCACTGCGGTGACTGCCCTGGCTCTGATGGTGTGATCCTGTCGGTCTCCCTGATGGCCCCCTATGAGACCTGCTCGGTGCAACCTGGCTAATGTGAGATAAATATGGCTCTCAATGCTCCTATGGGCAGGCTCGATAATATAGTGTCCTATAATAAGAGGCCTCATGCATGGCCCACCCATACATCTCTGTGGGGATCGTGGCCTATCCATGCACCTGTTGCGCTGTCGCTTCTAATTGCTGTCAGCATCCTGTCTCAAGTGCCAAATCAAGGTCTACATCCTATCTCATCTGGTGCTCCTAGGCAACCTCTTGCCTCGCTTGATCCCTCTCTTGGGTCAGTGTTTGTATCTGAGTTGCAACCTGCTATAACTGCCTTGTCAAAAGTTGTACCTGTGCTTGCAACATTGCTATCTATGCGTCCTGTGGATTAGGACCCGGTGGTAGCTATTGTGGAGGCTACTATGAGGAATGCTATGGTGCCCTCTGTCCAACTAGCTATACCAGGGGCACGTACCCATCATGACCATCCTATGGCCCATTGTGTCCATCCTGCCTATCATGTGGCTATTATGGTGGCTGCTGACCAATCTAAGGTCCTCTGACATGTCCCCTACCCACTGCTGGGACTATCGACAATGTTAATCTCACGGGGGTGTGGATCTTCCAATAAGCATCATAAGCCTATGTCATGCCTACATCCTATGGACCATCAAAGTAAACCCATGGATGCATGACCAACTACCTAAAATTATCAATCGTCACTTGGGGCTGGATCCACTGCCCCCAGGCAGTCTCTTGTGCTCATCTAGTAAATATGGCTCTATATGCTAAATCAAGTGTATCCCGCACCTCCCTGAACTATCTTGCTACCCTATCAAGAAGGTAGCACTCAATCATGTGGTGCTCCCACCCCTGCATGTATCTGGTCTTGCAATAGTAGAATAGTTGATTGTCGTCATCATGTCATCTGTGGTAATGGAGCCAAGGCCTCCACCTGAAGACTATCATCTCGTCAATGACTCGCCTCTAGTGTGGGATGCTTGTGATACCTATATAATGTAGGGTAGTCATACCCCCATATTTGTAAACCACAAAATAATCACGGTTTGTTTGGAAATCTACCATAGTGGGCCTCAATACTGCTATGTGCTTGTATGCCCAGACATGAAGAAGAGTAACATTGGCCCCAATGCTGTGGGCCCCCAAGTATACCACCTAGTGCATGTCATGATATAGGGAGGCAAGAAAAATTGGCCCCCATGCATACATGGTCATCTCCTCCATCATCCGGGACCAGACTATGCCCCATCCCATGCTGCAACCTTTGAGCTTGTCGGTCGGGAACGATAACACAAACAAATAATGTCAAATCTAGGGCAATCCTCACATACTAATCTAGGTTAATCCACCCATTGTCTATCATATACTGGTCGACGTCAAGCACCTGGAACATGGCATCCCCACTGGCCTCAACATCATAGATGATCCGCTCACCATGTATGGGGATCCGCAGGATCCACCATACGTCCTCTAGGGTAACTATGGCCTCCCCTGTCGGTAGATGGAATAATGATGTCTCGCTTTGCCATCTCTCCAAAAGTGTTGTCATCATGGCCAAGTGTGCCCGCACTGCAAGAATCTATGGCACATGACCAAATCTGATCGTGCCTAGGTAAAATAGTGCATCATCACTCAAATGCCTTTCTCGATGCAAGATCCAAACTTTGTGCTCCTTCAAGTGGAGTGGATGAAGAACCTCCTGCATTCAAACATCCACGATGTCAAAATTTTATTAACCTAGCACAATTTTGAAATTAAAAAACCCTGAAAAGAAAAGGCGAGCCAACATTTACAAAGGCGGTGTTCTGTGTTTTTGCAAAAGCGACGCTAAAAATGAAGGCAGCGCTATCCCGGAAAGGTGGGTCAGCATTTCAAACGTGACCCTGGACCAAAATTGCACCATGCGGTGCTATCCTACAAAGGCAGCGCTTCATTGAAAAAAGTGACATCGACCGACCCATTTGTGATGCCCTAGAAAGCCGCTTTTGGTTGACCTAGTTGTACCCTAATAAATGCACCAAAATTGCAAAAAATGAGGAAAGTTTTGAATTGCATACCAGGTGTCCTACATCTAGAGGCTGCTGAAACTCTCAAACCCACTCCATCCAATGCTTGGGAAGCACATGAGCTGCCATTTCGTCAACACCTCAAAGTAAAATTATGAGAATCCTAGAAGTTTATGTGCACAAATGATTTGAAAATGACCCCTACCCTCCTATTTATGTTATAAATTAAGGGTTTTTGAGGGTAAAATTATGGTTTTTTGAGCTCGTTTATCTATTTTTTGCATAATGAAGCTCGTTTTGACCCATTTTCATCATTGTAAGCCTATTTTGCATCTCGTAGGCTATTTTCTACGACTGAATCATTGTTGGCTCTTTTTCGCAAGCTTGACCCAAATTTTGCAATTTTTGCCTGATGTCTCGAGGGGGCAGTGTAGTGGCATAATTCCTTCCACTGGGGCATCCCAAAAAATTAGAATTTTTTTATTTTTGGTCTCGACAGTGTTATTCTTTGAACCAACACAACAGGTGCCTTGCTTCAAAGAAGGGAAAAATGTAGACACTTAAAAAGTCTTGATTGATACTATGCATCTGATTCTAATTAATTAACATCACTTCTTCCTAAATCACTTCAGAATAACCAATTAATTAAATAATCATAATTATTTAGTTAAATTCATCAATTTCTATTATTAATCAAATAATTAACTTTATTAGATTAATTCACCTTTCTTCTGACTAATGTTCATCATATTTAATTAAATTAAATCATTTAATTAAATCCCCCTAAAGTCCTCTCATTTGATTAAATAAACCAAATCAAATGTCACAATCCCCTAACCCATCCAAGCTAATTAACCTTAAGCTACTTGCTAATCATCATTAACAAATCCTCTAGCTTTTAACTCCCCAAAAGTTAAATCAACCCATGGTCAACTAACTAGGTTGCATATGAAATTCATTTCTTTTAATTATCTAATTATCCTATTTATCCTCGCAATGGCATATTCCTAGGAATATTCTTGCCAACTACCCCTTCATTCAATTTCCTTCCAAAGGTTTTAAATAGCCTCTTACACATCCATAAATACATCTTACAAAGGTATTTACTCCTTACATGCCATCTTGTCCCTTAAATTCTCTTACACTATCAACAACATTCCCTTACATCTTCAACCACATTCATTTACTTCTTACATCCTCATTTATTCCTTTTACATCCCCTTTATTCTACACATTACCCAAAATGTGCTCCATCCTCATCCAATAAAATTGTGACAAGTGTCGCAATCCCATTGGCTCCCTTTTTATCCCACATTCACCAATTTCTCTCATTCTTCAACCCTTGAGTCCTACATGTAGAGGCTTTCTCTACATAATATGGATCCACAATCTCAAGCAAGTTTACTATAGGCATTTCTCACCCATTTCATCATAGCATTAGCTAAGTTTTATCATACTTTGGCATCATTTTCATACTTGGAATCATCTACATCATTGGAGCTTATCAAAGGGATTGGGAAAGAGCTTCTTTCCACATCAAAGGAGCACCAATCCCCCTATGGGATGAAGTTTTGGTCAATTTAGATGAGTTTACATGCTTTTATGTTGTTTATTTCATATCTTCATCATGTTTTCTTGTCTTTGTTGATTGAGAATCTCATAGGGAGTGCTTTTTTTGGGTTTCTAACTTGATTAACATTTGTTTGTTGTCTCTTGTTAGTTAATTATAGATTAGGCATTCACATAAACATATCTTTTTCTTCTCATAAAGATTTGGAGGCTCAAACGGAGTGCTTTTTCAGTGTTCTTCGTGGATTTGGGATAGAGAAGCACAAAGGAACGCTTTTTCATGGTCCATTCTTCTAGGGAATAAAATTTCAAAAGCAGGTGGTTAGCTTTTTCAATTTTCATTGATCTGGGTTGACTTGCTTTTTACCCCTCTTGAAGATTGGAAAATTTTATATTCCCAAAAAATCTGCTTTTTTCACACTTTTTTAAGAAACCATCAACCTTTTCAAATTTGAGGAATTGAGTCTCTTCAAAATGTGATTGTCTACAAAACCCAGGCCTCATATTTTTTTTTCTGAGAATCTACTTTTTGGAGAAAAATCAACAACTCATTTTCAACAGTTTGTGCAAAAATTTTCTGAACTTAGGCGTGCTCATAGTCAAAATTCATGTTTTTAAACATGCAGTATTCTCCCAGCTTTTTGGCAGATATAGTTTCCCAAAATTATCATGTTTGAAGTCACCTTTAGGGGCAGTGATATTTTCCAAGAATATAACTCAAAAAAGTAGCAGTTAACTTGATGTCTTTTCCAAGTTAAACTTGTTATTCTCATTCATGCTTATCTATTCTTTGTATTATGGAAAAAAAATTAAAGATATAGTTGAAACTTTCCTTGCTTTTAGCGGGTGGTTAGTTGTCTTGTGCTAGTTTTAGAAATAAATCTTGTGAGTTGGCAAGTCTAGTTAGCTTAAAGCAAGGAGATTTTAGGGTTACCTACTCCTTGTTTGTGTATAAATAAGGGCAGCCTTGCCCATTATTTTCTTAACTGTTATTGTGATAACAAATTGTTTAGCCTACTTTTGCCATAACTTTGTTATTCAGTGTCTGTTCACTTTGTGTAAGAGCAAGTTTACAAGCCTTCCTTTGCTGTAAATTATTGTTCAATTACTCTTCAATCTGTGTCAAGTGTAATAAATTGGTGACTAAATAATACTTTGTTGGAATGTGGCAGAATGCTTGAAAATTACAAAGACTACTCTATCTCATGTATACATATTGGGAGGGCAACAAGGAGGCCGATGCTCTTGCCAACACAACTGATGAAGTTGATCAAATCATTTAAAATACAGTTGTACTCATGACATTATTTCTATGTACGTGATGGTGTATATGCATAACACTTGAGATTAATGGGGTGAATGCATGAGGATTGAGGCTCATATAGGGGGCTCTCATGAAAAATGGTGATAACCATGGAAAAAGCTTGCCAAGACATCTATGGCATACCACTTGGGGAAGGATTTCCAATCAATGATAAAAGGAGCTCTTGCCTTACATTCTCCTTCATGCATGGGAGATATCTTTGCACAAAATTAGATTGGGGATAATTATGACAACTACCAATTATTGCAGAAAGCTAAAGGGAAATGTCATTGGCTATATACTAATTTTTGGTAGGATGAAAATGGGTGTACAAAAGCCTTTGTGGTATGTGAAGTGTATGCCTCCCATGGATACACTAATGAGACTCACGAGCCTGCATCGATATTTAGCTTTCCTTAGCTACATCACAAACCGATGATTGAAGAGGGTCCTTAAAGAAAGGAGCAACCTCACTCTGAAATTCGTGAAGTGGGTTATGGGGGAGGATTTCTTAACAAATGATTTTTGATATCGAGTGAATACAGACATATCATCACACTTTGTGGTGTCATTGTTAGATCTAGTAGAGGAAAAATAAATGATCTTGGAGCTGGTGAAAGAAATTTTCGAGAATAAATACCTAGGTGGTCTAGAAGTGGTGGTGTTGGTGGCTTAGTTTGGCATGGACATCTTGTGACCCCAAGACATTCAATGAATGGTGGATGAGGTGACAGTTGTGGAATGGATTTTATTTCTTATCAACTTCTAGTCTACCACTCTCACGCAACAGAAAGCAAGGGCTGAACGGGGGTGTGAGTTCTTGAAAAGAATCTCAAACTTGGAACCCATCTTCGACCTCGAGTGGCTCCACAAATTTATGTTCTAGGGTGGGATTAGTTTAGTATAGCATCTATCTTCTTTTTATGGATGCAATGAAACTCCTTTATGTTATAAATCTCTATGAGTCTAGATGGTGTTCCGATTATAGGTTAGTAATAGCATGGTGTCCATCCATAAGGGTTGTAGTGTAGTAGCTACTATCCAGGTGGAGAAACTCACTAGTCTTTTGAAGTAGGTTCTTGGCCTAGTATTGTAAATATCTTTCTAAATTAATATATGGCGCAACCCCTAGACCGCATTTACTAAGAAAACAAAGGTTAATATTAAAATTTTGAATTATTTTTAACTTATTCAATATTTAATATTTAGAATTCAAATTTAAATTATTAATATTTACATATTTGAATTATTATTATTAATATTTTAATTCTTGAATAGTTGAATGCATTATTTATAATGTTTCATATTTTTAACTTTTAATATATTATATATGATATTTCATAATTTATAATTAAATATTTTAATTATTAAAACTAGTAACTTAAAAAATAGTTAAGTATTAAGTCAAGATTATGTTTATTATTATAATTATGACTATAAAGATTAAGTTACAATTATAATTATATAATTTTTAATTAAATTAGAATTAGGGTTATAATTGATTAGAATGTATAAAGTTAATTAAAGTAAGATTTAATTTTTAATTAGAATTAAAATTATATAGATTATTCTATTATATAATTATTTATTTTTAGAGTTAAAACACATATAAAATATAATTTTAATTTATTAATATTATCTTGAGATTTAAAACAATTATAAAATAACAATAAATGTTTGAATCAATTATATTATGTTAGAGTAATCATACATTAGCTAATAATTAATTAATATTTAATTGATTATTAGTCTAATTTATCTTAAGCTAAACTTAGGAGTTCTTTATTCAAATAAGTACATTTTTATGTTAATTAAAGTGAGCTATTATTAGATCATTTTGTCTCATCGCATGTGATGGTGACACTTGTCTTGATCTAATCCCTTTACCATTTAGGGTTGCTCCTATATAGCACTCAACCGTCATTGTATTATCTCTATGAGATTTTCTGGCCTGATCTCTTGAACTCTCAATCTTTGAGGACTCTTATTTTCCTTGAAGTTTCTTGAGGTTCTTTTGTAGCTTTTTCTTATTGAAGAATATAAAAATTCTTTGTTTGCAAATCTCTTGTGTGGAAGGTGTATTTGTTCGCTGTTTGATCTTGCGGCTTGTGGTTTTGTGGTTTTTCACAATTCTAACATGGTATCAGAGCCTCGATTCAATAAACCCCTTCTCAATTTAGGAGGTTTTTTTGTCAACAAGGGTTACAAGCTTCATATCAAGAATTCCCTTTGCTTTTTTTGCAAATTTTAGAGGTGGGTGATTTTAAGGTGCATTTTAGTGGGAAATGGACCTCACTGTTGGATTCAGGAGGCCGATTTGATGAATTTTGACAATAAATTCGCCTATATTTCCCATCAAAGAATCCAAGGAAAAAAAATTTAACAAAGACCTTTGTACGGCCTATGCACACAGTTCAAAAAAAGCCTACATGGCAGGCTAAGGGTATGCAATACCTTGTCATAGCAGGCTTATAGGCCTTGCACGGTGTGGGCCCTCCCCTACTGATGACAGGTTTCAAACTGCCTAATGACCCTTTCTTTATCAACAACGGAGTAAAAAAAATCTTGACCCATTTCTCATTTTTGCCAGTGACTTTTTCAATTTTTGGCACCATTCTTTGAAATCTTCAGTAGTCATGTTTCTTTTCAGGGAATTTTTTGTCGTTTTCTAGCAATCAAGCCTATTTCTGGCCAGTTCATTTTTTTCAGCAATGACAGTTTCTTTTCTAGTGAATCAGGGTGAATATACCAGCGACAGGATTTTTCCCAGGCCCCAATTTTTTTCTGAGAGGAGAGAATATTCGTTGACATCAGTTTGACATCATTAGTATGGACGCTGATGTAGCTACTGCCTTCATAGTGCTAAATTCTGGGTGGCTCATTTTGTTGTTTGTTGGAAGGAACAAATCTCATTCCACGATTCCATAGCATGTCCATAGCATAGCGTGTGAGATACAAAGCATGGGCCAACCCTACTCTGAAGCATGAGGCCCATCCTTCACTCACTCAAAACAGAGAAGGAACACACAAAAATCGAGCTCCTCTCTCCCACCCCCACCCGCATCTATAGTTAGTATGGATAGTTGCAAGGGCCCCTTCAAGACCCCTTTGAGCCCTAAAGGGGGTCTTTTTTTCTTTTGTCCATAACTTGGGCGTACAATATTGGATTTTGGGAAATAATATATCATCGAAAAGCTAGTTTTTCCAAATTTCTAGTGGTGTGTGTTTTATCACCTTTTTTTAACTATTGGTGCATTCTATAGCCTATTGAAGTTAGAGGTACTATTTTCAATCCCAAGGTCATAAATTTTGACTAGTTTCTTCATTTTTCATGATTATAGCGACATTGGAACCGTCTTTTAGATCTCTTCATAGCCATCCATGCACATTTTCCAGATTTATTTTTTAGATACATTTTATTTAGGTTTTTTTTTTTGCACTATGATAAATTATTTGGACATCTTAGCTCCTGAAAACTTTTTCGTTTGTGTGGGATGACTCGTTCTTGGATGTTCTTCATGTATTTCTAGTATTATGTCCTATTTGGGCATTGTAGACATTTTTTTCAATGGACATTCTCTTTTGTAGATGCATTGAGATAAAGTGCCATTCTAGTGTATACTTTTTTAGGGATTTTGCACATCCTATTTTTCCTTTTGTATTCACACTATGATATAAAGTGCCATGGGGGGTTAATGTTTTCCTTTCATTTTTCTTCACACCTTTTTCAAGCGAGTGTTCCTTCCATGATAGTAGTGAATCCCAGTGATTCTTGCTTCATGTGTGTGTGCCTTAGTTTGCACACCCTTTTATTTGTGGGCTGTTTCTCCTACATGCACTTCTTGGTTTCACACAGTTTCAGTGTACCTGTCATGGCTCTCCCTTTTCAGTATTATGGGGGGGTTTCTACTATTGGTGTGAATTCTTCCTTGGTTTCACATTGGAGTGATTTACACATCTAGTTCTTATTCCTATGTACTTTCGGATGCAACATACATTTGCGGCTAGTTACATGCATTTCAATGAGATGGATCATTTACCATATGGACACTCTTTCATTACTATTTCTAGAGGTTCTTCATTTCAACACTGTATCAGTCATCATTTGATAGCAATCTATAGCTTCTTTGTGCTTCTGTGATGTTCTACATGTTCCTCTCTTGTTTGAGACATTGTTTTGGTTGGAGGCTTCTCAGTCCTTCACACCTTGATTTGGAGGCTTTTCAGTCCTTCATTCGCCTTTCTCTCTTTTGGAGAGAAATTTTCTCCCACTATGGTTTTCTCCTTTTTCTCCAGTTTTGAGAGATCTTTTGTTTGTACATGGGTACCTCACTAGGACTTATTTGTTGGGACCCATCATGCATTCTCTTTTTAGGGTTTTTAGCTACTCCCTAAGTTCATCTTAAGGGGGGGTGTTAGAGTAATCATACATTAGCTAATAATTAATTAATCTTTAATTTATTATTAATCTAATTTATTCTCATGCACTTAAGCTAAACTTAGGAGTTCTTTATTCAGTTAACTAAGTGTTTTTTTATGTTAACTAAAGTGAGCTATTATTATACCATTTTTTCTCTTCACATGTGATGGTTACACTTATCTTGATCTAATCCTTTTATCATTTAGGGTTTCTTCTATATAGCACTCAACCCTCATTATATTATCTCTCTGATATTTTCTCTTCTGATCTCTTGAACTCTCAACCTTTGAGGACTCTTGTTTTCCTTGAAGTTTCTTGAGGTTCTTCTATAGCTTTTTCTTGTTGAGGAATATAGCAATTCTTTATTTGCAAATCTCGTCCGTGGAAGGTGTCTTTGTTCATTGTTTGATCCTGTGACTTGTGGTTTTGTGGTTTTTCACAATTATAACATATTATAATCATAATCTTTGTTAATAATTATTCTATTTTTTAATTAAATAATTGTTAAGGTTAATAAATTTTTCTTCTCTTGCAATGTCATAGTTGTGAGCATCTATCGTATACAAAATTTAAACCCATGCATAGATAGTGTGATCTCATGGGGAGAAAACATAGGTGGAATCCACCAAATCTCAAGGCCAAAAATATGCAGGTTGAACGATCAGGCAAGGGGCAACATTGGGAAAATTTATTTTCAACCGTGTCCAAGAAAAATGGGTCCACTAAGACTATTTTTGAGATCCAACTAAGGGTCCAACCCCTCAATGTGCTAGTGCCTCCCCAATAGTAATTTTTGATGAGCAAATTGTGAGGGAGGTTGCTAAAAATGATTTTTTTTGTAGAGAAGGGCCTGATTGGAAGATTTAGAGGGTTTTGGTCGAGCCTCTTTGAGCTACACAAATAGATCTTAGAAACATGGCAACCCATTTTAATTGATGATCTCCAAATATACCCTTGTGTAGGAGGGTTTTTTGTGGTGCTCTTCGACAACGTCCAAGATTGCCATATAGTTCTTTGTGATTATTAGTGAAGTTGGGAGGAGCATCTACTTATGTTGAAAACCTAGTATCACTCTTTCAACCCTACCTCTGAATCATTCATAACTATTCCAATTTGGGTAAGACTCTCGAATATTCCACTTCATTTTTTGTTTGATTATTATTTTGAAGCTATGGACAATTCTTTGGGAATTTTTTGGATATGGATGAGGGTTCAATGAGTTATCTGCACAGTATATATGCTTACATCCTAGTGGAGATAGATGTCATGAAGGATCTCCTAGTAGATATCTCCCTTAAAAATACAAATAAGCTTTGGAAGAAAATGACAGATTATGAGGGTTTACCTTTTTGGTGTTGTAGATGTTATAACATTGGCCATATTGTAGCCCACTACCATAAACAAAAAAAAATGAAAATCAAGCCACTTGGTGGAGAGAAGTCTCCCTCCACCATTACTTGGTGGAGAGAAATCTCCCTCCATAATTACTTGGTGGAAAAAGATGAACCCTTATCTTGCTCGTAGCAAATTCCCATGCTTCTTGTTAGGTCTCAAAAATGCAGGTTGTAAATCCTAAGAGGATTCCAGGCTCTATGATCAGACTTACAACATTTTTGAACTAACGAACATAGTTAACCTATACGGTTGATGACTCCCTACACTTTAGGCTCTGCTAAACCTAGGCGGGTGAACCTTGATGACTGAAGCAAATTTAAGCAAGTTGTATGACTTAGTTGGTTTTAAGTATCTACCCACAATGGCATGAAATGTGGAATAGATGAAGGCTTGTTAACTACTCCTACTCCTAATGCTGAAATTTAAATATGAAAGTATAAATGAGATGGGTAAGACCAATTCCTACTACTATTGGGCTAATGGATTCAAGTGGTGAATGGTGTGTGACCTACTTATTAGATACAATTCAGACTATTTGGCACTTGTGGTTGTTTACACCTTGCGTAAACGTGCAGGAATGAAACTATCAAACTCTTCTTATCAATCCAAGTGGTTCTTATCAGGTTACTATGATTAATCGATACAAAATTTTAATTCTTTAGAGGAACTAGTCAATTAAATCACACAGAAGTATCAAAATGCTCAACAAATGTGCTCTGAAAAATAAAAATGGATTTCTAATTTGAATAACAAGATAAAACCAAATTGGAGATAATATGATAATTTTAGTGATTATCTGACTCTTCTTATCAATCCAAGTAGCACTTCCAAATTACTGTGATCTTATTTAAATGATATTTAATTCTTTGAAAGAAACCAATTAATGAAACCACACAAGAACAACAAATGTGTTCGGATAAATTGAGTTATGACACATCAACTTAAGTAATATGGAAGTAGTAAGTTGGAGACAACCAAATAATTAGATAATAACAACAAATAATCGACACCAGTGTTGGGACATTAATTAAGTATCTTCCTCCATTCTTGTATTACTTCAAAATGATGAACATTATATATGAAAGTCTTCTTTTCTGTGAAAATAATATACTTCTAATACTACTGCTATAATAATCCTATTCTATATATTTTCATCAGGCCTTGGTTTCCTATTTTATATGTAGGAAGCAACAAGCTTCAGGCCTTTTACAAAAAGTCACGTTGCTTGATAACTAAAATGTTAAAAACTTCATTAAACATAAACATGAAATCTTAGAAGTTCGCAGGTAGATGCACCATGACCCGTTAATCTTCAACAGGTACTCATGATCACTGAAGATCTGTTCAAGGCCCATACTCTGTTAGAGTGCATCAGACACTATGAAACTTCATTACCCTGTATTCCTCATTTGGCCCATGTAATAAAAAAATTGATCTTTGATAAGTGTTCAATATATCTCAATTTTGCATAAGTGTCCACATTACTGATGATATCTTTCATTGGATACTCTAGATCAAAGATCCATCCCAATTGTACATGTGTTTTTTCCAGCACCTCCTCTTCATCATTGATTTCATCTAGTGCCATCGCTAGATATTGAGAGATTTCATCTTTCCACACATCCTGATCCTTTAATTATCCTTCATCAAAGAAGTTTGGAAGGGCCATACTCAATGGCTGGTTGAATCACTCAAGTCATGTGTTAGTACATATTGGAAATGCTCATGCATTTTCACCAACTCTTGGTACTCCTGAAGCATATGTTCACCACCATCCCCTTTGGCTTTTATTTGTGCTTCCACTTCCTTCATTCTGCCGCTTAATCTACCATGCTCTTGGAAGGCTACAAATGTCTCATGTTGGATAATCTAGACCTCGTCGACATTCTCAAACATCTTGGTGAATCTTTTGTAGACCAATTATGATACTACCTCAAATGTATTAGTTTTTAATTCTTTCTTTAATTCCTTCTATTTTTTCTATATTATTTCATATTTGCACTTCCATTATGTAGTTTCAGACATTGCTTCAAGCACTGTCCTTTCACATTTCACTAGTGGTGAGTAAAGACTTGAAGAGGGGGGAAATTTATCTTTGTAACTGATTACATTTTGTTTCAATCTTTCATTCTCATCGATCAACCCTTTAATATCTCTAATTAGTTTTTCAATTTGAGCCTTGGTAAACTTAGAAACATTCACATTTAGTTCAACTATCTCAACGGGGTTTTATTCCCTACTATTTGGACTAAAAGGTGACTAAAGACTTGATTACGATTATCAATTAGAGAAGGCCTCTTCCTTGGTGGGTAAAGGGCTCAAATCTACAAAGTGGTATTGTCGGGATTATACTCTGATCCAGTGTAGATCTTGTCATCATCTGTTAACTGCAAAGTTTTGTTTTCTCTCTTCATGAAACTGTAAAAGACTATGGTTGAACCAATATCCCACCTCAAAAGAAGCATAACCACCACTTCTTGTAGCAACTCTCTTCCTCTCTCAGGGGTGATGTTGTCCATTTCCTTATCAACTTCATCTTGAAGCTCTTTTAAGGTATTTGCTTCCTGCTCAGGGCTAATCTCTTTTATCTTTTCTCTTATCATTATTCCCTTGTATTCATAAATGAAATTCTTAAATTTAGGATTTTGAACAAATTCATCATTTGCAATGAACTCCTAGCTCACACGATGTCTTACATCATTAGATAGTTTTTTAAAGGCCTCAAAGGTGATCACACTCCTTTCTGGTGGTATTTCATACTGGGGAATGGTAGGAGCAGTAATCTGTGTGACCTCATCTTCTTCCTCAATGTCATCCTCAACTATGATAGGACCTTCAGTTGAGAAGCTGACATCTGGAGTTGGTTGTGTTTACAAGTGACTCAAGGGTCTTATGACTTCAGCTTGTATTCTTGAACAAGCACCTTTCCTTTTCTCAAAAGCTACAAGTGGTATGTCCTTGGTCAACTCTTCTTCATGCAAAAGCAACTGCTCAACTCTATCCATAGGATCTAGTATTTCATGAAAGGCATCTATGTATGATGGGTCATGGCCCTTCCTCCAAGCTTCTACCATCACTATCCTATTGTATACATCCTTTCTCATTGTTTCCTGAGTCTCATCACAGTTTCTAATAACATCATCTACAAAAAACACATGTTCATATATTTTCAATTTTTGTGTCATCTTGACATTATGAATAAAATGCTCAAGGTCAAACTTTTCCCTTTTACCTCCTAGTGGCGTGCCATAGTAATCTATTTTACTGCCAATTGAATCATACCCTTTATCAGAAATGATGGTGAAGTCACCGAAACATAAAGTAGAAGGAATGAGAGATTGTCTTCCATAGCTCTTAAGATGCATATAGTCTGAATAGGCCAATTGCCTCACAATTTCCTAGTATGCAACCCTGTTAGGCACTGTTCTAGGCAGAAGGAATGGAGTTGCCTAAAATCCATAGACTCTTATTATAATGCAATCTTCATGTACATATCAGTCCCCCCAGTTGTGGTTAACCTTCCCTCTAGGGTTTTTCTTCTTAGGTTTGAGGGATCTCTGTATCTTTGGAGACAAGTTATAATCACAATTATGTCCAAGCAATCTCTACAAGGGTTTCACAAAATACTCCTCGAAATACAAATAGTGGGACCTCCCACATCTGTTGTCCCATATAGAGGTCCACATTTGGACTAGCCTCAAGTTTTCATCATTATCTAAATCTTTAATCCTCAAATCCTCTCCCCACATGCCCATTGCTATCCCTTCATACAATATCATATGCATGAGTAGGGAGTATTGTTTGAAATTGATAGCATCATTGCTGTTTTTGATAGAAGCAAGTGAGGTATTAATAACCCCAGATAAGTACTCTTCATAATCATACAACCTAGCATCTTGGCTCTAGACATCTGCTACTCAAAATATGGGAGCTATGTCCATTGCAGCAAGATCATCTATTCCTAGGACCTGACTAGCTGAGTAATAGGTATATTGGTAGAACTCTTCAAATAAATCCACAAAAAATGGGGGTTTCTCATCAATAGAGAATCTTTTAAGTTGGTTCCCCGCATCCTTGGTCTGTGAAAAGGTAATTTCCATCTCTTGTAGCTTGTGTCCATGGTTCGATACTCTTCCAAAAGATCCCTTATCCTCAATGGTGTTTTCTTGGATGTATCTAATTGAAAGACCATAGAAATATAATCTCTTGTTATGAGGATAAACTGTGAGCCATCGTGAGAATGAATTGACCTTGTCTTAGGGTTATAGTTTTTTGCTATCACCTTAATCAACTCCACACTGATGAATACATTAGGCATCACAATTTTTCTAAGTTCATGTTCCACGGGTTTGATACAGGTATGTGCCTATATTTATTCTTATAATGATATATAAATAGGTCATACCCTTGTTGTGGAGTCCATACATCTCCCAGGTTTTTATGTTTATCTTCCAATTTCTCACATGAGGGGTTCAATTGGGCTATCCTCCTAGAATTCAACCCAAAACCAAGGCATTGTTCAATTAAATCTTGATTTAGTGGCCTAGTCTCAGTTTTCTATCTTTTCACTTTCGGTTTCTCTGGTGTTCTTTCCATGTTTAAACCCTATCTTCATTGTACTTCAAACAAGCTTCGATAAAATAACTTCAGCTGAGTGTCAAGTACTTACTTGAATCAATTCCATTGTTTTTGAATTGCCTGCTATTGTTCAACCCTGTGTCCTTAATTGTTAGCTACAATTCATTGAGATTTCAAGATCTTATGAGCAAGATATTACAAGATTTGGCTTGCTTCCATCAAATCTAGTTCATAAATGTCACTTGCACCACCTTTCTAATCAATGGTAGCATTAATGTCAGTTATCTCTCTGAAAGATTCACCAGTCATGTCAACCAGGTGAGAAATCATTTCGCTACATCGAAGAGACTTTGATTATACTGTCACCGATATCCTGTTCTCCCTCTGATATGTTTTTTCCTTTTGATTCCTTTTTGAAGAGACATTTGAGTGTTCCTCTTTGATATTGTAAAGTCTCTCTAACAACTTTACCTTGGGCTTCTATTGTTTTTCCTTCTTTCCATTTTCATTATCGGAATTTCAGTGAGACCCGTGACAATCTTCCTTCGATAAGCCTATGTCTCTTCGACATACCAATATTTTTTTGTTTATTGGTGCTTTGGAGAGACCTTTACTTATGTTTACTTATCCCTTATCCTTCATTTTTCATTTTGGAGTTTCAAATAGACTTGTCATTACCTCTCTTCAATGTCCCATAGTCTCCTCGAAAGTATGTCCTTACTACAATGTTCTTGTTATTGGGAGATCGAAGAGACTTTTGTCAATGTCCTCTTGACACAATTTTGTCTCTTCAATATTTCATTCTTAGCTGTTCTTGTGATGTCAAAGAGACTTCTTCATTTCTTAGCCCTATAAATTGAGGTCCCTTTGAAATTGCTTGAATTTGCTAGTTGTCCATTATTTATTATATAATAATATTAAATGTTCAAGAGATGTTTTTCTGTTTCCTAAATGCAAAAATGATTCAACACCCTTAGAATATCAATGTTTCTTTGTACTGTATTTTTTCAAAGAGACAAGATGACTTTTCACCCCGAGATACCCAAGTCTCTTCAAGATATTGCTTTTTGGGCTGTCGAAGAGACTGTTAGAATTCAACATGCTCTGATACCATGTTGAGATTATGGATGCACAGGGTCTCTGAAGCTATAGTCTTCAATGGAGGACCTTTTCTAGGAAAGATAATCAACCACAAAGAAAGTGTTGCAACTAGGCATGCACAATAGAGATTCTATTGATCTACATTATGAGATTGGATGATTACAAATGTACAAGATGCCTTGAATATATAGGCATGAGAGAAAACCTAAAATGTATGAGATGTTGCCATGTGTCTTGATCTAACAACATGTGACAACATGTGAACCCTATCTAGGAAATTATTAAATGTTGAGATAAGTTCTAGAAGGACAACTCATCTTCTAGAAGGAATCTTATCCCTACAAACATGGAAGGGGACATTACCCCATTATTAAATGATTTATTAAAAATGCAACCTAGGACTAAATGATATATGACCTAAGTTAACTTATGCTAGTCTAATAATTAATTTAATTACACTAACAGAGACATCTGAGTATATCACTTCAAAGCATGGTGGTCTCGTCAATATTTTTGTGTTGGATTCAAGATCAATTTTTTGGGGAGACTGCAATGAAACTCTCCTCGAAATGACATTGTCCTGGAAAAATGGGTTCCCAATAGTGGACTTAAGGCAACGACTGCGAGGAGTGATTTTGAATGATAATGATTTTTATTGGAACAGTTTAGGGGGACTATAGTTATAATAATTTTAAGCTTATTTATACAAAAATGGTGATTTTGAGGATGGATGCATATGGTGTAAAATAGAGTGCTCATATTGAGGTGGCTAAAATTGATGAATTTTTTTGGGGTTGAATTTTGGTTCCAACACTTCCCAAGAGAAAACAATTTGGGATGGAAGCCCAAAAGGATTCAACACTTATTCCCACATCTGAGGTTGTGGAAGGCTCAACTTGCATTGAGGTTACAAAGGAGAAAAAATAGAATGTAGAATAGGAAAATCAATCAAAAGACTTAGTAATTTTATCTCCTAGGGGGATAATAGTTCCCCAGAGGAAAAGGAAACAACTACAACTGATGGGACAAATGCAAAAAATTGGACAGTTGTTCAAAGGAAGAAAAAGAAAAAGAAAAAAAATTTCAACATGCATCTTCGTTCCCACTCCAAACGTGGAGCTAAATCTATTAATCTCCAAGATCCAAATGGACCTACCAAGAAAGGAGAAAATTGTAGAATGGTAAAATGAAAGAGTGTTAATAGGCATTTTTGGTGTTTTTTACCATATCAAGCAAAATGACCAATATTAGAGATCTATATGCACCCCCGGTCAATGGCATGCATTATGTCAATTTTATTTTCCATCTTTTTATGGGTACAACTCCCTTAAGCCTAACTAATTGAGCAAAAAAAAAATACTAAGGTTATTATAATTTAAATAATTAATTATGACCCTAATTTTATAATTATTAATTACATTATAATTATAACTCTAAACATTATCATTTTAAAAATATTATAATTATTTTTAGAGTTAGAATTAGGATTAGGATAAAAATTAGGGTTAGAATTAACATTAGCATTTGGGATTTAAGTGAATAAAATTTTAAGATGATATTTTATCATTATAAAAAATTACTCTTTATTGGTCAAATTTAAAAACATGTTCAATTTTATTTTATCTCTATAACTATGACTATATAGAATAAGGTATAGTTAGACTTATATGTTAATTGAATAAATACAATTAAAGGTTTGAATTAATTTCTTTCTTCAACATTCTTAATTATAAATACATTCCAAGTTATTTGAAATGAATATGTATCATGTGTATTTATAATTTTTCTTACATTTTAGTGAAAATCCTAACTTCAAATAATTAAAATATATTTTTAGCAAATCTTGAATTTACAATTAAATAAAAATAAATATAAAATTTAATTATTAAATTAAACACATTTATTTACAAAGTTAAAAAGAAACAAAGTAGATAGTTAAAATAAAAAATAGATTAATTATGTGGTGAGGGTGTAAATGTGAATGCAAACCAAAATAAAATAAAATAAATTATAAAATAGTTCTTAATAAATAAAATAATTCTTAAATAGTTCTAAGCTATATAAAAATAATTATTCAATAAACTAGTAGATATATTTTAATTTTCTATGTATGTGCTCCAATTTGTTGAGTGCTTGGAAGACTCAGTGAGTTTTATTGTAAATTTCTTACCTCTCAAGCGAGTCAATTGATGAAAAAATTAATAGATTAAAATATCAAAAAATTATTGTTGTTAATTATTTGAGGTGTTTATATCACGATAAAGATACTAATAGATTAAAATATTAAAAAAATAACTATTTGAGGTGTTTTTATTTACATAATCACTCCACATTAACAATAAAAATAAATAAAGAGATAGAGAGGGAGATAACGATATAAAAATATAAGAAAGAAAAAAAGATGAGGAAGATAGAAGATGAGAGAGAAGATATGTATAAAGAAAGAGATAGGGTGAAAGAGTTAAAGAGATATAGAAAGAAAGAGGAATAAAAAGATTTAGATAAAGGGGTGGGGAATAATAGAGATAAATATTGAGGGTTAGATGCATATATGCAAAAGTAAACCTTGGCCCACAAGTGATTAAATGTGTATTGGGAAGCAAGAAATCTATATGACATTTTAACCATGCTCAAGACATTGAACAATGATTTACAACAATCTAAGTCTAAATTGGTCCAATCTTATTTTTCCAAATGGAGAGGGGTTTATATATTAGTATTTTAGTTAATTTAAGTTGATTTTGCTTTCATTTAATTTCAAACACCAATGATAACTTTCCATGCTTACAAATAATATCACACTACAAAAAAAACTGTCAAGAATAGCTGACATATAAGTGATATCATGTTAATGTGTAGTCATGGGCGATGACAATATTCAATATTTGAAAATTAAATTTTTATATAGTATTAGGTTGTTTAATGAAAAAAATTCCACCATGCACAAGTAAACCTTCATAGTAGAGTCACATATTTGAAATGCAACTAATTTCTAGAACCAATTGACTCTTACCAACCCCAGTTACTGATCAAGATGTGGGGCCTTTTCTAGTAGCAGAGTAAGAAGAGATGGTAGCAAAGGGAGCAAGGGAAAAATCTTGTCTAGTATACCTTCTTGTTCAATAGCCTACTACAATTCCCCCATTAGGTCTATAGCAAATAGTTGGGGGTGTCAATGAAAAAGATAACAACAACATAGATAACAATTTAGAAAATGGTCAATGGCTCTATGCCTAACCCAAGTTCGACCATACTAGTGTTGCTCTCAATTTGTCTACATATCAAAGAAAAAAATTGTCTTGTCAACATTTGGTAGGAAATTCACAACACGACCTTATTTAAATTCCTTTTTCAATAGAGGGAACTAGATGATCAATAGAAAAGTCACTAGAAAACAAAGTAGCTAACTAGAGTAATTGTGTCATCCATGCTTTATATATTTTATTTATTTATTTTCCATAAGATTTATGCAATTGATTTTTTAAAATATAAATTTCATAGTTGAATGGTGGTCTTGGGATTGTGCCACTTATATTATAATATTGAACCAAATATTTTATTGATTTATGGAAAACATTAAAAAGCTCACTTTTTTTTATTTTAGGCAAGGAAGAATAGATAAAACCCCTAACTATAATGTTTACCTTCTTTCAACCTATTATCAATCGATATTTACATAGAAAAAAGTATAGACTAATAATAGAAAAATGAGACATGATGATGGCTATGTAGTACACTTTCCCTTCATTATCAGAGCTATCTAAAATGAGGTTATTGAGCCAAGAGATATCTTTAGTAATGACCAACCCCAATGCCTATTTGAGAAACTTGAAGCCATGTGATGCCTTCCTTCTCTTACAAGCCTCATTATGTGGGAGACCAATGAGGATAAACACCCTCTATTGCCCACTTTTTGTCCCAAATTATTTACCAACATAGATTCATCCAATGGAAACATTCTTGAACCATAAGTTACGACTAGAATAACATCATCCAAGCCTCTAAGAAATTTGTTCTTTATTGAAGTGTCCACTATCTTCTTAATCAAATATTTTGCTTAATCTAAAATTAAAGGCCATGAATTTATTGCCTAAAACCCATTGCACTGCATGCAAGGGTAATCCATTCCTTTTTTTAACAAACTTTTTCAATCTCATCTCAAAAATTCCACCCAAGAAAGTCATTTGTCTCTAGCTGCAAACAAGCCTTGCATGTGTATCCATGGCACTACTTAAAAATTATCAATATTTTGAGTTTTCAATGATTAGGGCTTTTATTTAAGGTTTACCTGACCAAATTTGGTAATAATTGCCATCACCCTATGACTTAATCCAAAATTGGAGCTATTCACTAACTTGGCATGACTAAATCTTGCAATTTTTGAAATGTTAAATTGTCAACTCCAAAATATATCAAGCATTGTCGATAATTATTATCCTCCAAAAATACTTAATTATCCTTGATTTGCTTTACTCATTTTCTTTACCTAATCTTGATGATCTCCTTGTTTTATGATTAATATTTGGCAAAGGATCAACCTTGGAATTAATAATACATTTCTTATTCATGTCTATTGCATTGTTAGCAAGAATGTAGCTTCTTGATTTATCTCTCTCTAGACATTTTTTATAGTTTATATTTCCATTAAATTTAGGAGAGGCCATACATTTGAAGAATGTTATTGGATTTTCAATTTGGGGATTTTATCTTATTGATTGAATTAGCAATTATCATCGAATCTCTCTTAATTTCAACTTTGTTGCATCCATATATGTTACATATCTGCAAGCCAAGGATGAGAGCTTAGAATTCAACCTCATTATTGGTCCTTTATTTGTGTCTCTTTGATGTTGCTCCAATAATATAACCATTCTCATCTCTTATGACACATCTTGTTCAAGCCCATACACCAAGATTTCCTCTTAAGGCTCCATTGAAATTCATCGTTGACCATCCATGAGAAGGGGGAATCCATTGTAATCCTTCTTTGAGTTTTGGGAAGAGCTAGCTTGTCCATCCCCATTATAAGGAATAATTATTTTATATTTTTAAATATAAAATTAAATTAAATTAAAGAACATACTTTCTTAATTTATAGTTGGGAGAAGCATCTATATGTGATTGTGAAAAAAATTGACATTTATTCTATTAAAAATAAACATTAAAGTATATAATATTTAATATGTTTTTAAAGTAAAAATAAAATAAAAAGAATTATCAAAATAATGAAATGTGACTTTTTAAAAATAAATTAAAATTTAGCTTTTCTAAAAGTAATATTAAAAGTTACAAACAAAAGTAAAATTTTCTCGAGTACCAAAAAAGGTGCAATGGATACACTGATTGTAATTTATATAGAATGTTCTATAAATTTGATATGAGGTTTATAATTTATTTTAGCACGTGTTTCTTAAAACATTTTAGCAAGTATTTGAATTTTTAGAGTATTTTACAAATAGATGGTTCCATAGTTTTTATAGTAGTTGAACAAGTTTAAAGTTTGAAGCTTAGAAATTTTAGAAAGATGGTCATCTCATGATTTTTTTTACAATAGTAAATGCTAAAAAAATTATCTAGTTTTTTAACAACAATTAATATTAGAAATTGTATAATGCATAAAATGTGTGAAATAAATCTATTATATTGAGGAAACTTCCTTCTCACCCCAAAAGAAAAGTAAGGGCTCTTATTTTCCAATATAAAATTCCAACATATCCTTCATCCTAAAATCTTTTCCATAAAATGCTTCCTAATAAATCTCTTAAATTACTTTCCACATTTTTGAATAAATATATTTAAAATATTGAAACCTAGGAAATAGGGTTCCACCTTTTTGGAGATGGAACACAAGGGATAAGGACCTCCTAGTTCACTTAGTTTCACTCAAGGAAACCCTAGAGATCTCAATCCAAGGATGGAATAAGGGAACTTAGAGATCTACTAAAGTCTGTCCTAGGGTGTGATTATAGACTAAAAGGGGGGTTCACCACCAAGCAAGGGCTTGGAAAGAAAGAAATGCAATGATATGAAATGTAACATGCAATTCTAACTAAATGACCAAGGAAATGAAATTGAAAAATTAGAGTAATAAACTGAGAATGAGTAGAGGGGTACCTGGGAGAAAGATGTGATAAAAAAAGCTCTGAAACCCTGAAATTTTGATCTTTAATGCTTATTGGGACTCATACACTAGTTTGGGCGATTTAGTCCTAGACTAGGGTTTCTATGTGGAAACTGGAATCTTTCCGGGACTGATCTAGATCTCTTGAAACTTGGAAAGAGGCAGTACTGGGACTCATACACCCAAGGTGGCGATTTAGTCCTAGTATTAGGGTTTGGCTAAAATTTTGGTATTCTCTAGTGATCGCCTGTAGCTTCCTTTCTATCAAATCTCTGAGTTGAAAACCTTGATTTGCAACCTATAGGTGACTTTTTGTGATCTTGCAAGTAAGGAGACAACTCTGACAACTTTCTTCAATCTTGCAATTTAGTCTTCAAAGACCCTTCAAGCTCCAAAACACCTAGATCTACAATCACACATCTAGAGAGAGAGAAAAACTTGTTGATTGTTAGGAAATAGGGGTTTGTCTTGGTCAAACTCCATTTAGGTAATTAAACCTTATGATGAAAAAATGAAACATGAACATGAAACATGGAATATGAAACATGAACAATGATACCTTGAATGTGTTATAAGAATGGAAAGATTGAAGGTGCTATCATTGATGTCAACTGATCAACTGGTTATCAACTGCTTGCTGTTGGCCGTATATGTCGAGGATATTGAGAAAATTGCAATGAAGATATGTTGTAGGTGTTTAGTGGTTGCTCTGTATTTTTCTTTGGATTTGCTCCTATATTTGTGCGGTTCAGATATGTTGATCATGGTTTTTGGAGGATATTATATCTATATTTTTAGCTATTGATTCATTGTGCTGTGTAAGTTATGTTCACCAGTTGTGAACTGTGATTTTATGTGTTTTTGGTTGAGGTCTGGGAGAAATGTTATTGGTCCAGATTTCTCTTTGTTGAAGTCTTATGACTTGCAGTTCTAGAGTTGAGTTGCCTTGATTGTATTGAAGATAATTTTGACATCTGGAAGGTTCGTGCTTAATGGTTCTATGTGTTCTACACTGGTTTGGCTGACCTTGTGTTGAACACTACTTTCGAAGTTGATGAAGCATGTGTTTGGGTCACCATCATTCTAATTCCACCCTAGAATTTTTTGGTGTCGACCTAATTTGAATTTGAATTTGGATGGCTGACATTGGATATGTTTCAAAGTTGAAGATGGTATAAATATAGGATGAGTTAATAGTGAAAAATCTACAAGAGTAGAGAAGAGAGATAAGTGGAAAGAAAAGGAGAAGATAGATGTGACATTGATGTTATCTATTGAGTGTGTGTGATGCGAGTGTGGCATATCAGTGTGAAGCTTAAATTCTGAGTTTTTGGATGCAATGAGCAGAAGGTGAACTCTATCATTCATACATGTCTATGAGTGATTGTGGTGGAATCCTTTGTTGCATTGAGATTGTATTCTCTCTGTAACAAGTATTCTTTGTCTTCTTTGTATCTCTTTGGCAATGAGCCCTTCGGGTTGATAGCCCTATTGGATAGTGAGTCTTTGTTTTAGCAGTGAGCCTTGTTTCTTGGCAGTGAGCCTCTTGTAATCAGTTTTGATATTCTCTATAGTGTGAGTTAATCCTCATCGTGGTTTTTCTCTTATTGGGTTTTCCACGTAAATCTGGTGTTATTGTGTTTATGTGTTGGATTTAAGTTTATACATTGGCATTTGATGATTAATCATTTAAGCAGTGTTAAGAATTAGTTCTAATGATTGAATTAAAAGATTAAATATGTGACAATTGATTCACCCCCCCTCTCAATTGTCCTATTCAACAATTGGTATTAGAGCTTGTTTCCTTGGTGAAGAGCTTAACCGCTTGAGGAAGGTTCGAGATGGCTGGAAAAATGATTTATGATTATCCAAGGTTTGATGGAACTAATTATGCTATCTGAAAAGTATTGATAGAAGAATATCTAGAGTATTGCAGATATGATGTGGAGAAAGATTACAAGAATCCTTACACTCTCCTGCTAATGGTTTGAGTATTCCTAATGAGATCAAAGCACATGAAGCAAACAATAAGGAAAAGTACATAATAAAGAACAGTCTGGTACATTTCAAGTTGATTAAGGTTCAGAACTTGAAGACTGCTAAGGAAGTCTGGGATGCTTTGGAAAGAGCGCATGAAGGTGATGAAAGAGTCAAAGAGGAAAAATTATAGAATTTGGAGACACAGTTTGAGCTTCTACATATGTCTGAAGATGAGAATTTTAAAGCTTATGTACAAAGATTGGATGAGATAGTGGCTGGAATGCGAGGACTTGGTGCTACTGTAGATGAAACCAGGATTGTAAAGAAGATTCTTAGAACTCTCCCTAATTATTACAGTGAAAAGGTGTGTGCTATTGAACAAAGTATAGATTATAAGACCTACACTAAAGATCTGTTGTTGGGATTTTTGACTTCTTATGAGATGAGGAAGTCGAGTTTGAGGAATGGATGCAAATCAAAAACTATTTTTAAGTCAAAAAAAGTTGAAGATCCGGATGAAGATAACTTTGATGAAATAGAAGCTAACTTTGTAAGAAGGATGAGGAAAGGCTCCAATAAGTATGAAGGTAAGTTACCCTTTAAATGCTTTAGTTATGGAGAAATAGGTCATTATGCTCTAAAATGTTTGGAAAGAGCTAAAATGAATAAACAAAGATATGAGAAAGAAAAGAAAGGAAAGAAGATTAACATAGCATATTATGTGAATGTGAATGCTAGTATATCTAATGAGGCTTCAAAATATGAAGATCTTGATGATAATGAATGCTTGTTCTTGGCGATTAAGGATGAACATACTTCTGCTAATTCTAAAAAATAGGTAAAGGAAAGCCCTCCAGAGAAGGAGAAAAATGAAGGTACGGTTATCTCTTCCCTGCATGCTAAACAAGAAAAGAATTATTGGGTAGTTGATAGTGGTTGTTATCATCACATCATTGGTGATAAAAGTAAGTTTTTTAAGCTATAAAAATATGATGGAGGCTTGGTTATGTTTGGAGATGATAATACTGCTAAAATCTGTGGGATAGGTTCAATAAGTTTTGATGACAAGCATCATACTGATGATGTCTACTATGTTAAGGGTTTAAGGAATAATCTCTTGATTGTTGGTTAGATGTGCAGCAAGGGATAGGATCTTGTGTTTAAGGATGAGAGATATGAGATTTGGAAACGATCCAGAACATTGATTGCTGCAAGAAAGAAATATGAAGGAAATATCTATCAGCTTAAAGGTGCTGATGGAAGATGCTTTATGACTTAGATTAATGACAGTTGGTTATGGAATCATAGAATGTGCCACATGAATTTTGATAACTTGGTGAAGATTAGTGTTGTTCAGGTCGTGAGATATTTTTCAAGAATTACAAAGCCTGTTAATGCTATGTGGAAGAATTGTCAGTTTGGAAAGCAAGCAAGAAATCTTTACAGATCAAAGGAATAGTCTACTACCAAACTATTGGATTTAGTTCATATAGATCTTTGTGGTCCTACAAGAGTGAAAAGTATGCTTGGTGAAAGGTAGTTTATGCTTTTAATTGATGATTATTCTAGATACATATGGGTTACATTTATTAGAGAGAAATCAAATGCATTAGATAGATTCAAGACATTCGAAGCTATGGTTGAAAATGAAGTAAACTTGAAGATAAAATTCTTAAGGTCTGAAAGAGGTGGAGAATTCACCTCCCATAATGTTTTGTGAAGTGCATGGAATAAAGAGAGTTATCTGCCCCGAGATCTCCTCAGCAGAATGGAGTTGTTAAAAGGAAAAACATAAAGGTTCAAGAGGCTGCTAGATCAATGATTATTGAGGCTAGTTTACCGGAAGTTTACTAGAAAGAAGCTATTCATACTATTTTTTATGTATTCAATCAAGTTCAAGCAAGAGAAAACAATACAAAGAACCCCTATGAGCTATGGCATGGAAGAATTCCTACAGTTAAGTATTTCAAGGTGTTCAAAAGCAATTTTTATATTAGAAGAGATGAAGAAACCTTGGGAAAGTTTGATACAAGAAGTGATGAAGGAATTTTTCTTGGATATTCTAATAATAGCAAGGCATACATATTTTTTAATAGAAGTTTGAGAAAGATTGTAGAGAGTGCAAATGTCAAGGTTGATGAGACAATGAAGAATTCTATTGACATTGATGGATATGTATCTGATGAACCTACTTGTGTAAGAATAGAAGAGGTTGAAGAACAAGAAAAGGATAAGCAAGAAAATCAAGATGAACATAATGAAAAAGAAGAAGATGCTCTAGTAATGTCCTCTAAGACACCCAGATATGTACAGAAGAATCATTCAGAAAGTCAAATTATTGGAGATAAGACTAAAGGTGTATTAACTAGAAGCAAAGCTGCTACTGAAGTGAATCTGTTTTTACTTTCTGAAATTGAACCGAAGACTGTAAGTGAAGCTTCTAAAGATGAACATTGGATGGATTCCATGAAATAACTTAAGTAGATTGAGAAGAATCAAACTTGGGAATTGGTCCTAAGACCGACAGATAAAAACATTATTGGATCGAAGTGGGTATTCAAAAATATGTTGAATAAAAATGGAGTTGTTAGAAACAAAGCAAGGCTTGTGTGTAAGGGTTACTCACAAGTAGAAGGCATAGATTTTCATGAAACTTTTGATCTGGTAGCAAGAATGGAAGCTATAAGGATGTTTTTAGCATTTGCTGCTCATAAAGATTTTAAGGTCTATCAGATGGATGTTAAGTCGACATTTTTGAATGGTGAGCTAGAAGAAGAAGTCTACATGGAACAACCAAAAATATTTCAGTTGACAGACAACCGGATATGGTGTACAGATTGAAGAAAGCTTTATATGGATTAAAGCAAGCTCCTAGAGATTTGTATGCAAGGTTGGACAAGTATTTGATTCAGCAAGGTTTCAACAAAGGTGCGACATATAGTAATTTGTATTTTAAGATTGAAAATAACAAAATCTTGATTGTAGTTGTGTATGTTGATGACATTATCTTTGGAAGAAATGAAAATATGTGAAATATGTTTGCGGAAGAGATGTAGAAAGAATTTGAAATGTCTATGTTTGGAGAGATGAATTTCTTTCTTGGGCTACAAATCAATCAAACAAAGAAAGGAATTTTTATTTCATAGTCTAAGTATGTGAGAGAGATGTTGAAGAAGTTTGAGATGGATGGTTCCAAACTGGTATGTACTCCTATGGTGACTGGTTGCAAATTGGGTAAAGATGATGATTCACCTAAGGCTTATCAGAGAAAGTATAGATCTATGATTGGTGGACTATTATATTTGATTGCTACTAGATCGAATATTATGCATGTTGTTTGTCATGTGGCTAGATTTCAAGAAGATCCTAAGGAAACACATGTTGCTACTATTAAAAGAATATTCAGATATTTGAATGGAACTGCAGATTATGGGTTGTGGTATCCTAAATATACTGAATTTACACTTAGTGCTCATATAGATGTAGATTGGGTTGGATGAGTAGATGAAAAAAAGAGTACAAGTGGTGGTGCATTCTTTCTTGGATGCAAATTGGTGGCATGGTTGAGTAAAAAACAAGATTCAGTCTCCTTGTCTACTGCTGAAGCTGAGTATATTGCTGCTACATCTTTCTGTACACAAGTTCTATGGATGAAACAAACAATGAAAGATATCACAGTAGTGTATGATGATCCTATATCTATTTTCTATGATAATACAAGTGCAATTAACATTTCAAAGAACCTTGTGATACAATCAAGGATGAACCATATATCTATCAGGTATCATTTCTTGAGAGAGAAGGTCATGAAGAATGAAGTAAAGCTTGATTATGTTCCGACGAAGGATCAAGTGGCTAATATTTTCATGAAGGCTCTTCCTAAAGATACTTTTGAGTATCTCTAGGAGAAGTTAGGGGTCATTTCCCCCCCTTTCTTGAACAAGATGCATAGGGAGATGCATCAGTCTGGTGGATCTATGGATTTATCTTTCTTCTGGACTGATGTTTTGGTGGCTACCTCTCAGGGGGAGTAGGTAGTGTCAGGTGTTGTCATTGTGAGTGTTCTTTTTTTCATGTAAAAGGAGAAATCAATGTAAAATATCTTTTACCTTTGCCATTGATGTCAAAGGGGGAAAGGAAGCATGCGAAAAAAATGAGAGGAAGAATATAAAAGATTATCTACTAAGGGGGAGAAAATGAAAGAAAAATCTTGAGAAGCATATTCAGAGATAGTATGTTGTCTTTGATGGCTTTTCACATCATGTGTTGTCATCAATGACAAAGGGGAGATTGTTGAAAGAATGGAAAGATTGAAGGTGTCGTCATTGATTTCAACTGATCAACTGGTTATCAACTGGTTGTTGTTTGATGTATATGTCGAGGATATTGAGAAAATTGTAATGAAGATATGTTGTAGGTGTTCAGTGGTTGCTCCAAGTTTTTCTCTAGATTTTATCTTATGTTTGTGTGGTTCAGATATGTTGATCATGGTTGTTGGAAGATGCTATATCCAGATTTTTAGCTGTTGATTCATTGTGCAGTGCAAGTTATGCTCACCAATTGTGAACTGTGATTTTCTGTGTTTCTGGTTGAGGTTTGGGAGAATTTTTTTTGGTTTGGATTTCTCTTTATTGAAATCTTATGACTTGTGATTCTAGATTTGAGTTTCCTTGGTTGTATTGAAGATAATTTCAGCATTTGGAAGGTTCATGCTTAATGGTTCTATGTGTTTTACACTGGTTTGGATGACGTTGTGTTGAACACTACTTTCGAAGTTGATGAAGCATGTGCTTGGGTTGCCCTCATTCTAATTCCACCCTAGAATGTTTTGGCGCCAACCTAATTTTAATTTGATTTTAGATGGCCGAATTTGGATATGTTTCAAAGTTGAAGATGGTATAAATAAAAGATGAGTTAATGGTGAAAAATATACAAGAGAAAAGAAAAGAGATAAGTGGAAAGAAAAGGAGTAGATAGATGCAATATTGATGTTATCTAGTGAGTGTGTGTGATGCAAGTGTGGCATATCATTGCGAAGCTTAAAAGTTGAGTTTCTGAATGCAGTGAGAAGAAGGAAAACTCTATCATTCATGCATGTCTACGAGTGATTGTGGTGGAATCCTTTGTTGCATTGAGATTGTCTTCTCTTTGTAACAAGTCTTCTTTGTTTTCTTTCTATCTCTATGGCAGTGAGCCCTCCGAGTTGATAGCCTTGTTGGACAGCGAGTCCTTGTTTTGGTAGTGAGTCTTGTTTCTTAGGCAATGAACCTCTTGTAATCGGTTTTGATATTCTCTATAGTGTGAGTTATTCCTCACTTTGGTTTTGCCCCTATTGGGTTTTCCATGTAAATCTAGTGTTATTGTATTTATGTGTTGGATTTAAGTTTTTGCATTGGCATTTGATGATTAATCATTTAAGAAGTGTTAAGAATTAGTTCTGATGATTGAATTAAAAGATTAAATCTGTGACAACTGATTCACCCCCCTCTCAGTTGTCCAATTCAACAGAATGATGTCTTAAGATGTAAATAATCAATATAATATGAAGTGGCCATGTAAAATATAGATCTTGATCTTGAATTAGATGTAGAACAATCCTTAATATTGGATCTTAAATGCTACATCAAAAGACTAAGTCAACACACATGCTTGATGCTTCATGCCCTTGATATGATAATGGATCTTGAATTACTGCAACAAAGGATGAAGAAATCTGCCCTTGAATGCCTTATAAATGCTCTTGAATACTCTATGAAGCTCCTGTGAAGTCTTAGGATGCTTGATTCTTGATTTCTTAGGTTGATATCATGAATGCTTAGGTGGAATAATGATTTGAAACCTTCTTTATGTAGACATTCCATCCAATTTACCATTCATTAGATTCCAAATGTCGACATTCATGAAATTTGAATTCAAAACCCTAATTTCCCACTCAAAACCCTAAAAATGGGCCAAATGGGACTCATACGCCACTTATGGCATATAGGTCCCATTTGGGTGGGATTCATATGCCCAAGATGGCGTTGATTAAGATATTAAGTTTATTTGTTGATTGGCCAATATTAGCATGGTGTGATGGTTTAAAGGTGGCGTTGTTGTTCTTGCCACCAAGGTTCAAACATCGTTGGGTTGGTATTGTTGAGTGGTTGTATTGGGGATGAGGTCCCCCATTTGTGACCTCACCGGTTCATAGCTTCGGGTCAAAAGTGTTTACCCCTTGAATAAAAAAAAGGTGTATTTGTTCATTATGTTGGGATCTTAGTTGAAATAAGCCTTGGGGTGCATAATAAAGGGTCTTAGGGGCCTATTAATGATGATATGAAGGTCATAAATGAAAGAGGGCCCAAAAATTAATGTGAAGGTGTAAATAAATACACTTTACAACACTAAATTAAGGAAAAATTAGGTCTGTTTAGCTTAAAAGGGCCCTAAACCCAATATGAATGTGTAAAACACATTACAACACTAGATCGAGGCAACATTAGGTTCATTTTAATGTTAGTCGTCCCCAAATTAGGCTTGAAAATGTAAAGGGCTATATTTTTATACACTACATTTAGCACCCACTTTAGTGAGAGGAGGAACTTGCTTCAAACTCACACTAAAGTAGAAATTCAGGAGGGGTCCAAGTGTACCAATGCAGAAAAATAGGATGACAAAGATCAAAGGAGGTAACCAAGCCCCCAAGATCCAAGATCTTACGTCAAACCAACATAAGCACAAAGGGACACACACAAGGTGTATGATATGCAACAAAACAAGATACACAAACATGTGAAAGACATAAAGATAAAAAAAAAGGTGGATCAAGCTTCAACCATTTGTCCCACACATTGTGGATCATATCTAAGTTGTTTGTCCAAAAATGCATGCTCACTCTGAGGCAACGAAACTTCAAGATTTCTGTTGGGTGAGTATCTAAAAAGGGTGGTTTACAAGTGGAACACAATGTCCACTATGCAAACTGAATGCTCACAAGGGCTGGTGGAACCTTAGGCTATCCACTAGGTGAGCCCCCAGAGAGGTGAGACACGTACGCATGTGGCTAGTATGTGCTCACACACACAAGCAAGTGGCTATGGGAAAGTCACGCCTAAGTTCGGCTCCCATATGTACAAGCATACCAAAGTTATACCTCCCAATAACTTTGATAAGGTGCCACACAACAATGAACTTTGAGCTCCATGAGTTAAGAAAAGCTTCGTATGCTTAATACTCATGAATAAACAATATAGCACCACTGTTGGAATTGTGTGCCTCAATCTCACAGGCTAGAACCTCTGAGTAAGCATGGTCGCTGTGACTACTGAGATGTCTGGCCGATATGCCTCTAATCTTAATCTATTAGATTGTCGGTGTGACTTCTGGAATCTCTCAGCGATCGGCATAACCTGAGCCTTCGGCGTAACTTGGACAGTCAGAATGAGTCTTAGCGCCGGGAGAAGTCTTGCCGATGGAACTGTCCTGTTGATAGTCATTGTGACTCTAGATGATGGTGTTTGGTCGGAGAGACTCTTGGCGAGGGATGTTATCGGTGTGACTTGTTGTGTTCAGTGTAACCCTCTGCCAAGTGGGTTGGTCTGGCCAACAGGTTATTCTTATCGGATCTCGGGGAGACTCTGGGCGACAAGTGGTTTCGGCGAGAGGTGTGACCTTGGAGACTCTTGGCGACGGATGATTGTCTCACTGATGGTATGGTTTGTTGTCGGTATGACTCCTGGTGAAGGATGGACTCGGGGTGACTTGGAACCTGCAGGGTGACTCTTAGCGACAACCTAGGTCTTGCCGACAGATGTTCATATCGATATGACTTGAGGGCTCGTTATGACTCATAGTGACTAGCGATTGTCTAGGCGATGGGTCTGCTAAAGATATCGGTGAAAGGTCTTGCTGATCTTATCGATAGAGTAAGTCTCGTCGATGGGAGTGTTGATGTCGATGTGACTTTTGAACTCGTTTTGATCTCCTGTCGATAGCGATGGATGTATAATCAGTCTTGTGGCATTGGGGAGACACAATTAGTGTCTCACCGACATGCGACACAGTTTGAACGTCTTGACCGAATAACTATCCTACGTGGTTTGTCTTCGACCAATCAAACAAGTAGAATGGGAACCGTTGGCAGTTAGACTATTGTGACCGTTCCTATGAGGAAGATCAACAGACTGTGAGCGACATGGATATACTCTGTAATCGAAGGTGATGATCAGTTCGGTGAAAATTTGTGTGAACGGGTCAGTGTGTGATCAATGTATATGAATTTAATTTAGAGAGCATTGTAACTGGAATGTTCTGTACAAGGTTGATCATTGAATCTGCAGCTGTAAATTGACATTAGAAAGATAAGTCTGATCTTTGTATGTAATTTCCATTACTGTAATACAAAGAGGCTTTTCTTGGTGTGGTGGGTTTTTCTCTCGTAAGGGTTTTCCCACGTAAATTTGGTGTTCATCTATGTATGTTAATTTCTCTGTTTCAGTTATTTATTTCATGAGTATCTTAATTAGACTGTAATTGAAAATTTTAAATTCACCTCTGCATTCTTCCCTGAGGTTTTGACATTAGGAGAGTTTGTTCCACACCTAAGCTTTCCTTACAACCACATGCAAGAAAAGTGTGTTATGTAAGGTGGAAATATAACAGATATTGTAAATGCTGAAGTAGTGTAAGGTACGTTCAAAGGGATTTTTCTTGGTTCATGTAAGGTCTCTTCTTAGGGGACATCATTCCTAACGTCTCCAAGAGAGGATAAATCAAAGAAATATCACACTCTCTAAGGATATCAAGCCCAATGATACCACCAAGAAAAGGACACATCGTAAGAATAAAGATAAATCGTACAGTGAAACATGAGTGTCAATGTATGCCTCCACTTTAAAGCGGTTGCTAACACCATTGCTGTGAGCAATTGTTTTAAAGTAGAAGAAGACATGAGAGTTTATTCAGAAAGTCCTATGCCAAGTCATATGTTCCTGAATGAAACTACATCATGCATGAAGGGATTTCCCCCAAAAATCAGTGTCACATGTGAGCCAACTTAAGGAATTTCATCCACATCCCAAGCGTGCTCCTATATACACACATGGAAGGCGATCAACTAGCCAAAAGAGACAATGAAAAATGTCAAACAAGGACAAGGTTAACCTAACCCCTTGCCCCCACTTAGTGCAAGACAAGGATGAGCCGAGATGATTGATGAAAAACATAATAGAATGAAAAAAAATTAGTATCAATTAGAGGAGTTAGGTGCTTCGACACAAGGAAGAGCACCATAATCCTTAAGATGTTGAATTTTGTCACTTAAAGCCTTACATTCATTAGTAGAATGACCATTAACTCTATGATATGCACAAAATGAAATTTTGTAGTAAAATTTCTTTCGTGTTCTTAGAGGGAGGGATATCAAACGATCTTGGAGTCTCGACAAGATACTCTCTTGATCAATAGTAGAGGATGTCCCTTTACTTCATCACAAATATATCTCTTGCTTAGTACAAGGTGTCATACTTATACAAGACTCTTTAAATTGCAAGATTTTGTACTCTCCTTTATAGGGGGTGTAAAATCTATCAAATTCAAATCATTAGTGTTTTGTGTGATGACATTGATGTTAAGTGAGGATTTCATTGTTTCTTTCATTTCTTTTAAAGGATAATAATCAAGACCACTAGTGTCTATCAATTCAGGATGTACTAATGTTAAAGTTGGCTTAGAAGGATATTTTGTAATAGTGTTGACATTAAGGGAAGGCTTTTTTGTTTCTTTTGAGGGACAATAGCCAAGACTACTAGTCTTTTCTTACATGTTAGGTTCTATAGGTACACATATACCTTTTTCTCTAGCACCACATCCTTTTCCACTATATTCAAGTTTTTTCATAAGTTCATAACCTTTTCCATAAAGATTTTTCATTTCTTTTGGATTCGGTGGTTGTTCATAATCAGTTTCGTCAAAGTTTGTTGTAATTTTCTTCTTCTTCCAAAGTGGTTGAGGTGGATGCTTTCGAAGGGTTTTTTGAATTTTGTGTTGACATTACCACTTTTTCTTTTCCCTTTTTTAGATCTTTGTTTATGATCTTGTATTTTCCCATGAATGTTGTGAAATATAAGGAACCCTAATCATATTCTAATAGCTTTGTGACTTCTTCAATATGTTTTTCTTTGTCTTTCTCTTGCACGGGTTCCACTTGTGTAGTTGGTGTTAGTGTTTTCAAATAATTTTCCTTGTTTTTCTCAATGTTCAAACAATTATTTGGTTCAAGGTCAGCATTGATTGTATACACTTTGTTGTTGTAGACATCCTTCATTTTACAATAAAGAGTAGAAGGCACCCCATTCATTGCATGAATCCATGGTCTTCCTAAAGGAGATTATATGAAAGATCATGAGGCATAAAATGGATTGGTGTTTCTAATGTGGCCTTTCCAGCTATAATAGGCAAATTGATCACACCAAGCAGTTGTTTCCCTACGTTATCAAACCCAAGAATAGATAAAGAGGCAGGTTGAATTTTTGATTTATCCATGCCAAGTCTATCCAAAAGGGTCACACAAGGGTTCTTTTTATTCTCAACCTATTATAGATAGCTATTATCATGAAAAAATCATTTTGTTTTTGCACTTCCAAAGGAGTGAGCTCACTTTGGTGGAAAACAATGTCAGCATTCATTTCTTGAATCATGGATGCTATGTTACTTGGTTGCACATTAGGAGAGGTAGGAACTAGTTGTAAGGCACTTTGAATCATGTTATGATAATGAGGAGATGCTTGAATAAGGTCCCATAATGATATCTTAGCAGGAGTGTTCTTATGTTGTTCAATAAGATCATACTCTTTTCCACTTTGTGAAGGAAAATGAGGAGGACAAGGTAAGATAGGTTGAGGTAATGGGAGGGATGTTGAAGGTGTTTGTCTTGGTTGCAAATTGTTTCTAGTGTTATTTTTATGAGCAATGGTATTGTAACTCGGTTGTTGCAACACATTATTCTTAGGTGGATAAAGGATAAGTTCAGGTTTGTTTTGAGTTTGTGGTTTGTGTGAGGGTGGGTAAAGAATTAGAGCATTATTAGGATGTCCCATAGGGTATTTATGAGGTCCAATAATCAAGGGGGATCTAATAGAAACTTGTGCATTCATTACTTCATCGGTTTTGGTTCTTTCTAATGAAGGGGAGTCTAGTGTCATCTTTTCACCATCATCTAAGGAAGCCAAAATTACTATTGCTAATGTTGTCATTTTCTTGCACTATGATATCCTCCCTAGGAGGAGAGTTTTTAGGAGAACTACAAATTACATGTTCATTACATTCAAAGGTTGGTTCTTCTAAAATTACTTCATCACAAGTAAGGGAGTCATCAATGGTTGGATTGTCTTGCGTATCAATGATGGCATTGTATTGTTCAATAATGTTGTCCCTAGGGGAAGAGAGGAAACTAATATTCTCATGACTTTCATCGATTAGATTTTCTAACATACAAGTATCTTCTTCACAACTAGGAGAGAAAGTAGGAGAAGAACCAATGTGATTGTCATGATTGTCCATAATTTCATTCCTTTGTCCCATAATGTCTTCTAAAATAGGATAGGTAGGGGAAGAAGCATAAAGAGGGTTGTCATAGATCTTAAATATTTGATTATCTAACAACAACATATCCTCATTATTTACAACATTATCACAAGAGGGGAAGATGTTGGGAGATGAATCTAGGCTAGTTGAAGTGTTATGTAGGTAGGTTTGAATGGTCTCTTGTTGTGTTATGTGATCATCATGATTACCTATGATTGTGTCCTCTTGTTCAACAATGTCTTGTCCAATAAGATAGGTAGGAAGAGAGAAACAACTAGGATTCTCAAAGCTCATTGATTGGTTCTTCTAACACCAAAATATCTTCTTCACAAATAGGAGAGATATTAGGAGAAGAACAAATATGATTGTTATGATTTTACACTATTGTATTCTCTTTCACCAAAGCATTCTTATAGGGAGGGGATATGAAATTTTTCTTAACGTGCCTAGATAGGTAAGATACTAACATTGTTTGACCAAGAATGAAAAGTACTTCTAACCACCTTATGCAATGCTTCAACAATGTAAACAATGTATATCAAAAGATGAAAAATACTTTTATCCAATGTATGCAAAGCTTTAAGAATGAAAACAATGTGTATCCAATAATGAAAAAAACTTTTATCAAACTTATGCAAAGCTTTATGAATGTAAACATTGTGTATGCAAAAGTGAAAAGTACTTTTATCCATATTATACTAAGTTTTAGAAATGTGAACATTTTCAGATTTGATGATGTTTGCTATTGCATTGATTTAGGAAGAATTAAAAAATGACTACCCTAAATTGATGTTTTTGACCTAGATGTATAAAATAGAAGTTACTGAAACTTTCTAGACTGATACTATAGGTTACCAACAAGCTTAATATGTATGGAAACAAGTTTTTTAATGTTGTAAAAGGCAGTTTTAGGCCTGATCTGGGACTAAATCGCCTAGAGGGGCATATGAGTCCTAGTTAAGGTTTTTGGAGGGTTCAAACAGTGAAAAATACACATCACAGAATTCCCAGAAATATGAGAAAACACCTATATAGGGACTAAATCGACTAGAGGGGCGAATGAGTCCTAGTTAGGGATTTTACACCAAATTTAGTAAATTTTGAGTTGATTCTAAGGTTTCTAGCTTGTATACTGACTTGACTATTCGCAATTGTAGAATTTCAGTGAATTTGAATGATCTATGCTGCCAAACATGCAACCTATATACACTTTCACTAATGCAAGATTTTGAAACCCTAGATGCAAATTAACTAATGCAAGACCTAATGCCAAGTTAATGTAAGCTAGAACTAGGACTATGATGCACTCCAAATCAGAAAATAAGGTGTTCTAAAGGCTAGGTTCGCCAAAATGAAACCTAGGAAATAGGGTTCCACCTTTTTGGAGATGGAACACAAGGGATAAGGACCTCCTATTTCACTTAGTTTCACTCAAGGAAACCCTAGAGATCTCAATCCAAGGATGGAATAAGGGAAAGAGATCTAATAAAGGCTATCCTAGGGTGTGATTAAAGACTAAAAGGGGGGTTCACCACTAAGCAATGGTTTGGAAAGAAAGAAATGCAATGATATGAAATGTAACATGCAAGTCTAACTAAATGACCTAGGAAATGAAACTAAAAATTATAGTAATAAACTGAGAATGAGCAGAGGGGTACTTGGGAGAAAGATGTGATCAAAACAAGCTCTAAAACCCTAAAATTTTGATCTTTAATGCATATTGGGACTCATACGCCAGTCTGGGTGATTTAGTACTAGACTAGGGTTTCTGTGAAAAAATTGGAATCTTTCGGGGATAGATCTGGATCTCCTAAAACCTGGAAAGAGGCAGTACTGGGACTCATATGCCCAAGGTGGTGATTCAGTCCTAGTATTAGGGTTTGGCTAAAATTTTGGTATTCTCTGGTGATCTCCTGTAGCTTCCTTCCTATCAAATCTCCAAGTTGAAAACCTTGATTTGTAACTTGTAGGTGACTTTTTCGCGATCTTGCAAATTAGGAGACAACTCTGACAACTTTCTTCAATCTTGCAATTTATTCTTCAAAGATCCTTCAAGCTCTAAAACACCTAGATATACAATCACACATGTAGAGAGAGAGAAAAACTTGATTGTTAGGAAATAGGGGTTTGTCTTGGTCAAACCCCGTTTAGGTAATTAAACCTTATGATGAAACAATGAAATATGAACATGAAACATGAAATATGAAACATGAAAAATGATACCTTGAATGATGTCTTGAGATGTAAATCATCAATCTAACATGAAGTGGCCATGTAGAATGCAAATCTTGATCTTGAATTAGATGTAGAAAAATGCTTAATCTTGGATCTTGAATGCTACATAACAACACTAGCTCAACAACATGCTTGATGCTTTTTGCCCTTGACATGATAACAGATCTTGAATTGCTGCAACAAAGGATGAAGAAATCTGCCCTTGAATGCCTTAGAAATGCTCTTAAATACTCTATGAAGCTCTTGTGAAGTCTTCGGATGCTTGATTCTTGATTTCTTAGGTTGATATCATGAATGCTTAGGTGAAATAATGATTTGAAACCTTTTTTATATAGGTATTCCATCCAATTTACCGTTTATGAGATCCCAAATGCCGACATTCATGAAATTTGAATTAAAAACCTTGATTTCCTACTTAAAATCCTAAAAATGGGGCAAATGGGACTCATATGCCACTTATGGCATATAGGTCCCATCTGGGTGGGACTCATATGCCCAAGGTGGCATATGGGTCCCACTAGGGATTTTTAGGCAGAGGAAATGTTAGGGGTTAAGATATTAAGTGTATTTGTTGATTATGTCGGGATCTCGGTTGAAATAAGCCTTGGAATGCATAATAAAGGGTCTTAGGGGACTATTAATGATGATATGAAGGTAATAAATGCAAGAGGGCCCAAAACTTAATGTGAAGGTGTAAATAAATACACTTTACAACACTAAATTAAGGAAAAATTAGGTCTATTTAACTTAAAAGGGCCGTAAACCCAATGTGAATGTGTAAAACACATTACAACACTAGATCAAGGCAACATTAGGTTCATTTTAATGTTAATCATCCCCAAAGTAGGTGTGAAAATGTAAAGGGGTACATTTTTCTACACTACAAATATATACTAATTTACCAAGTTTATAATTTTATGAATCTATTGTTCCTTGAATCCCATTATAGTTAAGCCTCTAAATTTGGAGTCCATATTTAAAGAATTTTTGAAAATATATGTGCATGTAATTATGTTTTATCAATTATTATTACTATCAACCTTATTTCTCTTTTTAGGAATAGAACATTGGTCAAGAAGTTAAACCTGAAATGGTAAAGGGTCATAAATTTTTTTTTGCAACACTAAAAATTATTTTCACCCTCTCTCTTGTCAACAAACCCCAGTGATGTAAGCTGAAAATATGCTTAGAAGAGAAGATACCTTGTTTCAAGGGGATTTATCTCTTTCCCTAATACCACAAGTATTCACTCTTCTAAGAGAAAATGTATAACTTTGAAAGTACTCATACATAATCCTTGATGCTTATAATGAGTGTGAAAAAGACAAAATTTGTATAGCTATTTGTTAAAAAAATTAATTTTCATTAATCCTAGCATGCATTTTTCCTATATCATTGAAAGTTGAAACCTTCTTGAGTTTCTTATGATTTTTTATCTATATTTAACATTGTGAATGAGCAGTATATTTTTTCATAACAATCAAATGATTTTTTTGTATTATATGTATGAACTTGCTCTAGCACTCAATTTATCTACAATTGTAATTGTTTAGACTATGTCAAGGAACCTACGTAGATTACAATGGTGATAATTCCATTGCATTACTCATTTTCCCTCTTCCACTAGCAACTACATGTACAAATAAACTTACTTATATTTCCCCTTCCACTAGCAACTACATGCTCAATGTTGTTTTGTTATCCAATAATAACTCTCACTACCTTTATCTTTTTTTAGGGGTTGGAAATGAAATTATCTATCTATTTTCATGTCTATATTTGATAGAGGCATTTGGTTCATTTCTTTAAATATTTTTCATATAAATACATCATTTTATGCAACAATTATATAATTTTAGAAGAAATTGTAGTTTGGTTGGTGCTTTCTTATCCCTACTTTCAATTTTATTTTTTGTACATAATTATATTGTGGAGATTTTTTGGATGCCCAATTGTAGGATGGTGGGTATCCTCCTGTCATCCTTTTTCTTTGATTTTTTTCTATTATATAAGGTCATTGTCGTTAACTATACAATACTTTGTAGGATTTCAAAAATATGGCCCAATGGAAGGATACTTATTCTCATAGCAATAATAGTTAAGAGTGTAATGTTTTATTGATAAACTAATGTCAATCTTGATATGTATGTGGAACAAATGGATACGGGTTTACATCATTTGGTTTTAGGAGAAATAAAATTCAGTGCTACTTTATGGAATAGACATGCTACACCAATCTTTCAATGAGGTTGCTTGGAGGGCTTCTTGATAGAATTTTTTGTAAAAGATTCCTCGGATCCTAGTTTTCCCTTGTTTCTAGCTTCAAAATGGGTATGCTTTTGCCAGGGTTTACTATAAATGATTTCATAAAATTTTGTCCAATTCTAAAACCCTAAAAAAACCCTAAGTCTAAGTTACATACCTACACTTTTGTTATATTTGCACGATGACCGATTATCACCCATTGTCAATACTTTAAGTTACAACATCAAGTATCATGTTCATCCATCAAATAGATCCTCATACCTAAGGCCACAACTTTAACCTATCATTTTTAAATTATTTATTAAAGGTTTAGGGTTAAGTGTTCACATCCTCATTTTATATTTTAAAAGTGGCCCCTTCTTTTCCTAGTGATACTAAGTTGTTCTGAAAGCATGTGCATTTAAAAATCCTTAATTTACCTTCACCCCTCCTCGCATGAATATTTTATTGAGAAAATGGTCTATGGAATCAATCAAATGCTGACAGGTGGAATATTTTTATTGGATTACGTAATGTCACAAAGGGTTTTATATCAAAGGAAAATGAAGGTTGTGGAAGTAGGGAAATGGAGACATGTGCTATGTTAAGCATTGCTTGCCACTATGGGACCTTCATAGAGACCCTACAAGTGCCAAATGGTAGATTTCAAAGCATTCTGTCATTCCACCGAGTACCTTAAGACAAACCCACAAATACCTTGCGAAATTGTAGGAGAAGGCAATGTGGTACCTTCTCGAAGGTGTTCCTTCAGCTATATCAGAGGGTCACCATGTTGCATGATTTCATTAGATTGCTACCATTTTGTGGGACATTTAAATAAAGGCTTATATGATATATGTGGAAGCACAAAAAAGGAACATGTATCAAGTTTTAGAGCTATCAGAGGGACGCATGCTAGTTTTTCATTGTTTCAATAAATTCTATACCAAAAGTGAGAGTGAATTGAATAATGTGTAGCATAATCTTGAGACATGCTGTCATTTCACAAGACCTTTGTAATGGTTATATTTTCAGGCCATGCAAGCATGAAATTCCACCATGTGACCAAAGGTGACTGCTGGTTTGTATTTTCTCTCGAAGACATGTCTCATGCTTAGCTATAAAGGCAATCTCATGTGGAGAAATTTTATTGGTTGGGGATCTTTTCAATGCATGTAAAAAATATTCAAACCGGTTAGATCGATGACAACTATCAGATCTTTTCTTTTTTCTTGATGAGCAACAACTTGTATTCAAACTTCAAAAATAGGTAGCTACATGTTCTGGCTCGCATGAGTTGAGAGTAATGGTAGAAAAGATGGCTTTCCGTTGAGTTTCAAATGATATTATTTTATAAATGCTACAATCTCATCAATTAAATATCCCACCTTGTATTATGAGCATCCAATGAGAAGAATTTGTAGTGCTTAAGAGAATTCCACAACAGTTAGGGCTTCTAGAAGTGAAAAAACAAGTAAGCACATATGTGACCAGGAAATTCACTCAATTTTCTACTATAGGGTTTATAATTGTGATCAACATAAATTCTGAGACAAAAAGTAGGTTAGGGAATGCACTCTATTATCTTGACTTGTCAGAGTTTCCCTAGTTACCATCCAAAAGTTTTCAAAAACCCTAGAACATGTCACTAGAAAACCCTAGTTTAAAAATTCAAACTGCAATCATGAGTCCTCCAAAGGGCCAACCTTCCTCTTCAGCTCCAAAAAGAACATCAGATGAAAACATAATTGCCCAACTTCCTGGCTCATCATTGAAGAAAATTAAGGTTCATGGTCTTGGTGCTACAAATGGAATAGTAGATGATTCCTGTGAATGTAGAGATGCAAAAATTCCCATGGATGGCTGGCAGTTATTTATTCATTGGTATGTGGTGCAGTCACGACTGGAGGGTTCCGAAAGAACTATCCAATTGTGCAACTTAGAGTTCAACACAATGGAAATAACATAGATAGATGTTATGCAAATATAGATATTTATTGAATTGGTAATTTTACATGCATCATATGCCTCATGGGTGAATATTTAGATCTCACAGGCCTATCACAAGGGAATTCAACACTACAACTGGCCAAAGGCCTTATTACAATCCCATAGTGGGATATTGTGAAACTTATAAAATTTGATCATGAAGTCCTAACTTCTACTAGATGAATGATATACAATGAATTAAAATGATATTAAATATGATTCTCCAACTCCAATAAAGTTCCACATTAGCCTCAAAGGTTTACAAACCGGATGAATGATGAAACGTGAAGGTCAGCCTTAAAATAATAAAGATAATTCTTTGCAAAATGAAATGAATTATGGATCTCCAAGATAGATCCCATTGGACCAAAATGATTGTATGATGTCCCATTAAGCTTCACACACTCTAGAATAGGTTCAGACTAAGAATTTTGGACCAAGTCGGCCCTAAATTCTCTGACTAAGAATTATAGTGAAATTCTAAGAGAACTTTTTGAAAACATATGCAAATAATCTAAAATTTGGATATGTTGTAGATGGAATTGTGTAGATGTTATATATTGCTTCATGAGATGAGAAACAATAATGTGGTGAAATGTTGAAATTGCTATAGATTGAAATACAAGAAACTAAATGTTTTTGGTTGATACAAGATTGATTTACAACTGGGGATGCTCTAGCATTAGTATGGGAAGAGAAATTCAAAGGTCCCAATTTCAAATGTGTGGACTTATGACTTAGGGAAGTTGGTAGTGCCCAATGTGTTTGCAGGTTTAATTTTTCTCAAATCCATTGCAGACAACTATGATGAGAATGTAAGAGTAATTAGGGCTACAAGTGGTGGTGTACTGGTCCAAATTGACAAGGTTTCTATCTCTAAGTTGTTTAACCTAAATTTGGATGCAAGTAAGATAATTGATTTTGACTCTTTCAAGGAGAAGTATCAATAGGATAAGAGTAGTTTCAGAGCTTTCTAGCTTCCTAAGTATAGGGTGAAAGGTTTTAATAGGAAGTCTATCAAGATCCCTCCAAATGAAATGGAGCATTTCAAGATTGATACTTTTGAGGATTATTTTATTAGATCTTATTATGCTTTAGATTAAGTCCTCAGAGGGGATAAATAGGAAAATATTCTATTCCATATGATGTATGTGGAAATGGACATTCAAAATCTCATGGTTAATGATAAGTTTGACTATGCAACTTATGTTGCAAATACCATTCACAAGAAACTAATGGAGGTCAAAAAGATTAGCAAGATGATTACTTTCAAATGGTACTCTCTACTTTGCCACATGTTCTTGTATGCAAGAAAGGAAGAATGGAGTTCAACACTCTGAATACATGTAGATGATGGAGAAGTTCCTTCTATCCTATTCTAGTGTTGGACACACATTTGGGATAAAAATTGTGAGGCTAGCTTTGTTGTGTTTGAAAATCATTTTTCAAGAAAGGTGCTTTCACTTTTAAGAGCTACAAAAGTTAGCTTGCATAAATAAATTCTATATTTCTTGAGGCCAATGGAAAAAAGGCTTGAGTTGGGAATACAACAATATTGGGGAGATTATTAACTCCATTCAAATTGCACAGTTGTGAGGGTATATGGATGCCTTGTTGGACCTCACATCCTACCTAGATTTTTTCCTTATAGAATAACAATTTTTGAAATCATATGGCAGTTGTATGAAGCTAACAAGTTCCATCTTGGCAGGAAAAAGAAATGATCCTTTTATTCTTACTTTACATTTTTTGCAGACTTCACTCTAAATAGGGAAGGACTAGGTAAGATATACCCCATATTGAAGAAGTATAAGATGGATCAAGAAATTGAAAGAGCCTTTGATCTTGAAGGGTTTATAAATCAGCTTATAATAATCATAAAAGGTCATCTTATGTGCATTAGGTATATTTCAGTGAAGATGTCATCAACAAATACAAGGATGACAAAGAGGTGAATGAATTAAAATTCAAATGGACAACCTTCAAGAAGGTTGAAGATGACAAAGGTAAAAGGATTTCCAATTATCAAGGTGCATATGTAGAGATAGTTGACCCAATTACAAGGATCAAGATGATCCAGCAAAACATTGATAAAATAATTGGAAAATACCCTACTCTAGAAGAAAGGCCCACCTATCACCCCCCTCCCATTGATCCATATTTTTATTATTTGAAAAGAAATCCTAAATGGGTTGTAATTATAGAGAAAACTCAACAATCTCCCCCACATGCAATAGCACCACCATCTCCACATCAAGCACCTCCATCTCCTCTTGATTTTTTTTTTTAGATGATTCTCTTCCTCAAGAGCAGCCACCAAAGATGAGAAGGATTTATCAACCACCATTGGTTGATTATCTAATTGGTCCAAATGAAGAGGAGTAAATTCAAGTGATAAATGAGGAGGTGAATAAGGAGAGACCTTCCCATTGATCAAAGAGGTTAAGAGATGATATTTCCACAAAATAGGCTTGGTGTTAACACCATAGGAGGAAGGCATAACACCAATGACATCAGGGAGTTGGCTTGCCAACAATTTATTGATGACATTAAGTTTATAAAGACTCAATAATTTAGGAACGGTATCATTAGGTTGAGGAAAGATGAGTTTCATAGGAGGATAGAACTAGCAAAGGTAGATGCTCCTAGAGAAAAATATGAAGTGACATATAAGGTACTAATAGAGATGAATTTTGATGCTAGGAACATCACTCTACAAGAGGGAAGACAAATAGAAGGGATAGTGGAATATTACTACTCCCTAAATGGGGCATTGCCTCCGCCATTGCCTTTGACACCATAAGAAGGTAGGATAGCAAAATTTTCCAATTAGAGGATCAAGCAGTGGTAGTACTATCAGGTTTAGGGTTCAAACCTAGATGGGAAACCCTTACCATTTGGGTCCTTTCCCCAAATACCAATAAGCCTCTATTTGCACAAGTATCTTAAGATTTAAAGGGTGGATTAATAATGAAGAGGGTTTCTAACACCTCTAATATTAAGGCAACCACATTAGTATTTGATACTACTTAGTTTAGCAAAGCTACTATATAAGCATTGAAAAATAAGTATGACAAATTATTACAAGATCATCTTGCACTCACTGTAGAGTATAATAGGATAAAGGTAAAATGGATGTAGGAAAAAAATATCCTCCAACAAGTGCACTAGTAGAAAGCTCTTATGCTCCACCACCACAATCAAATTTGAGCAAGGAAAATAAATAGCTCAAAGAGAAAATCAAATTATCAGAGGATGTTAGAAGTTTGTTTGTCATTGAGGAGATTGGTGAGTATGGCATGTGATGAGAGGCTCATGGATACTTTCATTTAAATCATTTTATGTTTAAAAGACTTGTTATTTTTGTTAATTAACATGACTGGTGGTAGACTATAGACTAATATATTTACTTACTTTGCTTTATGTTTAGCTAATTTGGTAGATATATTTGAACTAATGGTTTATGATAAATGCATTACTTTATGATGATATTAATGAGATAATTATGCAGTGTTGATCTTTTATTGCCATAATTGTTTTCCTTTTCTTAAGGGTTTTATATAGGGTATTTAAAAGATTGATGATGAAGTTAAACTCCCTGTTTAATTAATGAAGATAATCATGCCATTGATTGGTCCAGCTGGATGACGAATCACTCAAGTCCAAATCGGCTTCTTTGTAGTCAGTTAGGGAACTTCTACTCCCAACCCTGATATGGCATATTTCTCTATCTATTCTCAGTCCTGTTTTGGTTCTACTTTAGTTTTATTTAAATCTTTAGTTAGATGCCTTGAATCTTGGCAGTTAATCGCCATGTTGTGAATTCAATAAGGATATGGTTATAAATATCCATGTTTTAGTTTTAGATAGGAGTTAGATAATTTCAATCAGAGTTTTGTAATTGATGGCAATACTTTGTTCTGCATTCCACTTTGATAAATTTGAATGAAATCAAGAAGTTAACTCGAACCACTGTGTTAAGAGATCTTACCTAAGGAAGAGCAGGGCCCGCTCAACCAAAGGGATCGATCTTGTGTTGGTATTTTACCGAGTTATGCTATTTTTGTTCATTAATATTAAATCTGAAGTGTTAGATGTCAATTCTGGAATGATAAGTTGTTGAATCATTTTCAATTTATTGGATGCTAAATCTGGATAGTTAATTCTACTTGAATCACTTTTAAGTTTAGTTTATCATGGTTAGAATGGTTTGTTAGATTCATTGTAAGGTTTATTAAATTAATCAGATTTAGATGTTGTTTGTAGGGATTAAGTTTGGTAATTATTTGTCGAGTTTAATTAGAAGCAATGATGGGAACTTATGAAAAGATGAAATTGAAGTTTGTTGGAAACCTGTTCATGGAAATTAGTATTTATGTTTTCTAGATTAATTGTCATTTCCTAGCAGTTTATTTATGTTCTTAAAATAACATTTAATTTCTAGCAAATCTTAAGATAGATTCCTTTTGAAGCAAAATAGAATTAATTTGGATTTTGTATTTTAGAATAAGAATTAAAGTAAATGTTAGTCTTCTCCATGAATCGGTCTCAATCAAGTCCAATGAAGTCAGAAATAAGTCAACAAAACTTTAGTTTAAGAAATAAGATAGAATTAATCCTTAGGAATTAGTCGCTATAGTTCAGCTCCTGAGAGCTCCTAAAAGGCTCCTTAGAGCTCCTGAAAGCTCCTGAAGGAGCCAAATCGATACTTGAAGTCACTTTTTACAATGAAAAACCCCCCAAAAATCCGAGACAACCATCCTTATCGCATATAGCTCTGAGACACACCCGGTTCGATAAATAATTGGCTAAATGATGCAAGTTGTGACATCAACGACCTTGCCTATCATTTTTGGCACTGTTGCCAGGGATTAGAAGATCTGGCTATTAAGTGTGAAGCCTTAGTGTTGATAAGGAAGATAGACCTAAATTGTGGATGAGACAAAATAGAGACCATCTAGGGAGGTTTCTTCCATGGAATGTTAATTTTCAAAGAAATCTTGATTTTGATCAGGAAGATATTCAACAATACCAGATCAAAAATCAAGAAGATAATCAAGAACAACAAATAGACAATCAAGAAGAGAATAGAGATCCATTTTAGGAAGAAGAAATGGGTGAACAACCTACATGTCCACCAACAAATAGGACCTTCTCTTATCCTATCAATCTTGAAAGATAGATTGGTGAACCTCCTATGAAGAATATCTCACCCTCCATTTTGCCTACCTTTAGAGGAAAAACATCTGAGGATCCTGATCAATTCATTTTCAAGTTCAAAGTTTTGTGTTAGACCTATGATTACACAAATGATAATCAGAAGTTGAAGTTGTTTCCTTCTACATTGAAAGAATCAACTTTACGATGGTTCATGGGATTAGGTGCAAGAACAATTGTAACTTGGCAACAAATGGAGACTAAATTCTTGGATAAGTGTCAAGACTATTGTAGAGTAAGAGATAGGAAGGAGGAATTGTTTCAAATAAGGAAAATGGAGGACAAAAGTTTAGAAGAATATGTTGATAGGTTCTAGTTTGTGCATCAGAGGTGTACTAATGGGCTGGATGGTGAAATTAGAAAAAAAATATTCCTAAGAGGAATTGATGACAAATCAAGAGAGTCCTTGAATCTTATGGGAAAGGAAGACATTAACAAGCATTCCTTGGATGACATTGTTGAGATATGTAGAAACTACTCTAGAACTAGGGTAGGGACTAGAAACTCTAGAAGAAACAAGGCTCATACCACTGATGTGTCAGAAGTAATGGAGGAATTAGCGAACATGAAGACTGATTTACTTCTTCATCTCAACATGCAAGGAGATAAGAAGAGCACTGAACCATTGTCTATTTATTGCTCCAAGTGTAGGGGGAAAACCTTTTAAGAGAATGTCCATTGAATAAAGTTGATATCTGTGAGATTTGTGAGAAAAAAACACTCAACAAGTTCTTGTAAAATTTTGGCTAGGATAAAAAGCAATCTGAAGAAACCACCAGTGGCTGAAGAGGAGCTTAATTATGTTGGCCAAAGACCTCAAAACACAGGGTATAATGCAAATCAAAGATAGTATGGTTCTACATCAAACTGGAATCAAAACCCTTGGCAGAACCAGAATCAATGGATCCCTCCATATCAACCACAACCACCACCTACATATTGGGGACAAACTGAATGGATGAATCCCCAATGGAACCAATCATAATGGAAAGCTAATCAATAGCTGCAGTGGCAGCCAAATCAACCATCATGGAAACAAAATCAAACGCAGTTCCAACCATGGAAAAACCAAGGGAAAAAATGTCCCTGGGGACAAACAACCCCTACAATAAATGCTCCTAATGCCACTAATGACCAAGTGAATCAGCCTCAGCTACCAGCTCAACCGATTGCAAATCCCCAAAATACTCGTAATGATGCAACTCCCCCTAATTTGAACGTAATTGATGCTAATGATATTCAACTAAGAAATCGAACTGTTCAATCTAAACCAGCAAAAAAGGCTCAAGAAGGTGGGGAAGAAATAAACACTTCAACAAAAATGAAAAAAATTGAAGAGGAACAAAACGTTAATCAAGCACCTTACCCTGAGAGATTAAAGGAAGAGAATCTCACTCCTGGAAACTCTTAACCCAACTACATGAATGTTGTTGATTCTCAACTTCTTCGTGAGTTGAAGAAAATAAACATTGAAATACCATTGTTGCAAGCAATTAAGGACATGCCAGAGATAAACCAGTTAGTAAAATCTCTCTGCATGAAAACTCCAGGGAGAAAGAAGAAGCTACCTCCCAAAATAAAATAGGGACAAAACTGATTGATGTACTATCAGGACGATTGCTTCCTCAGAAATATAATGATACTGGAAGTCCTGTAATAACCTTGAGTATAAATGGAGTGGAGGTTAACAATGTCCTAATTGATTTAGGATTTTCCATAAATGTTATCACATCTGATATGGTTGTAATGCTAGGTATGACAACTATTCAGCCAACAACAACTATTCTACAATTAGCTGACCAATCTACTACAAAGCCAGAAGGTATAATAGAAGAGATCATGGTTACCATTGACACATGGGATTATCCAGTTGAATTTTTGGTTCTTAAAGCCAGAAAGAAAGATTCTGGATATCCAATCATCTTAGGCAGACCATGGTTGGCTACTACTGCCACCTTAATTGATTGTAGATTTGGAAGCATGATCATATCAAATGGTCAAAAATAGAAAGAATTGTCACTCTATCCACCAACACAACCGTCAATACAACCAAACACTCAACTTTGGGTGGATGAAGATTTAGAATTAGAAGGTGATGACATTGTGGAGTTAGCCATGGTTACTATAGTTGAACATGTTCAAGAATGTGAGGAACAAGAGTTTACTTCAGAAATTGAGAAAGAAAATTGTCAAACAACATTACATGAAAAACACTCTTGTCCTCTGAATACACTTGTTGAAAAATCCATTGATTCCACAAAAGAAACCAAAGAGATTACAGTAGTTGGAGATAAACCTCTCAATATTAATTCATCTTTATCCCCAGAGCAAGAAAAAAATTTGAAGGAAACTTTAGAAAAACACACTGAAGCATTTGCTTGGGAGTATACTGATATGAGAGGAATCCATCCTTCAATTTGTAGTCATCACATTTACACAGAATATGTAAGACCAATCAGACAAGGAAAAAGGCGTATCAATCCTATTCTTTGTGACATTATTAAAAAAGAAATAGAGAAGCTGCTCAAAGTAGGATTCATATACCCAATCTCTGATAGTCAGTGGGTTTCACCACTGGTTATAGTCCCAAAGAAGAATGGTAAATGGAATGTGTGCATAGATTATCAAGAATTGAATAAAGTGACAAAGAAAGACCATTTCCCATTGCCATTCATCGACCAAGTACTGGATAACCTAGCAGGCAACAACTACTTCTCTTTTCTTGATGGATTTAGTGGATATAACCAAATCCAAGTAGCCCCTAAAGATCAAGACAAAACTACATTTACCTGTCCTTGGGGTACATACACATATACAGTCTTACCATTTGGACTATGTAATATGCCAACCACATTTCAAAGAGTAGTACTTGCTATATTTACAAATTTCACCACTTCCTGTGTAGAGATTTATATGGATGACTTTATAGTACATGCTAAAACATTTGATGAGGCACTACAAAACTTAGAAAAGGTCTTACAACACTGTAAGGATCACATATTATCACTAAATCATGAAAAAAGTTTCATTATGATGATAGAGGGAATTGTTCTAGGACATCACATCTCAAAAGAGGGGATAAAAGTAGATCCCAAGAAAGTTGAGATCATACAGAACATTGAAATCCCTAAGAACCAAACTGGTGTTTGAAGTTTTCTTGGGCATGTTGGATATTACAGAAGATTTATAAAAGGATTTAGTAAAATTGTTGGACGCTTATTTACCTTGCTCAAGAAAGAAGAGGAGTTTGTATGGACTGAAGATTGTCAAAAATATTTTGAGACAATCAAAATAGCTTTAACTACCTCTCCAATCATTAAAGGACCCGTTTGGGGAGAACCATTTCACATACATGCAGATGCATCCAATCTGGCTATTGGAGCAGTGCTAGGACAAAAATATGACAATGATGCCATGCATGCAATTTATTATATTAGCAAAAATTTAAATCTTGCTGAAAGAAATTATACAACAGAAAAGGAATTTTTAGCTGTAGTATATGCAATAAACAAATTCAGGCATTATATTACAGGTTACAAAGTTTACGTACATACATACCATGCTGCAATTAGATATTTGATGAACAAGGTTGTAGTAGGTGGGTACATTATTAGATGGTTATTGTTGTTGTAGGAATTTGATGTTACTGTCATAGATAAGCCTAGAAAATATAATGTTGTTGCTAAATTTTCTTCCAGAATTGTACTGCAGGATGATCAAGAACCAATGGATGACAAGTTTCTAGATGAACATTTATTTGCAATATCAGTTCATCCACCATGGTTTTCTGATCTAGAAAATTACCTTGTAACAGGGAAGTGCCCAAGTTACTTCAGCCATAAACAAAAAAAGAGGTTAATTCATGAAAGTTCTAGATTTTAGTGGATTAATGGTCTTCTATTTAAATTGTGCCCTGACCATGTTTTATGTAGATGTGTAGCTGAGTTAGATGTCTATGATGTAGTACATCATGAGCCTGAAGGAGGACACTATTCGGTAGTGAGAACAGTTCACAAGATCTTAGGAGCTAGCCACTTTTGGCCATCAATGACAAAGGATGTTTCATTCTTTGTCAAACACTGTGATGAATGTCAGCAGATGGGAAGACCCACACCAACCATGGAGATGTCGTTTCAGCCACAAATAGCTCTGGAACCATTTGAAAAATGGGGTATAGATTTTGTGGGACCAATAGATCCACCTTCAAAAGTGAAATGTTACATACTTGTTTGTACAGATTATGCAACAAAATGGGCTGAGATGAAAGCATTACCAACAACAAAAGAATATAAAGTTGCAGATTTTCTGTACAAGCAAATTCTTTAGAGATTTGGTGCACCTAGAGAAATTGTTTTAGACCAAGAACCATAGTTTGTATCAGTAATGATGGAAGCATTTTTACAGAGATACCAAATGACTCATAGAAAATCTTCGCCATATCACCCTTAGGCGAATGGACAAGTGGAGGTCAATAATCAAGAATTAGAGAATACCTGACAAAAATAGTTTCATTGAGGAAAACAGACTAGGTAGATAGGTTGGATGAAGCAGTATGGGCCTATAATACCACATGGAAAACAACAACTGGATTTTCTCCATATGAACTTATGTATGGGGAAAAACTAGTCATGCCAATAGAATTTGAATTAAAAACATTGAAAACAGTAGTAGAAATTGGAATTGATTTACTTGAATCTGAGAAAAGTAGAATTTTGCAGCTCAATAGACTTGATGAAATGAGAATGGAGGCACTTCAACATACAGAGGTGATTCAGAAGCAAAGGAAGGAATGGCACGATAAACATATTGTGTCCAAACAGTTCAAAGAAGGAGATTGGGCATTGTTATTTGACTCTAGATTTGAAGAGTTTAAGGGGAAGTTCCATACCAGATGGTTAGGACCCTATGAGATAAAACAAGTATTTGAAAATGGAGTTGTCCAATTGATTCCAATTGATGGAGAAAAGAGAGTCATGCTAGTTAATGGTCATCGACTGAAGACATATCATAAGCCAACAACAAAGGAGGAATTTCTAGATGATCTGCAACACATAATTGAACATTTTCTCATGGAAGACATCTCTTCCATGAGAGAAGATATTTGAACCTTTGAAGAAGGCATGAATAAACAAGGTAAATTGAAAACTAGCAAATGGTGGTTTACCTTGCGAAAAAATGAAGTAAATTGAAAACCAGTAAATGGTGGTTTTCTTTCAAAAAAAAAAGACTGAAAACCAGCAAATGGCAGTCTATCTAAGTTAACTCCTGAAAGCTCCTGAAGGCTCTTGAAGAGCTCCCAAAAGCTCCTAAAGGCTCTTGAAGATCTTGAAGACTGAAGACTTTCAAGACTCCGTTTGGCTCGATAGCTCCTGATGACTCTTGAAGTTCCAAGCTCCTGAGAGCTCCTGAAGGCTCCTGAAGAACTCCTGAGGGCTCCTGAAGAACTCCTGAGGGCTCCTGAAGAACTCCTGAAGGTTCCTGAAGAACTTGAAGGCTTGCAATAAATAGAGGTGCACATTTAATGTGAATATTATTTTCTAAAGTAGTTAGACTAATGTAAAATAGGTAAATATTTATAAGTCTAGACATCTCCACCATATTGTTGTTAATAACGATAATAAATTCCTTTTAATCATTTCAAAAAGTGGCTGGACAGTTGATATGAGGACTGATGTGACATTGGATGATGTCAGTAATAATTGCGGATCATGTAGAGATCTGCCTGTCTTTTCAAAAATCTTTCCACATTTATGCTGACATGTGTAAGGAACATTGCCAACTTTGCGAATTAAATTGCAACTGTAATTTGTGGCATGCGAATTGTCCAGAGCAGTAAAGGAAATTAATGAAAAGAATTAATGACACATCGTGTCATTATTCAAATTAGCTGCTCCAAAAACAAGGAAAAATCATTCCACATTTTGCTAAGTAATTCAGTCTGCCAGTTGAAGTCTGCCATTGTTGACAGAAAGAAATGGGGAACAAGAGGAATGTAGCGCTAGAAAACTTCACTCTTGATTTAGAAACCAATAGATTATTAAGCAAAGTTGGATGGTTGGATTTTATAATGAAATATGAAGGTTTTCAGCCAAAAATCGTAGAGGAATTTGTGAGAAATTTTCACGTGAATGTCACCAGAGTGAGGGGTAAAATCATTGAAGTCACTCCAAAAATAATAAGTGAAATTTCTAGAATTCCAGCTGAAGGGAAACCAGTTAACAAGGGCTGAGTCAAATTTGAAAAGTTGGTGGCAACATTTCACCAAGAACCAGAACGAAGGCCAAAAATTCTAATGCATAAGGGAGACCAACATGGAGTAGCTCATCACAGTTTGGACGAACCATGGAGAATTGTTGCAACATGGCTCATGAAATTCCTCACTTGTGAAGGACAGTACAACACTGTATTAGGGCCGAGAATGCGACTATTGATACATTTAAGGTATGTACAAACAAAACCCTCCGCTAGAATAAATCTGCAAGTATTTTTGTTCCAACAAATTGCTTCCACGATTTTAAGGGTAAATTCTAGAGGGGAATCTTCCATAAAATACCAGGGGTTAATTCATTTGATAATTAAGCACCATTTCTTAAAGAAAGAATATGGGAAACAGGGCTGGTTAGAATTTTTGTCCGCACCCATAGAAAAGAAAAAAGGGAAACCACAAGGGGGCCTGCAACAAAAAGGTCAAAGATTGAGAAAGGTGAACCTTCCAAGGGAAAAAAAAGAGGGGTAAAATAAAATGACAAGAATCCTCTAGGGTAACCTGTACTAGTTCCAAAAAGAAAAAGCAAGATTTGCATGAAGAAAGCCCTAGCCATGTTGAAACCATTGTGTCCACCCCTAAAGAGACACCTGTAATTCAAACCCCTGTTTCTGAAAGCCCGATAGAAACTGTTACAGGACATGAGGAAACCCGCACACCAATGCATTCTCTTGAGCAGCCTCAAAGCCCTCCTAAAAGCCCAATGCCGACTCTTGAAAGAACCCCTATTTTTGAAATCCATAACTCTGTTGAAGAGTCTGAGGCACAATCTTAAGAGCAAGAAGCATTAGAGGAATTTGAACAAGAGGAAACCGTGAGATCCCCTACATCTTCTCCGCCTTATGAGAAAAGAAAAGGAAAAAAAAACCATTGATTAAAGAAGAAGAAATCCATGAAAAATTGAATGAAGAGGAATTAGAAACTGAGGAATTATTAAGGGCTATGAAAATGTCCCGATTGGAAGCTGAATTAGAGCAAGAAAGGAAGAACATGCAATTCCTTGAGGAAAAATTTAGAAGAAAAGAAGAGGAATTGCAGCAATCCCTCAACAAAACTCAAGAAATGGAAAGACAAATTGAACAAAGTGAAGCAAGGTATAGAGTGCCATTGAATAAAACTAAGGATGCCCTACAACAAGCTAGTGTGCAAGAATTAACAAATGCTAAGGAAATTACAAAATTAAAAGAAGAATTGCAGCAAAAGGAAGAGTAATTTAAACAACAATCTATGTGGTTTTATTCACAGGAAGCCTCTACTTCCGTGGCCCCACCATGCTACCTTGCTCTGCCCCCCATTCCATCTAACATTCCATCAGATGTTCCACCAAGAACCCAGCCTGAATATCTCTTCTTGGCAACCTTGAAATTCAAGCATAAAAATGATCAGCTGAAAAAGTAGGTACAAAAGTTAGAGAAAGAAAGGAATGAAATTGAAAGAAGACTTGAATAGGCAGTAGAGATAAGTTCTGTGATGCTTTCGATGAGAAGACCAGCTGGGGTATATGCTTTGTTTCTTAGAGAGAAGTTTCTAGAATGGAAGCTTAATCAATTAATTTTGGGAAGAAGCCTGGATTATCACAATGATAGAGATTTTCTGTAGGATTACTTCCATAGCCACCCTAACATTCAAAATCAAATGTGTGAGTTTTTCCAACATGGGTTTTAATGGGAGATAATGATGATTCTCTGTTGAATGTTTATGTTGGTGAGCTGTAAATCAGGTCCTTTGTCTCCTTAATGCAAAATCAGGTTGAATGGTCAAGTAGAATGGAAAAATATAAGGAGGTTCAGAAAAAGTATGGTTTACAATTGAGGCCTGAAATGCCTCATGCAAAGAAATATATCAAAATGGTATGATCGGTGGTAAGGCTAAATCACATTAATCCTCTTTATGTTTCAAACTTGCTCAATAGTATATCTACATTCCAGAATATAGAAGGGACACTTCCCCCATTGGCAATAAACTCCTGTGAGGAAAGATATTAACTCATTCTTGAGTTAGTAAGAAGAAGAGATCCAATAAGTCCAAACAATCTCAGATGAAGTTTGATAAGAGTTGGACATGTGATCACTTTGATTGAGCAGCAACAAGAATTTTGGGTTGGCATGCAGTTCAGAATGCCAATTATCATTATGCCCGCCCCAAAGCTCAAGGAAACACCCAATGTACCTGAGGGAGTAATAAGACCATGGTTTGAAAAGATAGGACAAAACCATGGCTTTGCACTCAATAGTAGATTGCCGCACCAGTACAGGGAAGGAGTGTTCGACTATTGCATTTGGATGGAGGCACTAAACAAGGACAAGGAGACCACCATAATTCTTGATGAGGAACCATGAGGACATGGTCCATAACAAGTGGGGAAGAATGATGAGAGTCTTAGGGATACTTTCATTTAAATTATTTTATGTTTAAAAGACTTGTTATTTTTGTTAATTAACATGACTGGCGGTAGACTATAGACTAATATATTTACATACTTTGCTTTACGTTTAGCTAATTTGGTAGATATATTTGAAGTAATGGTTTATGAAATGCGCTAGTTTATGATGATATTAATGAGATAATTATGTAGTGTTGATCTTTTACTGCCATAATTGTTATCCTTTTCTTAAGGGTTTTATATAGGGTATTTAAAAGACTGATGATGAAGTTAAACTCCCTGTTTAATTAAGGAAGATAATCACGCCATTGATTGGCCCAACTGGATGATGAATCACTCAAGTCCAAATCGGCTTCTTTGTAGTTGGTTAAGGAACTTCTACTCCCAATGCTGATCTGGCATATTTCTCTATGTCTATTCTTAATCTTGTTTTGGTTCTACTTTAGTTTTATTTAAATATTTAGTTAGATGCCTTGAATCTTGGCAGTTAATCACTATGTTGTGAATTCAATAAGGACATGGTTATAAATTCCATGTTTCAGTTTTAGATAGGAGTTAGATAATTTCAATCAAATTTTTGTAATTGATGGAAATACTTTGTTCTGCATCCCACTTTGATCAATTTGAATGAAAGCAAGAAGTTAACTCAAACCACTGTGTTAAGAGATATTACCTGAGGAAGAGTAGGGCCCGCTCAACCAAAGGGATCGATCTTGTGTTGGTATTTTACTGAGTTATGCTATTTCTGTTCATTAATATTAAATCTGAAGTGTTAGATGTCAATTCTGGAATGACAACTTGTTGAATCATTTTCAGTTTATTGGTTGTTAAATTTGGATAGTTAATTCTGCTTGAATCACTTTTAAGTTTAGTTTATCATGGTTAGAATGGTTTGTTAGATTTGTTGTAAGGTTTATTAAATTAATCAAATTTAGATGCTATTTGTAGGGATTAAGTTTGGTAATTATTTGTTGAGTTTAATTAGAAGCAATGATGGGAACTTATGAAAAGATGAAATTGAAGTTTGTTGGAAACCTGTTCATGGAAATTAGTATTTATGTTTTATAGATTAATTGTCATTTTCTTGCAATTTATTTCTATTCTTAAAATAACATTTAATTTCCAGCAAATCTTAAGATAGATTCCTTTTGAAGCAAAATAGAATTAATTTGGATTTTGTATTTTAGAATAAGAATTAAAGTAAATGTTAGTCTTCTCCACGAATTGGTCTCAATCAAGTCCAATGAAGTCAGAAATAAGTCAACATAACTTTAGTTTAAGAAATAAGATAGAATTAATCCTTAGGAATTAGTCACTGCAGTTCAGCTCCTGAGAGCTCCTGAAAGCTCCCGAAGGAGCCAAATCGATACCTGAAGTCACTGTTTACATTGAAAAACCCCCCAAAAATCCGTGACAACCATCCTTATCAAATATAGCTCTAAGACACACACGGTTCGATAAATAATTGACTAAATGATGCAAGTTGTGACATCAACGACCTTGCCTATCAACATGTGGTGTTGTTATAGTGCTATCATTGATGTAAACCCACTCATTGATGTCAAACCATTATATATATGTAGAAGATTTAGTCCAGAGAAGACCAAGTGGTTTGGATAATTTTCTAAGTCTCGAGTGTAGTTTTAGTGATATAGTGAACTATTTTTGTGGTCTGCACTGCTATGCAAAATTTTATCATGTGGTTTTGAGGAGTTCATTGTGCATGTTGAACATGTTTAGATCCAAAGTTTCATGGTTGTTTGTCTTCTATAGTTTAATATGTTGTTGACAAAGTATTGGCTAAGTTGTGACAAAGTGAGTGGTGTAGAGTTTATGTCAGAATGCTCTACATTCTACTGTAGATGAATATTATGTTACACGGATTTGTGGAAGTTTTTATAGATATTAGAGATGTTTACATTCCAAGTGAATTTTTTTTTGGTGATCCACATTTCAAGGTGTAGATGAATAGTTTGTTGCAAGAATGGAAAGATTGAAGGTGTTTTCATTGATGTCAACTGATCAATTGGTTATCAACTGGTTACTGTTGGCTGTATATGTCGAGGATATTGAGAAAATTGTAATGAAGATATGTTGAGTGGTTGCTTTGGGTTTTGCTCTGAATTTTCTCCTATACTTGTGGGATTCAAACATGTTGATCTTGGTTGTTGGAAGATGCTATATCCAGATTTTTAGCTATTGATTCATTGTACAATGCAAGTTATGTTCACTGGTTGTGAACTATGGTTTTCTGTGTTTCTGGTTGAGGTCCAGGAGAAATGTTGTTGCTCCGGATTTCTCTTTGATGAAGTCTTATGACTTGTGGTTCTAGAGTTGAGTTGCCTTTATTTTTTTTGAAGATAGTTTTGGCATTTGGAAGATTTGTGCTCAATGGTTCTATTTGTTTTACACTAGTTTGGACAACCTTGTGTTGAACACTACTTTCGAAGTTGATGAAGTGTGTTGGATCTATTTGGGTCCTGATAGTATGTGTTTGGGTCGCCCTAATTCTAATTCCACCCTAGGATGTTTTGAAGCTGACCTAATTTGAATTTGAATTTGGATAACCAACTTTGGATATGTTTGAAAGTTGAAGATATTATAAATACAGGATGAGTTAGTGGTGAAATATATACAAGAGCAAAGAATAGAGATAAGTGAAAAGAAAAAGAGCAAATAGACACAACATTGATGCTATCGAGTGAGTGTGTGTGATGCGAGTGTGGTAGATTAGTGCGAAGCCTAAATGATGAGTTTCTAGATGCAGTGAGCAGCAGGTGAACTCTATCATTCTTGCATATTTGCAAGTGATTGTGGTGGAATCCTTTGTTGCATTGAGATTCTCTTCTCTTTGTAACAAGTCTTCTTTGTCTTCTTTGTATCTCAGTGATAGTGAGCCCTCCGAGTTGATATCCTTGTTGGATAGTGAGTCCTTGTTTTGGTAGTGAGCCTTATTTCTCAGGTAGTGAGCCTCTTGTAATCAGTTTTGGTATTCTCTATAGTGTGATTTAATCCTCAGTGTAGTTTTTCCCTTATTGGGTTTTCCACGTAAATATGGTGTTATTGTGTTTATGTGTTGGATTCAAGTTTCTGAATTAGAATTTGATGATTAATCATTTAAGCAGTGTTAAGAATTAGTTCTGGTGATTGAATTAAAAGATTAAATTTGTGACAATTGATTCACCCCCCTCTTAGTTGTCTTGTTCAAAAATTGGTATTAGATCTTGGTTCATTGGTGAAGAGCTTAACTACTTGAGGAAGGTCTAGGATGGCTGGAAAAAATGATTTATGATTATCCGAGGTTCGATGGAACTAATTATGCTATTTGGAAAGTATTGATGGAAGAATATCTAGAGTATTATGGATATGATGTGGAGAAAGCTTACAAGAATCCTTACACTCCTCATGCTAATGGTCTGAGTACACCTGATGAGATCAAAGCACATGAAGTGAACAATAAGGTAAAGTACATCTTGAAGAATAGTTTGGTACATTATGAGTTGATTAAGGTTCAGAATTTGAAGACTACTAAGTATGGGATGCTTTGGAAAGAGTGCATGAAGGTGATGAAATATTCAAATAGGAAAAATTGCAGAATTTGGAGATACAGTTTGAGCTTCTACATATATTTGAATGAGAATGCTAGTATATTTGATGAGGATTTAGAATATGAAGATCCTTATGACAATGAATGCTTGTTCTTGGAAATTAAGGATGAACTTACTTCTACTAATTCTAAAAAACAAGTAAAGGAAAGCCCTTCATAGAAGGAGAAAAATGAAGGTATAGTTATCTCTACCCTACATGCTACACAAGAGAATAATAATTGGGTAGTTGATAGTGGTTGTTCACATCACATGACTGGTGATAAAAGTAAGTTTGTTAAGCTTGAAAAATATGATGGAGGCTTGGTTATGTTTGGAGATGATACTGGTGCTAAAGTCTACGGGATAGGTTCAGTATGTTTTGATGGAAAGCATCATACTGATGATTTCTACTATATTAAGGGTTTAAGGTGTAATATTTTGAGTTTTGGTTAGATGTACAATAAGGGATATGATCTTGTGTTTAAGGATGAGAGATGTGAGATCCAGAAAGGATCCAAAACATTGATTGTTGTAGGAAAGAAATCTGAAGGAAATATCTATCAACTTAAGGGTACTGATGGATGATGCTTTATGAATCAGATTAATGACAGTTAGTTATGGAATCAGAGAATGTGTTACATGAATTTTTATAACTTGGCAAGGATTAGAGTTGTTCAGGCCATGATAGATTTACCAAGAATTACAAAGACTATTAATGCTATGTGCAAGAATTGTTAGTTTGGAAAGCAAGAAAGAAATCATTATAGATCAAAGGAATAGTTTACTACTGGACTGCTGGATTTAATTCATATAGATCTCTGTGGTCCTACAAGAGTGAAAAGTTTACTTGGTGAAAGGTACTTTATGCTTTTAATTGATGATTATTCTAGATATACATGTGTTACATTTCTTAGAGAGAAATCATATGCATTAGATAGATTCAAGACATTCAAAGCTATGGTTGAAAATGAAGTAAAATTGAAGATAAAATACTTAAGTTTTGAAAGAGGTGGAGAATTCACCTCCCATGAGTTTAATATGTTTTGTGAAGTGCATGGAATAAAGAGATAGTTATCTGCCCTGAGAACTCCTTAGCAGAATGGAGTTGTTGAAAGGAAAAACATAACGGTTCAAGAGGCTTCTAGATCAATGATTACTGAGGTTGGTTTACTAGAAGTTTACTTGAAAGAAGCTATTCATACTACTGTTTATGTATTCAATCGAGTTCAAGCAAGAGAAAATAGTACAAAGACTCCCTATGAGCTATGGCATGGAAGAATTCCTACTATTAAGTATTTCAAGGTATTCAAAAGAAAATGTTATAGAAGAAGAGATGAAGAAACTTTGGGAAAATTTGATGCAAGAAGTGATGAAGGAATTTTTCTTGGATATTCTACTCATAACAAGGCATACAAATATTTCAATAAAATACTGAGAAAGATTGTAGAGAGTGCAAATGTCAAGGTTGATGAGACAATGAAGAATTTTGTTGACATTGATGGATATGTATATGATGAACCTGATTGTGTAGGAATAGAAGAGATTGAAGAACAAGAAAAGGATGAGCAAGAGAAGCAGGATGAACAAAATGAAAGAGAAGATGAAGCCCCAGTGGTGTCACCTAATACACCTAGATATGTATAGAAGAATCATTCAGAAAGTTATATTATTGGTGAGAAGACAAAAGGTGTATTAACTAGAAGCAAGGCTGCTGCTGAAGTGAATCTGTGTTTAGTTTTTGAGATTGGACCAAAGATTGTAAGTGAAGCTTGTAAAGATGAACATTGGATGGAAGCCATGAAAGAACTTATGTAGATTGAGAAGAATCAAACTTGGGAATTGGTCCTAAGACTGATAGATAAAAAAATCATTGGATCAAAGTGGGTATTTAGAAATAAGTTGAATGGGAATGGAGAAGTTGTTAGAAACAAAGCAAGGCTTGTGTGTAAAGGTTACTCACAAGTAGAATGAATAGATTTTTCAGGAAAATTTTTCTCCAGTAGCAAGAACATAAGCTATAAGGATGTTCTTATCATTTGGTGCTCATAAAGATTTTAAGGTCTATCAAATGGATGTCAAGTTAGTATTTTTGAGTGGTGAGTTAGAAGAAATCTACATGGAATAACCAGAAGGATTTCAATTGTTAGATCAACTAGATATGGTGTGCAGATTGAAGAAAGATTTATATGGATTGAAGCAAGCTACTAGAGCTTGGTATGCAAGGTTGGACAAGTACTTGATTCAACAAGGTTTCAACAAAGGTACGACAAATAGTAATCTGAATTTTAAGATTGAAAATGAAAAAATATTGATTGTAGTTGTTTATATTGATGACATTATCTTTGGAGGAAATGAATATATGTGCAAGATGTTTGCGGAAGAGATGCAAAAAGAATTTGAAATTTCTATGCTTGGAGAGATGAATTTCTTTCTTGGGCTACAAATTAATCAAATAGAGAAAGGAATTTTTATTTCACAGTCTAAGTATGTGAGAGAGATGTTGAAGAAATTTAGGATGGATGGTTCCAAATCGGTATGTACTCCTATGGTGACTGGTTGCAAATTGGGTAAAAATGATGATTCACCTAAAGCTGATTAGAGCAAGTATAGATCTATGATTGATGGACTATTGTATTTGACTGCTACTAGATAGGATATTATGCATGTTGTCTGTCTTGTGGCTATATTTCAAGAAGATCCTAAGGAAACACATGTTGCTATTGTGAAAAGAATATTCAAATATTTGAATGGCACTCCAGATTATGGATTATGGTATCCTATAGGTACTAACTTTACTCTAAGTGCTTATACAGATGCAGATTGGGTTGGATGTGTAGATGAAAAAAAGAGTACAAGTGGTGGTGCATTCTTTCCTTGATGCAGATTGGTGGCATGGTTGAGCAAAAAGCAAGATTCAATCTCCTTGTCTACTGTTGAAGCTGAGTATATTGTTGTTGTATCTTGTTGTACACAAGTTCTATGGATGAAACAAACATTGAAAGATATCACAGTGGTGTATGATGATCCTATTCTATTTTTTGTGATAATACAAGAGCAATTAATATTTCAAAGAATCCTGTGATGCACTCAAGGATGAAGCATATATCTATTAGACATCATTTATTGAGAGAGAAGGTCATGGAGAATGAAGTAAAGCTTGAGTATATTTTGACAAAGGATCAGGTGGCTGATTATTTCACGAAGGATCTTCCTAAAGATACTTTTGAGTATCTCCAGGAGAAGTTAGGGGTCATTTCCCCTCCTTTCTTGAACTAGATACATATGGAGATGCATTAGTCTGGTGGATCTATAGATCTATCTTTCTTCTGGATTGATGCTTTGGTGGCTACCTCTTAGGGGGAGCAGGTAGTGTCAGGTGTTGTCATTGTGAGTATTTTCTTTTTCATGTCAAAGGAGAAATCAATGTAAAATATCTTTTTCCTTTGCCATTGATGTCAAAGGGGGAGAGGAAGCATATGAAAAAAAAGGACAGGAAGCATGTGAAAAAGGAGAGGAAGCATGTGAAGACAAAGAGGAAGAATACAAGAGATTACCTACTAATGGGGAGAAACATAAAGAAAATCTTGAGAAGTGTAATCAGAGCTAGTATGGTGTCTTTGATATTTTTTCACATCATGTGTTGCCATCAATGAAAAAGGGGGAGATTGTTATAAGAATGGAATGATTGAAGGTGTTGTCATTGATGTCAACTGATCAAATGGTTACTATTGGCTGCATATGTTGAGGATATTGAGAAAATTGTAATGAAGATATGTTTAATGGTTGCTCCATGTTTTTCTCTAGATTTAATCCTATACTTGTGTGATTCAAAAATGTTGATCTTGGTTGTTGGAAGATGCTATATCCAGATTTTTAGTTGTTGATTCATTGTACAATGCAATTTACGTTCACTAGTTGTGAACTGTGGTTTTCTGTTTTTCTGGTTGAGGTCTGGGAGAAATGTTGTTGGTATAGATTTCTCTTTGATGAAGTCTTATGACTTGCGGTTCTAGAGTTGAGTTTCCTTGATTTTGTTGAAGATAATTTCAACATCTAGCAAATTCATGCTCAATATTTCTATGTATTTTACACTGGTTTGGCCACCCTTGGGTTGAACACTACTTTCAAAGTTGATGAAGCGTGTTGGATCTATTTGGGTCCTGATGAAGCATGTTTTTGGGTCACCCTCATTCTAATTCCACCCTATGATTTTTTGGTGCCGACCTAATTTGAATTTGAATTTGGATAGTTGTTTTTGGATATGTTTCAAAGTTGAATATAGTATAAATATAGGATGAGTTAGTGGTGAAATATATACAAGAGCAAAGAAGAGAGATAATTGAAAAGAAAAAGAGTAGATAGATGCGACATTGATGCTATCCAGTGAGTGTGTGTGATGTGAGTGTGGTAGATTAGTGCGAAGCCTAAATGTTGAGTTTCTGAATGTAGTGAGTACAAGTTGAACTCTATTGTTCATGTCTGTCTGTGAGTGATTGTAGTGGAATCCTTTGTTGTATTGAGATTTTCTTCACTCTGTAACAAGTCTTTTTTGTCTTCTTTGTATCTTTGTGGCAGTGAGCCCTCTGAGTTGATAGCCTCTTTGGACAGTGAGTCCCTGTTTCTCAGGTAGTGAGCCTCTTGTAATTGGTTTTGATATTCTCTATAGTGTGAATTAATCCTCACCGTGGTTTTTCTCTTATTGGGTTATCCATGTAAATATGGTGTTATTGTGTTGGATTTAAGTTTCTACATTAGCATTTGATGATTAATTGTTTAAGCAGTGTTAAGAATTAGTTCCGGTGATTGAATTAAAAGATTAAATCTGTGACAACTTATTCACCCCCTCTCAGTTGTCCTATTCAGCACAGTTGGTTCATTAAAATATTACTTCACCATTTTTTCTATTGGTGCTGACTAAAGTATTTTGGGGTCATGTAGAGTTAAGTTGTGTAAGGAGCGGATTCATGGGAGAAATTATAGGTCTTGCCGACCTATTTTAATATATTACACATTTTCATTCCATCTGCAAGGCATTTTTATTATTATTTTGAGCCGATAGGTTATGGTGTTGCACATTTTATCTAATTAGGCCGACGTAATTAATATCACAAGTGTTTGTGAATGTTGTACATATAAATATAAGGTGAAATAATTATTGGGGGTATGAGATATGAATAAAAAATGAGTGTGATGCAAATGTAATGTGAAATGAGAAGAGGTTAATAAGTGGTGAAGTATGAAGTGTGTTAAGTCATTTTTTGAGCCTAATTGGAACTATCTTCAACATGTTGTAGATGCATTGTAATCAATTCAATCTCTGGCAGTGATCCACCCTCTTTTCTATTTTGGTAGTGAGCCATTTCTTCTATTCTATGGACAGTGAGTCCTCTGGAAAATGAATCCTCTGGACAGTGAATCCACCTGGTAGTGATCCTTTCTATAATATCTTATAACCAGTTATAATATATTGTGAGCTAATCTTCACTGTTGTTTTACCCTTTTTGGGTTTTCCACGTAAAATTTGGTGTTCTTGTTTCTATTGATGTGATGCATGCTTAAAAATTTTCTTTCCATTATTGCACATTGAATGAGATGTTGTGAAATATATTTTAAGTTAATGAATTTTAGGGAATACCAATTCAGCCCCCCTCTCAGTATTCCAAGTGTTCAACAATTGGTATCAAAGCTTGGTTCCTTCAATTGGATTGATCAATGAGGTAGATCTTGGAGGTTGAACACATGGCTACAAGGAAGTATCTTATTCCTTTGGAAGAGATTATCCCTAAAGGGTTTGTTGAAGAAGATTGTGTAGTTGACATGGAAGGAGAACTCAAGTCAGCTCTTGATGATTTGGATAAAGCATAAGCTAAGAATAGAGATCTGGAAAAGGATCTTAATAATGCAAATGAGTGTATCAAGAAGTTGAGAGATAAACTCAAGAAAGGTACAAAAAGATTCAAAGAAACAAATAAGCAGCTCAAGCAATCAAATGAGAATATCACTAGTATGAAAGTGCAAGTTCAAGAAGGAAAAAGAGTTCAAGATTTCCTAAATGCCAAACTAAAAGTTAAATCTGAAGAATGTTCAAATATTGAATAAGAGATTGTAACTTTAAGATCAAATCTAGAGAAAGTAAAGAATCAAGAGGAAAATTTCAAGAAGAGCTCCAGAATGCTTGATGAGATGATTGCAAATCAGAAGGCTTTTAAGGACAAAGAAGGTTTAGGGTTTAAGAAAGGAGAAAGTTCAAAGGTAAATCAAACTCCAAACAATGTTGGAAAGAAGAACAATGTCAAATAGGTCCCAAGCGAGAAGAAAGAATTCAAAAGGCCTCCTATTAGAAAACCTGCTACACAAAGGTATTCATCTTAATGGTTATTGTTACTCATGCAATAAACTTAGACATAGAGCTATAGAGTGTAGAAGAAGAATGAATTAGAATTTTCAATAATTTCTCACTCAGTGTTTTACATGCAATAGATTTGTTCATAAAGCTAATGAATGAAGAAATCAAATGATGAGTGGTTACAATAATGGCATGATGTTTCAATATTTCAATGGATATTATTATACATGCAATGGATTTGGGCATGCGAGTTTTGAGTGGAGATCTATAATGGAAAGAAGTAAGCTTGTTAAAAAAGGTGTCATATGGCACAATTGCGACAAATCAAGACACTTTGTTAAGCATTGCAAAAACAAGAATGTGAAACCCTTTATTTCATAGAAGAAGGTTGATTCAGTGGAGGTGATTAAGGAAATGAACAAGATTTAGAAGAAGAAAGAAGAGAGTGAAGTAAATAGTGAGTTTGTCCTAGCTTCTGGTGTAGATGTTTCCTCTGAAAACTAGATGAAGAGCTTTGGCTCAAGGGGAGTTTTAACTGAAAATCCTTAAGCCCCCACCAAGGATGTGGTTTTGATGCCTTCAAAACATTGGTATAAATCTTGGATGACATGCTTAATCTGTTGATGAAATCTCCAGAATGAAATATCTTGTTGCAGAGATATGTAGAGTAATTAAAGGTAACTATGTCAACACAGTGAGGGTCTACCATATTTTTGACCTAAATTTATCTGTAGCATTTAATGCAAATTAGGTCACTAGAAAAAGGTTTATATTTTATTTTACACAATAAAAAATATTTTTTAATCGAGTAATTGAAGTAGAGAAGCAGAGCAATGGTGATTTGAGCATTTGGTGCATTGTGTGAAACCTTAACTGGCAAAGAATCCCAAAGGTATTTACAGTTTCTTGCTATTCTCTAGTTTTGTGAAGTTACAAAAAGTTTACTCCTCAAGTGGCTGATGTATTGGAATTATCAAGACCTAAGTTCAAAAAACATCCATTTAAATCCATGGAAACAAAACATTTTTGAAGGTTTCCTTTAGAGTAATGCACATAGAAGATGTAAGAATCTACACCCATGTAAAGATGGAGTAATATGTTCACATTAAATTATGAGAGTTTAGGCACAATCATCTAAATAGAGATGATTTCAAGCTGAAACTTGAGTACACCAGCTTGGTAGAGAATAATTTGGAGGTATGGAATGATTTTCCTAACTTGTATTATGAGGATGAGTGGATAAGATATATGCTCAACAAAATTCATGACAAGTTCATATGGTTGGATTTGTCGCATATCATCACTGAGGATGCAATTAGGGTTGGAACAGGTTTGTGCCCTAATGGACCTGTTCCAACACTAAAAGTACTAAAGAGTGATGTGGTAATCAAACTCACTAGTGTGAAATATGACAAACATGCCCTAACAATGAATGATATTGAAAATCCAACAGTGAGGCATTCTTCCATGGTGATTGGCTATAAAATATTCTTCACAAACAAAGAGAACACTATTTCAGCCATTGCAATTCATACAACTTACCAAATGTTAAAAGAAGGTGAAGACATAGATCTATGCAAACTTTTGAGAAAATAGCTAATGAGGAATTTGCAAAGAACAAAAGATTCCAAATATCCATTCTAGTATGGCACTCTTATCATTTGTTTGATGTTTTACTTTCTTAGAAAAATTATCAAAGCAAAGAATGTTATTTGGGTGGATAATGTACCTATTACTAGACAAGTTAGAGATCATTTGAGAAGGTTTCCAGATTCCAAGTCCTGGAAACAAGCCTTGTGGGGATATTTCAAGTCATTTCAAGAAAGGATGCAAAGTAGAGAGAAATTCAACAAAAGTGGTAGATACATACAAGAAGGGTATTACATTCATGGTCAATAGAGATTATAGCTATTTGGAGGTAGTGGAACACAAAATAGTCTAGATTCCAGAAATCAGATATAAAGTGACAAAGGATGAAGTAATTGGAATTTCAGAAATTATGTTGAGCACACCAAGAGATCCTATAATAGATAGGTTTGGAACCTATGAAGATAAATCTAGTGAAGTGCACTTGCAATAGAAAGAAAAGGAGATAAAGAAAAATGTTGAAAAGTTGAAGGCACAATTGGAGGAGATTGTTGGCTCACCAAAGAGCCCCGCAGAAAAATCCAAAATCATACCTGCTCCTCTAGAGGCTAATCCAAGAACAAGAAGGTCAATTAGGACCTCAACCTCGTATCCCTCAGTTCCAAAGTCCTTTGAAACTATGCATGCGGTAAATCCAAAGAAGAAAGTTACATCTAGTGCCTCTGTACAACATACTCCTAAGTGAAGAAGAATGAAGGAAAAGGCCACAAGGGAGAAATATATTAGTTGCAAGGATGAAGAGGATATAGAAGAAGAAAAACTGCATATAATCTAGAAAAAGATGTCTCAAGCCTTTGTGGAAGAGACAAGTGCAAAAAGAAAATAAAGGTTGATGTGATTGATACAAAAATTGAAGAAGTAGAAAAGAAAAAGAAAGCCTTTATTATCAAAAAGAGAGAAAAGAGTTCAGGAGAAGAATTAGTTAAAAGTGAGGGAAAAGGTAAAGGAAAGAAGAAGAAGACCCCTCCAATAGGGAGCACAGTCCCTTGAAGCTAGATGCTTTATTTAATGGAATTTCAAATGTTGGTCTCCTAGCCTTGGTAAAATACATGGTAATATTTAATAATAGCCTTGGAGAAATTGAGAGTCAACTACTTGATGACCTTAAAGGTGTTCTAAGTGTCAGAAGACATGAAGCATTTGATGAAGATGCAAAAATGAGAAAATTTACCTTGGAGAAGATTGGTTCTTCTCTCATAGATGAAGAAAGAGCTAAATTGGCTCAGGTGTATAACAAGGAGTTCAGGACAAAACAAAGAGTCAACACTCTAATGAGTAGAGATAAGGAAGATATTGAAAGGTTGAAGAATGAGACACTATAGAAGGTTGTATACTTGGAAAAATAATTGGGAATGTCTCTGAACAATGAAGAGAAACTGCGACATGATACAACTATTTTGAAAGTAAACAAACCTATTAATGAGCAATCTGAGCATGTGCCTAAGCTTGAGACTGAACAAGATAACATGGTAACCGGTAACACCCATTTGGATATGGAGAATGCTATTGATGAAGAGAAAAAAGAAGAGAAACATGAAATCCCAAAGAAGAATGAAGCTCAAAGTGAGAAAAACTTGCCCTGTTTAGATGTGAAGACTAATGATGAGTAGAGAAAAAAAGTTAAACAAGGTGTCCCAAAGAAGGATAAAGTACAAAAGGAACAAAGTGTTCCTCCTTTGGATAGTGATAAATATACATAAGGAGAAAAGAATATAGAAGAATTCTTTGACAACAAAGAGAAGGAAAAGAGTGAGAAGAAGGAAGAAGAAAGTGCTCAAACAGTTGGTGAATCCTCTAGAGCTTCTGAAGATTCATTGAAAATTCTACTAGATATGCAACTAAAGTTCCAACCGGTGGTATTTGCACAGTTATTACAAATTCCCATGTAACAAGGACAAGTAGAAATTACAGCTTGGTGATTCCTTTCATGCCTCCGCAAGGAAGGAGATACTCTAGACACACCAAAAGAGTGAAAAATGATTGATGAAGCAGTAAAAGTATTATAGTACAATTTCCCCAGAGAAAATGTTGATAATTCTTTGTTTGTTGTACAAAAATTGAGGCTATTACTCGATTCCTTTAAGGAATATTCTACCATCTTGGAAGAAAATTTAGAAAAATAAATGGAAAAGAAGGTCAATGATAAGATAATGATAGAAATATTTGATAAATGTAGTCTTGCACATGGTAAGTTGCAAGGCAACTTAAAAGATGTTTAGAATTGTGTGGAAGAAGCTAAAGTTCTATTTTAATTCTCTTTAAAATGGCCTAATTCTACAAGGAGCATAAAGGACCAAATGGACTCAATAGAGTCACAAATTGTTCAAGCATCTGACATTTATGATTCAATAAGTGATGTAGATGGTGCAAAAAGGACAACTATTGAAAATATGCATGACAGTTCTTCCAATTGTAAGAAGAGAAAGAAAATTATTGTGCAGTATAGTCAACTCAGAGACTTGGTAAGTGTAAGGCTTATATCTCTGGCTGGAGCTTTAGTTGATGTTAAAAGTGTGTTGCAAAAGAATCTGGTGCCCAGTTTGCTTGCCTTCACTAAGAAGGACTGTGAGATAGGAAAGAAAGATTGTGAGGCACACCTTGCAAAATTGAAGGTGTCTAATCAGGGTAGTTTACCCTTCTCAAGTTAAGTTGTACATTTTTGCTTTGTATAGATAGTTTTCCTGATTGCAATGTACATATGTAGAAGTATTTGATGATGTGGTGGTATAAGTATTTATAATTTTGGTAATGGATAAAATTGTTAGGGGGAGTTAGATTAATGTAAATATATCTATAAGAGGGAGTAGAGCAAAGTAAAGAAACATCTTTTTGGTACCCTTTTCCCTTGATGTCAAAGGGGGAGTAGTTTTGGCTAGGTGTGTTGCCATCAATGAAAAGGGGGAGATTGTTGGAAGTTTGTTTTTCATTAAGGAGATTGTTGAGAGTATGATATATGGTGTTGTTATGGTGTTGTCATTGATGTCAACCCATTGTATAGATACATAAGAGTTGGTCCAGAGAAGACCAAGTGGTTTGGATAATTGCTTAAGTCTTGAGTGTAGTTTTAGTGTTACAGTGAACTAGTTTTATGGTCCACATTGCGCCACTATGCAAAATTTTGTTATGAAATTTTGAGGTGTTCATTGTGCATGTTGAATGTGTTTAGATCCAATTTTTCATGGTTTTTTGTCTTCCATAGTTGAAGATATTATTGACAGAGTATCAACTAAGCTGTGACATAGTTAGTGGTGTAGAGTGTATGTTGGAATGCTCTGCATTCCACCACAGACGAATATTATGTTATGTGGATTTGTGTAAGTGTTTATAGATGTTAGAGGTGTGTACATTACAAGTGGCAACTTTTTTTGTGGTCTGCGTGTCAAGGTGTGGATGAACAGTTGGTTCATTTAGATATTACTTCACCAATTTTGCTATTCGACACCGACCTAAGTATTTTGGGGTTGTGTGGAGTTGAGTTGTGTAAGGAGTGGATTCATGGGAGAAATTATAGGTCATCTCGACCTATTTTAATGTGTTACACATTTTTATTCCATCTGCAAGGTGTGTGTTAGTATTTTGAGCCGACAGGTTATGATGCTGCATGTTTTATCTAATTAGGCTGACCTAATTGATGTTGTAAGTGTTTGCAGATATTGTGCATCTAAATATAAGGTCAAATTAGTATTAGAGGTATGAGATATGAATAATAGATGAGTGTGATACGAATGTGATGTGAAATGCAAAGAGGTTGATAAGTGGTGAAGTATAAAGTGTATTAAGTCAGTTCTTTGAGTCTAATTGGAATTGTCTTCAACATGTTGTAGATGCATTGTAATTAATTTGTGTAAGGCATAAATCGATAATCATAAGAAATCAAACATGAATGAATTAAACTAATCTAATTCAAAAAAGATTAAGATTCATACCCATTACTCATGAAATGAACAATACAAGATTATTGAATTCAATGAAATTATCAATGCAAACAAGAAAGCATACAATGAATTCAACTAACTATATTGTTACCCATCTCATGTCAAAGTGTATTCACAATGATGTTGGATTGTTGTTTTATCAATGCGAAGCCTCCATTATGCATTGCAAAAGATTCAATGTATGCATTGTTGATCAAAGATGTGTGTAAAAGCTTGTGAGAAATCGATTGTCAATTTGGCATTACTTCATTGCACAAAAGATGTCAATTCTTCGATTGTTTTTGAGGATGAAGAGGATTGTTATATATATATTATGTTTTGAAATGAACGTGCAAGATCATAAAGATGTTCAATCAAGATCAATGGTTGAAAGCTGTTGAGAGGAATTAGATTTCTCAATTAGCTTCTATGATCAAATTAATCAAGGATGTTAATTGATCAATCAAAGGAAATAAATTGCCTAATCTGTGGAATTGAGGAAATCAGGTTGAGCCTTCAATGGGATTGAAGAATAGATGGATTAGTTAGGAAATAGATGAATCAATCACCAATCAGAGTGAGCAATCGGTGGTCATAATTTGCTCAATCATAAAAGTGGGTGAGGGTAATTAATTAATTAAATTTATTAATTAAGCCTTTTTGAGTTGAACGTGCAAGTCATGTTTGAATTTTATAAACAAAGTTGTATTTGTTTTGTTTGACCTTTTTGGATGATGTTTTGAATAATTAATTTAATTATTCAAGTTTAGGGGAAAGTGATTTAATTAAACTATTGAGTGACAATAATTTAATTGATTTAGGGGAATAGGGTAAATTAATGACAATTAAATAATTGATGTTATTTAATTAATCAAGAGGAATAAAGATAGATTAAGACTTTATTGAATAAATGAGATTTATTTAATTAGTCAAGAATGATGAAAATGTGAATTAATTAAATAATTAAAGATTATTTAATTATTAGAGGAAATTAGGGTTTTTGATGTAAATGATGATTGAGGATGAATTAATTAAATAATGTTAAATCACTTAATTAATAGGCAAATATAAAATTTGATAATAATTAAATAATAATGTATTATTTAATTATTTAGGGAAGAAGGGTGAAAGTGTTGTTTCCTACTCAAGACAATTTGGTGAAAATTTTGGATAATAAGCCAATTTTTTTGACAAGTTGATGTGATGCATTTAAGTGCAAGGATTGAAAAAAGAAATGTTGACTAGAAGAAAATGTTTGTAAGATTTAGAAGAAAATTTATGCTGTCAGTTATTGATGAGTTTTATTTTGCTTTCATAGAGGCTTCATATCTTTAGCAATCCTTATTGATGTAGCAAACAAACACGATGCACCAAGGTATTAATGACCAAGGTGGCTTTGTATCCATTGCATGGAATTTGTCTCTATAAACAAAGAATATTCTTGCTCATAACAGACTTACAGAAACCCTACTAGAGTGTATATGTGATAAGCTTCAAAACATGTCAGACCAGTAACATGAGAGGTATGAAGAACCTAACATGCCACCACTACACGAAATGCCTCAAAACAACTTCCATGCACAGAAAAAAGCAAGTATTCTCCTTGGTAGTATCACAAAAATATACAAATAGAGCAAACAAAAATGACGCTCAATTGCCCCATTCCTTCCTCTCTAAATCCTTATGGGCATCCTCGAGAGATCCTGGGAATGAGTCAATAAGATAAATCAAAAAGATAAAATAAGAAAAAGATAAACAATGCTGCTATATCACTTGCCATATATGTTTTGAGGTTTCATGCTATTATATGTTATTGATGATGTCTATTGTAGGAATGATCTATTAGTTAAGACATATCTCAGGATGTTGATGGTGAATTGTCAATAGATAGGTAGTTAACATTTTGGTATTGGTTTAGTTTGTTTGCGATCAAATATTTTCTTTAAAGTTCTAGCTTTTGATGTTTCTTTCTTTGTTTGTTTTGTCAAAGGGAGAGGATGACGATTTGTTTATTATGGATGGTGTTTTACTGCGGATAGGCGGCAGTGGAAATAAGATTTTTTTTGTGATTTTTTGACTTAATGATGTTGTTTTTGTTGTTTTTTGTATTTTTATTAATGTTTTTGGATTTGGATAATATATTTGAATGCTTTTTTTTTTGTGTTTTGATAAGATATTGGAATGTTTACATGTTTTTGAATTTTCTATTTTTCAATTGTTTTTGGGATTTTGAATTTTTGACTAAGTTAAAAGATCATGTTAGACACCTAAGGGGACTGAACTAAGGCCTCGAGGGTTGATAAGAGATTATCCTTGCCTACGTTATACATGCAGAGACCATGTAGTTTGACTAGTTTGATAAGAACATGTTTTTGACTTTTTTTGTTTGTGAATGTTTTTGAAATTTTGAATTTTTGACCAAGTTAAAATAGCATTATGGACACCTAGGGGGACTAACCTAAGGCCTCAGGGGCTGATAAGACTTTCCTACATTATACATGTAGAGACTGCATAGTTTGACTGGTGTTGACTCAAATCATAACATGTTTTTGGGATTTTGATTATTTTTTACTTTATTTTGATTTTGTTTATTTTCTAGATATTTTATTTTGATAGTTTTGTGATCGTTATGAGATTTACAAGGATCTAGTCCGCTACTAGTTCTGGGAAGTTTCCCCCAGTTTGAGGCAAGACTACCTTCATTAGGAGAGATGAATGTTGATGGTGCAACAAAGTTTGACATTTGATCAATCATCGAGCCATGGTTGGTTACATGTTTATTATGGGACAAATGGTTGGATGTTTTAGATAGTGTTGATAGATAATGATGCGTGTTTTATTCAAACGTAGCGCCTATTTGCCAAGTTTTCACTATGGTACTTGTTTTAGAAGCACCACAAAGTGGTTTTCACTTAAAGAACATTTTATTTCTCTTTATTGTTTTTATTGCTTTTTGATTTTTTTGAATTTTTATCTTTTTCACTGGGATACTCTGACATGTTCAAGTATAGAACTTTTTAAGATGGTTGTTGTTCAACAGTTTGGCTAAAGGTTCCCCTTTAGGAGTATCCAATTTATAAGCTCCATATCCATAGCTTGCTGTGATGATGAAAGGACCTAACCAGTTGGGTTCAAAATTACCTTTGCCATCTTGATTTAGCTATACCTTCTAATTCTCTTTTAGTACCAAGTCACCAACCGAAAAGTTTTTATTTTTGATCTTTTTATTGTAGCTTCATTTGAGTCAATTCTAATAAACTTGAAGATGGTTTAACACACTCAAATTCCTTTCATCTAGGAGTTTCAGCTCATTCAATCTAGAGACCTGATATTCCTCATTGCTGACCATGCCTTTCAGTGATACTCATAGTGAGGGAATTTTGACTTCAATAGGTAATACATCTTCAGATCTGTAGACCAAGGAAAAAGGTGTGGCACCTATAGGTGTGTGAATGCTATTTTGGTAAGTCCATAGGGATGGGTTTAGTTACAAATACCAATCATGGCTGATGCCATTAACAATCTTTTTCAGTATATTTAGGATGGTTTTGTTGGACGCTTCAGCTTGACCATTTCCTTGGGGGTAGTAGGGCATGGAGAATCTTTGTTGGATAGAAAAATTGGAACGAAGCTCTTTGATGTCTTGGTTTTTGAATGGGGCTCCATTATCCTTTATTATGGTTTAGGGAATTCCATATCAACATATTAGATAATTCATGATGAACTTGGATATTTGTTTCCTTGTCATGTAGGTTAATGGAATTGCTTCTATCCATTTTGTGAAATTTTCAATTGTGGTAATAATGAACTTGTTCCCATTTGATGAAGCAAGAGATATCTTACCTACCAAGTCTAATCCCCATTGTGAGAAAGGCCATGGTGTTGTGATAGGTCTCAACTCCTGTGTTGGTGCGTGAACAAGGTCACTATGTTGTTGACATTGATGGCATTTTTTGGAGTATTGAATGCATTCTTGTTCCGTGGATGGTCAATAGTACCTTATTCTCAATTTTTTTTATACTAGGTTAGGTTCACTAGAGTGGGACCCACAAACGCCTTTGTGTACCTCTTGTAGGGTAGTTTTCGCTTCTTCTACAATAAGACATCGGAGTAAAGTACTGTCTAAACTTCGACCATATAAGGTGTCTCCTAGGATTGTTAATCAAGAAGTCCTACAAGCAAAGGTTTTCTTTTGGGTTGTCAAGTTAGGAGGTATGATACCATGTTGGATATAGTCGAATGTATCTTGGTACCATGGTGAGTTAGGACCAACAACAACACACACTAGTTCTGATTTTGGGATATTGAATGCTAGTATGAGCAATTGCTCCATAAGGAATTCATACTTTGGAATTTTTTGTGGAATGTCAAGACATGAACCTATCATTTCCATAGCACCGACTACTCTGTTGTTGATCCGAGGAGCTTGTTCAAAGGTGATGATGACAATATTGTTTAAAATTGTCCACCATTCTTTTATACGGTATTAACTTGTCATCCTTTGTTTGATACTCATTATTTACTTTCTTGATTACTAGTTGAGAGTCTTCATAAACTTTTAGTTCTTTTATCCTCCATTCGATAGCCATCTTCAGTCCTATGATTAGTGCTTCATATTTTGAGATGTTATTTGTACACGGGAAAGTAATTCTATAAGCCTTAGGTATACTATCTCCCTATGGTGTGAGAAATATGATACCTTCTCCTAAGCCATGTTGAGTGTGGGACCCATCAAAGTAAAAGGTCCAACGGCTTGTGTGTTTTGTTAGCAGTATGCTTTCATTTGAGAATTCTGTTGTGAGAGGTTGGTGATCATCCATTGGTGCTTTTTCTAGTTGATCTGCTATAGTTTATCCTTTGATAGCTTTCCTATCTATGTACTCTATGTCAAACTCACTCAATATCAGTACCTATTTAGCAATCCTACCTGTTAAAGCTGCTTTTGCTAATATGTACTTTAGTGGATCTACTTTTGAGATCAACTTTACTTGTTTATTTAAAATATAGTGTCTCAACTTCTATTCTGCAAATATGATAGAGAGACATGCTCTTTCTATGGGTGAATGGTTCAATTCATATCCCATGATCAGTGTTTGGCTGATATAGTAGACTACTATTTCCTTATTATTGTCATCTAGTTGTGCTAGAAGAGCTCCTAATGCTACTTGTGTTGTAGAGATATAGAGGATCATTGCTTTGTCTGGAATAGGTGGCATTAATAATGGAGGAGTGAGTAGATACTGCTTAACTTTTGTAATGCTTGATCACATTTTCCATCCCCCTTGAATGTGATGTCTTTGTGTAGCAGATGGGTGAACAGATGACATTTGTTTGCTAATTGTGCAATGAATCACTTGATGGATTGTAGTTTCCCTTGTAGAATTCTTAGCTACTTTAATGTATTTGGAGGAGGCATTTCTAATATGGATTTTACCTTTGCAAGATCTACTTCAATGCCTCTTCTTGATACTATGTACCCAAGTAGTTTTCTAGATGTTACTCTAAATACACACTTCTTTGGATTAAGCCTCAAGTTGTACTATTTGAGCCTGTCAAATAATTTTTCTAGATTGGTTAAATGGTCATCTCTTTTGATGGACTTTACTAGTATGTCATCCACATAATCTTCCATAGTTGTATGCAACATATCATGAAAGATTGTAGTCATTGCTCACTAATAGGTTGCCCCTACATTCTTTAGACCAAATGGAATGGCATTCCAATAGAAGGTCTCCCATGCAAAAGTGAATGCTATTTTATGTTGATCGTTAGGGGATATATTTATTTGATTATATCCAAAGAATCCGTCCATTAGTGACAAAATTTCGTGCCCTGTTGTTAGATCTATGATCATATCAATGCTCGGAAGAGGGAATTCATCTTTTGGGAAAGACTTGTGTAGATTTCAGAAGTCTGTGTAGATTCTTATGCCCCTAGTAGGCTTTGATACTAGTACTAGGTTCGACATCCATTCAGGATAATCAATTGGTTTGATGAAGCCCACATCTAATAGTTTCTTCAGTTCTACTTTTACCAAAAGTGCTATTTGGGGATGCATCTTTTGTAGCTTCTTCTTGATGGGTTTAGCTCCAGGAAATATGGCTAGGTGGTGTATGAAAAATGCTGGATCTATCCTTGGCATGTCTACATATGTCCATGCAAAGTTAATTTTCCTTTCATTGATGAATGTTGAGAAGTTCACCTTTTCTTTAGGATCAAGCGATGTTGCATGATATGTGACTTTGGGTGTTTCTGTTGTGCCAACATTGATAGGTTCAACTTCTTCAACTAGGAGTGTCGAATTCTCTTGATATTCAAAAATAGGGAGATTGAATTCTCCATCCTTGGGCACCTCAGAGAGGTTTTCACCCTTAGATTCGCCCTTTATTTTTCCCTTTTCAGGATCCAATAGAGCCACATCGTAGTTTTCTCTAGGGGATCTCATTTTTATTTTTACATTGTCTTTTTCAATTTTGTAACTAGAGAACACAATCTCCCCTCCAAAATATGCTTCCTATTCAAGTTCCATGTCAAACCCTGCTTTATGATCTATTGATGGTATATTGGTTCGAAGTCCCATAAACTCTGCAATAGCTTCATCATTTTGGAATTGATCCAAAATAGGTGTATGATGTTGTTGGTCCCAATCTATTAACTGGGGGTAGCAGAGGGGTAGATTTTCATCATTATCTATAAAGCTTATTGAAGTTGTCAAAATGGTCAATATGCTCGAGCATCATTATCCCATTGGGTATCTAGGTCATCGTTGCTAGGAGCGAGGGAATCCCATTCATACTCGTTAGAGTCTGTTTCATAGGTATAGTCTTTAAGTATAGGTTCGCTAGGTTGGGTAGGGAATATACTTATGCTAAAGATTTCAAATAGGTCCTCGATTGGTAAATTGTTGTTTATAAGATGGTAGGTATCGAGTGTCTTAACATCGGTAGAAGGAGCTCCTTTCTCAAAAGAGGCACATCTAGTGTTTGGAGTGACCACGTCTATCGAACCATAGCCTAATCCCATGTTCTTCTTTCCTTGTTCCACTAGAATAGGTTCCCATCTGCCTTGTTTGTGTCACCCAAGGCCACCTTTTCCAATGTATCCCATTTTTTTAACCATCTGATACCCTTTACTACTAAGGTCAATTGGAAAGGGTTGTAGCTGTTTTGGTTCTTCTTGTTCTTCTTTGTAGATCATTGGCAAGAGGTCCTCTTTGAATATTTCCTCATCTTTCATGTATCCCCACTTGGTAAAGATCATGGGTTTGACTACCATTTTTATTGCTTGAACATGTTTGATCTTCTTTGGCCCTCCATAAACCTTTGGTGTTGGGGGAAGCATTCCAATGCAAAAGGAATGATTGAAATGATATTTTCTACTACCCTTGTCAAGTACTTGAATCTTGGGATCATATTTTTTCTTTTCACTTGATGTGGTTTTAGTTGAGGTTAATGGTAGTGTTGATGGGTCAATATATGAGGAGTGGAATGATATATCATTACTAGGTACTCGCTGGATTTTGTTGTATTTCTCCTCCAATTTTACACAATAGTGGAAGGGTTCAGGATCAAATTATAATGTAACCTCCTTTCCCTCATGAGGAAATTTTAGACATTGGTGGAATGTTGAAGGAATTTATTGTAGTGTATGAATCCATGGGTGTCCTAGAATAAGGTTATATGGTAGCTCAAGATCCAAAACTTGACATGTTCTTTCTATTGTTGTCAGTCCTATCTGTATAGGAAGCCTAATTGTTCCTTTTGAATTTCTTTCCAGGTCATCATTTGTCAATTACATCATCAAAATACCCCAAGTATTTGACAAATTTCAAGATACAAATGTTTAGATCTGCACTGTTATCTATCAATACTCTTTTGACCTTATGTTTGTGGACACCTATCTCTATATAGAGGGCTTGGTTGTGGAACGATTTATGTGGAAGGTCTTTCTCAGAAAAAGACTAAATGATGAGTGGCCATGATTTTTCCAACCATGGATTCAAACTGATCAGGTTTGAGGTCATTAGGGATCGATGTTTCCAAAGATTTTTCTAGTATTTCCTTATGCATAGGTGATAATTTCAACAACTCTAGGATGGAGATCAAAGTGAGGGTCTTCTTTAGTTGTTCCATAATACTATAGTCATTGGATGACTTAGTTGTGGGTTTAGGTGGAGTTTCTTGTATTGTGACTTTCCCTCGATAGGTAGTTACAACACATTCAAGGTCCATGCTTCGTATAGTTAGCACATTGACTCTAGTGTCATCTACTTGGGAGAGGGTTCCTAGGACAATGTCACCATGGGTGTAGTTGGCACTATGATAGTCTTGTTCTTTCCCTTTGTCATTTTTCTTGGCATGGTTAGGAATTGGATTCGTGTAGATTTGGAGGTCTTTGTTTCTAGGATAGTGTTCTATATCAACTTCTCCCTTGTCGATTAAGTCTTGCACTATATGCTTAAATCTCATGTAGTTATTCGTCGTATGTTCCTTGATCTTGTGGAACTCACATAAGTCTTTTTCATTGTACCATGGTGTTTTAAAACTTGACTCTTCATAGTTTTCATGCTCGTTGAACTAATTTTCACATGATTGTCTCAAGTGTTTCTCCTAATGCAATAAATTTCCTCCGTGGTTGGCTCTATTGTCTTTCTTGTCCTCCTTGATTTGTCTATTGGTTATTTGATTGATTATTTTGGGAATAGCTGAGTTGATTTTTTTGTACGTTGTTGGGAGCATAGCTCATTTGTGCAACTTGTGCTTTGTTTTGCGGTCCATTGGGATTTTGCACATTCCATACAACTCTAGCACCAACTACTCCATCATTGGTAACATTTTTTTTTTGGGTCCAAATCTTGAGTTTGTCATTTGAACTAGAAAGGTTGTCTTTTGAGTTGTTTATTTTAATGACCCCCCTTGCTAGGAGAGCTCTCTCAATGTGTAGTCCCTTTTCAATAGTCTCTTCAAATTTATTGGGGCACAACATGGTGAGTTGGTAATTGATTTCTACTTGGAAATTGGAAATAAAGATATCCACCAGTTCTTTGTCGGGAATAGGCCACTTGCACGTACTAGCTTTATGTATCCATCTTTATAGGTAGGATGTAAAGGATTACCCTTGTTTTTTTTTAATTTTGTAGAGGTCAGTGATGGTGAAATCCTATTCTATGTTGAATGAGAAGTGGTTCACAAACTTGTTATACAATTCATCAAAACTCTTAATAACTAGTGGTAGATGGGAGAACCATTCCATAGCATGATGAGTAAGATTGCATGAAAAAAGTATCATTAGGTAGGAATCATTGTTTTTCACTCCCATGAAAGCTATCAAGAAGTCTCACACATGTTCTATCAAATCTCCTTTTCCCTTGTACTTGTAAAATTTTGGTATTTCAAAATTTTTCAAGAAGGGGAGCATAGTAATAGAGTGATCAAAAGGAAAAAAACATATATCCTATAGAGTGTATGTATTCTTTGGTTTTCTAATCTAGATGCCTGATATACTTTGATTTAGGGCTTGTAGCTACATTCCTAGCTCTGTGTTTAGTACATTTTCTTGGGGACCCTATGCGTAGTAGCCTTGTTGTTCCAAAATGTTCGTTTGGTCATAGGTTGGGTATGGTGGAGGTATAGGACCTTGGTAACCTTGTTGGGTGGAAGGAGGGTTAAGTCCTTATTGTGTGGAAGGAGGATTAAGTCCTTGTTGATTGTAAGGAGGTTTAAGTCCTTGTTGTGTGAAAAGAGGATTAATTCCTTGTTGATTGTAAGGAGGGTTAAGTCCTTGTTGTGTGGAAGGAGGATTAACTCCTTGTTGTATGGAAGGAGGATTAATTCCTTGTTGTGTGGAAGAAGAATTAAGTCCTTTTTCTGTGAAAGGATGATTAAGTCCTTGTTGATTGTAAGGAGGGTTAAGTCCTTATTGTGTGGAAGGAGGATTAAGTCCTTTTTGCATGGAAGGTGTTACCCATTTTTCACTTACAACTCAATTGGGTAGAGATGAGTTAGTTATTTTCTTTTAAAAGTGAAGGGGGATTAACAAATTTCTGCTATGATTAACCATTGCAAAAAATGGAATTCAATTTTTATTATGCATTATTTTACAATAGAAGGAAAGTACATAAATTTCATGATATTGTTGTCTTCCATTCATTTTGTGATGAAAATATATACAAGATTGCATAAATGTTGATGTCTCATACATTGAGAGGGAAAATAATATTTGAATGTCCCACACAAGCCGTGGGCATGACTGAACTAAAACAACATACATATAAGCTATACAATTGAAGATAAAAGAGGAAAAACACATGAAAAGAAATCATATCCTTCATTGCCTAAAGTGGCAGAATCTTGGTGTTGGTCCTTTTTTTCTTCAGCTCCTCCTGCTTTTGGTCTTCAGATATACCTATAGATAATAGGAGTTGGTTAGAGCTCGAGACATGAAATCTCATCATATGTTCATCAAAATAAATATAACTTGTATCTATGATACATTAGATCATCTTGAGCAATTGTCACATGTATCAAGAGAGCCAAATAAATCAAAACATCAAGAAGAGCAATGAGGTTCACTTTTTTTATCTAACATTTTTGTTCACAGTGCACGAATAGGTGAAATTTTCATTGCTGGATTATTTTCATCATAACATGTGGAGTAAAAATGGGCTCCCACAAGGGTTGAGCCCAACATGCTACCCTCTAGATCTTGAGAGGGGTATGAGATAAGCAAGAGACATTCAAATTTTCAAATAAAAGCATATTTTGTTTGAAGATCATTTTATAAGGTAACTGAGCACATTTTCCATTCATGATAGCCAAGTCAAAGGTGCAATGAGGTTACCCCCTTTCACTTTGAAATGGGAATCACAAGTGAACAATTAGCTCATTTAAACTAATGTGCAAAACTGAGTAAAATTACATCATTTGCATCATGGTTTCACATAATCTATTGGCTATCTCATCATCATTTCTTGTTGCCTATATCAAATAAGATGCATACATTGATGGTACAACCCATTCATTAAGTGATAAAAGGAACAACATATTTGAATGCAGGCACAGTCATGAAAGGATCAACATTAAGTTTAGGACAGTCTCCTATATGTCTTTCAAAGCCAAGATGAAGGGTATATACTCCTACCAATGAATTTTCACCACTTACCAATCAAGGCAACATTTACAAAGCAAAAAATTCAAAGGTGGTAGCCTTGGAGTCGAGTCTTGCAATAATATCAAGGGTTTTTGCAAAAAATGATAGTGATAGCATTTAGGGCTCATGAATTTACATGAAGCAGTGACTATGCAAGTAAAGGGTTGATGAAGCTTTTCCTGGGATTGGTTGTATAGGTGTGTAGATTGGAACTCACATAAATTGAAGAGTTCATTTCATAGAACTGATGGATACTTACACAAAAGATCTTCTTGCTGCATTTGAACAAGGGAAGTAAACAACCTCAATGAATTTCTTTCATACTTTTCATCAAGTGAAGGATGTTCAAAAAAGTAAAGTGCAGACCTTTAATGGGAGGGGATATGATAATGCTTGACATAGAAAATAAGAGCCCAAAGTATGAGAAAATTGTAGGTTTTTGAGAACAAAATACAATCACAATGTTTAGTGAATGGAGACTACATTATTAACATTTTTATCATTGGGATTATAGAGGAGTGCATAATGGGTAGTTTGGGTCCATGTTGTATTCTTCAATAGAAAACACAATGCTACATATGCAACAAGAAATCATTAAATGCAGACATAATCATTATGTATCAAGCAATGTTCATGACATGTTTGCAAAGTAAGGTTAGCATTGCATATATAGATTGGTATTAGACCAAAGCAATAGAGGGTTTTAAGCAAATGCAAGGTGATAAGGAGAGCCTTGATTATGAATTACGCTATCTTGTTGTTGTTACATGGGTAGTTTTAGGATGCATTACATCTAAGATAAAAGACATCATCGATTAAATGTAATCAAGGGACAATGAGTTCCTTGAAAGAAAAATACAGAGATACCATGAAAATAAAGATAGGTGCATTTTTCTCTTCAAATGTAAACATATTTGAGCATAAACACCCAGAAGAGTAAATGCATATGTGGTGGCCCAAAATAATGAATGCAAGGGTTTCCTCTCTGTCAAATGAAACCCCAATCTACCTGTTGGTGATAGCAAAGGAAAATATACACAAAATGTTAAAACCCTCGGCCAAGACAGAGAAATGGAGAAGCCACAACCTGCATTTCAAATTTAAAGCCCACATCTACAATAGAGGTCATGGGTTTTCAAAACCGTATCTTGTATTTGCACAATAAAGAAGAATATATAGGAAATAATACTCATATTTCATTTTTTTTAGCCATGACTTGCATTAAAGTTTTGTTTCAATAGAATATTGAAGGAAATTTTTCTCTTCATTTCTTTCAAATGTAATGAATGGAGTGAAAGAGAATACACAAAATGTGAGAAATGAAGAGACAAAGCCATGACTTGCAAATAGAAAATGAAAGGCTGAACAAAGGAAAGTGTACAAAAGAAAAATCAAAGCACTTTCATCATTTTTTGTATAAAGGTAAACATATGTTTTCCTTTTCTTTCACAAGTTAATGGAAAAAATAGGGTATTTTGTGCGAATAGAGCATACCACGTGACCCAACATATGACTGCAGAAGAGGCTCGACAAAAGCTCAAGTTGAAGACTTCATGAAAATATTGAGAGAAACCCTAGCATGGCAGTGCAGGGCAAAGTTGAAGACTCAACAAAAATCAGAATGCAAAATGAGATGAAGTGAAAGGCCACAGGGTCTTTTTGTTCTAGGGTTTTCTTTTTGCCCTAGTATTTGGTTGACCCATATCTTGGGTATTTTTCACTTTTTTTGAAGTTTTTTTTCCTTGATCAATACCTTGGTGGTATTGTTTTCCCCTTGTGATATTATTAAAACTTTGCATATATTTTGCATACCTAGGCATCATCATGCCTTAGTTTCTTTTTGTGATTTTTGAAGAAAATCAAATGTCTATGCAACTTAGGAGTCACATTCCCTCTGAAAATAAAATAAAATGCCATGTATACCTTTGAATGTTTCTTGCAAAATGATGAGTCAAAGCCTAAGTCTTTTGCTCCTATTTTGCCTAAATGTGAACCTGGAAAACTACAAAAATTGTAAGACTTTATTAAAGCAATGTTCTATAAATTGCTTTATTAATTGTCAATTAAAATGTAGAAGATAAAGCAAGTGAAAAATATGTAGAGGAAATTTTAGTTCACTTGCCTTTTTTGCTTGAATCCCCTTTATGCAAAATAGAAAAAACGGAGTCAATTGAACCTTCTAATTCTGATTTTCAGTCAAAACTCAGTGATTTTTGAATCCTTTTGGGTCGATCCACTTGGGAGGGAAAGTTTCCACCTATTTTCACTTGGTTTGGAGTAGTTCTTGGCCCTCATTCTGTGGTTTTTTTCCTTTTCCCGAAAATGGGACTTTGGTTACAATTTTGGATCGCAGTTAGCTGCGATTTTTTGTTCCTTGGCTCTTAGAAAGGTTTTGGGTATTAAAAAGGGAAAACAATAGTTTTTTGGGGAGTTTTTTGGCTTCTTTCTCTCTTGAGTATTGCAGAGTGCTTTGTAAGCATTTGTAACTCATATTTTCATAATATGATTATGCAGCTCCTTCCAGATCAATAAAGATAGCAGTGTTCTCCTTTTTCATGTTTTGTCTCATTTTGAAGTTAATGATTTGATGTTCAATTGTGATTCAATTTTTGAATCCTTTTGTATGTCTCATTATTGTAGGTTTGAGTGCAAAAGTTTCATGTAATGTAGGTTGTGTGTTGTGTTTAATGTTGTTAGTGGGTTGAAGTTGTGATAAAACTTCTATTTTTCCTTCATGCAAGCCTCTAATTTTCAAACCTTCATGCAAATTACTTATGTGTTGCATTGTTTCACATGGAATTGTGAGAGTAAAAGTCTTTGTCAAACTGATTGTGAGTTGAATTAGTAGATACGTTTATAAGTTTATGGTGCATCACCCTTTAAGTTTCAAGTTTTTTTATTTCAAGTTATCCTTCTATCCCTTTTCTTAGAAAAATCATTAGTTTTAGGTGATCTACCAGGGGAACCAACCCTCTCTAGAGATTCATTCTCGTTATAAGCCACCCACAACTTGAGAATGTTTCCATGTTACATATGATAGTTGAGTCTAACTCAACTAGGGTGCAATCCTCGTTGATAATAGGAGGATTAAGTCCTTGTTGTGTGAAAGGATGATTAAATCCTTGTTGATTTTGTTGTAGAGGGGTACCTTGATAGTGTGTTAGTGGTACACCTTGTTGTGGTTGATTCTATTAAAGGGTACCCTGGTAGTGCGTTGGTGGTACACCTTGTTGTTGGGATGAATTTTTTTGAAAGGTACCCTGGTAGTGTGTTGGTGGTACACCTTATTGTTGGGAGGAATTGTATTGAAGGCTACCTTGGTAGTGCGTTGGTGGTATACCTTGTTGTTGGGACGAATTATTTTGAAGGTTACCCTGGTAGCACACATTGGTGGTACACCTTGTTGGGATAAATTGCTTTGAAGGTTACCCTGGTAGTGCGTTGGTGGTACACCTTGTTGATTTGGTATGTTGGTTGAAGGATCAATATATGATACAATTTGTGGTATGTACTGTCCTTGTGGTGGGATGTTGCCTTGTTGTTCTATTATTGGAAAGTTTCCCATGTTTTTCATATTGTTGTTTTGTGGCATGTATTAAGTTGGACTTCCTTGATATTGTTGGGCCATTGTTGCTTGCTCGATTTGGGATGGTTTCCTAAACAAAGGGTTGTCCATTGGTTGTTGTTTAGGTTGATCATTGCTTTGTGAGAAGATTGGTGGCATGTTCAAATTCTCTACTTGTTTGGGTATTCTTCTCAAAACTGATTTATCTCCTAAGGGAATAAGGCTAGGATCCTTAAGACCTTCCACATTAAAGTCTATAGGTAGTTTAGCACCACTTTGTGCTAATTTGAAGAAGTAGGAATTTGGATCCTTTCATAGCAGTTTGTCCATCAGTTTAAGTACCTTGGGATTGCTGGAGTGTTGAAAGAATTCTTCCTCATCTAATTCTTCCTCACTATCCACTTCATCTATGACCATGTCCTTTGGGTTTTGGTTTGACCTATCCATCATTTCTTTTTGTTTACGGATTACTTCCCCCTCACTTGGTGGTTGGTTTGATGTTGCTTTGAATGTGGGTTCCTTTCGAGGAGTTATAAGGTCACTTGGTCTATAACCCCATGGGTCACTTCCATCATTTTTGGTGTTTTCTGGAGGCATACTAGATCTACTTTTGTTGGCTTCCATACTTTTTTCTATGTTTAGATCTTGTGGTTGTCATAAACAAGACCAAGACCTAGTTTTGGATTTCTATAACCAATTACTATGAAATGATGTTTGTTTCCATTTTTAAAAGGTTGGTGTTTTTGTAAGCCAAGATTTTCTATTGCCACGTGGGAGGTGGTAATACAAGCCTTCTGCCGTAAGATCTTCTTTTCGTTCCTCTTTGTCTAGGATATTGGTTGTGTTTCTCCACTAAGTTGGAGTTTTCTTTTTCTCAAATAAAAAACTTCTCAAACTATTGATAGTGTGTGATTGTTCACCTTCAATTTGTGTGAGGTTTGGTTGTTGAACTGGAGTAGTAGGACACCAAATGGTCATAAAGTGAGTGATGTTTGGATCTTTTTTCTATTTTCAAATGGATGATGAATGATGATGATGTGAAAGACAACATTTTGGATAAAAGGTGTTGGTGTTTTGATATGGTTTTCATGATACTCAAGACTGTAAAGTTTGAGTGATGTTTTGGATGTTTTGGAAATGATACTATTTTTGGGACTCAAAATGTTGAAAACTTGGACCGATATTTCACTTCAATTTTATAGAGGATATGTTTTAAATAATCTACTTGAACTAGCCTTGAGGTTCAAGCAAATGTTGATATCTTAGAATTTTGATTGAAGGAATAATCTAAAGTTATGTTTTGATTTTGAATCCTAAAACTAGGTTGGAGTGTTTGATTTCACAAATGGATATGGACTGATGATGATATGATGTGTTTTGGAAGTCTAACTATTTTTGTTCCCACAAGGTGAAAGATGTAACCGGTTTCAAATCACTCTCTGATTTGCACCAGAAAATAAGGAAAAAGTGGTAATCTTACAACAATAGTGGTAATTTATGTCAAAAGAGGCCAAATTTATGTCAATAGTGACCAAGTTTGAAGGAAAACTGAGGTAAGCTTGATCAAAAGTGGCCACTATTTGTAATTTTCCTAACTGGTCAACAGTGAAGACAAAAGCAACATTTTTGGTCAAAAGCAGCTAAAAACTTAGATCAACTACATTAATCTTTGGATCAATAGCAACAATTTTATGTCAAGTGCATTCTGTTTATCAAAAGTGGAAAGGTTTTGACAATGACTGTCATAAACTAGAGAGAGGAAGCGACTTGTTTTAGATCAACTATGGTAATGTTTAGTCAATAGCAGCAAAAACAACAACAATAGTGGCTTTTGTTTAGATTTGCTTCCAGTTTTCTATTTTGATGGTAGTTTGGACAAGTTTGCAATTTTGGATGTCTTTGTTTGATCTAATTTTTGAGATTTTGGTAAGTGATAAAATACAACACAACAATCAAAACTATTTGACCCTAAATTTCTATAGCTTAAGCAAGTTTCTTTCTAGAAAAGCTCAAAGTTTGTGAAAGCCAAAATACTAAAGCCATAGTTCCCAATGTTAACTTTGTTCTTAATGTGATTTGAAATGTAAGCCTAAATATTCAGAAACTTTTAGAGATATTTGTTTAAGATATCTTTTAAGGAGTGCAAATATAGGGCTCTTTTCAAAGGTATTCACACTATGTCCAAAGGGTTTGATATTTGGTAACCATGTTCAATGTTTGTTTTGATGTGTTCATTTTAAATCAAGTAAAGTGTTTGATGTTAATAAAATAACCTTGGCATGCATCAGTCAAGTCACCCTAGGTAGGTACACTCTTTTAGGTAGGCTTACCTCATGCCCCGAAGGGATGATTTTACATGAAATTTATGGAGGAGCATAGAGGTATGTTAAGAATGAAATCTTAAGCTCTACACCTCAACAAAAAATTGGACTTGGTAAGTAACTTCTCGGAAGCAAAGTTTCGATGTATCACTTTCAAAGAATGTTTTGGAAAACATGGATGGCTTCTAAAATAAGGTTCTTAATGACAAACTTTGAACACCATACGTACACTACCATCTGTTGGTCACTTAAGACTCTTTAACCGTTCCTGTTCCATTTAAGGTGTGGGATTAGGTGTAGTATGTTGTCGCTTGGGATTGAAGCTACTTTCTTATGATTTTGTAACCTTTAATATAGCTCATCAATAAATGTGCTTCGAGACCTTTCCTATGAGTTCTCCATCATGGGATGTATCTCATAGCAAGCCCCCTATTTAAGGTAATGTTTGAAATGAAACAAGTGAAAAAATCAAAGTGATTTTCATCACCCAAGATCACTAAAAAGATGCGAGGGGAAAGGATGTAGACACATAAAATTGACCTAGGCCTACGAACTTTATTTTCTCCATATTTCTTCTCAACATAATTAAAATATTTAATTATGTCCTATAGTCCAAATTCAACTGTTAATTAAATAATATTCATATTTCCTATTCCTCCTGACTTTTTAAATAAAAAAATATATTTATTTATTTAAATATGTCGTTGATTTCTTATGTCCCTCTATAATTAAATAAATTTATTAAATTCATTTAGATACTTGTCCACTATTTCTTCCTGATTATTTAAAAAAATAAACTTTATTTATTTATTTAAATATAACATTAATTTCTAATGTTCTCTTATAATTAAATAAATTTTTATAATTTATTAAATTATTGTCCACCTCGGCTTTTTCTAATTTTAAATAAAGTCATTTATTTAAAATTGTCCCACTTTCTATTTTCTCCCTCCAAGTAAATAATTAAAAATTATTATTTACTGTCACATGGTCCCACCACTTTTGAATTAAATTAATTTTTAATTCAAAAGGTCAACATCACCTCTTAAATCAAATAATTTTAAATTATTATTTGATTCTCCAACTTTTTCTTTTTCCATTCCCAATATTTCCTCTTGTCGCATGCAACCTTGTCCATTGATTTGATTTTTCTAAAATCAAATCTCAGCCCTCCATTTCAAATTTAACCTAATGTTTCCCTAACCCTAATTGTGGGTTGTCATATTTAATTTCAACGATTGATCTTAGGGAATTTGTCAGCTTTCAATCTTGGCCATTCATCTAACATTGACTTTTCTATAAAAAAGAAAATTTAGCCTCATTTGACACACTTCATGCTTGACTATCTTGTGCTTCAGGCATTAGGCTTGCTTGCATTTTGTTGAGTACATTGCAAAACTATTAGAATCCTTCAATATTTGATTAGGACATAGTCATAGTCATAGGTTGCTCATAAAAAATATGAGGGAAAATATCTACTTGCAGCAAATGGAGAAGGTGCAATGAAGGTGATTCATGGAGGGCATGAAGACTTGGTGAGATTGTTCTTTGCTTTTATGCTATTTCCTTCCATTGTTCTTCATTGTTTAGCTAGGGTTTAGTTTGTTTATGCTTTATAATGCTAACCTGAATTTTTCCCTAAGTTAGTTACATTGGTGAACCCAACGCCAAAAATACATTTTTTTGTAGATTTCGTATAGAATTTTTTTATCATTTTTTGCAGGTACAGGTACGAAATGTTGCATCTGCAACTTTCTGAGCCACATTCAGTGCGTTGCAACACATTCTATCTACAAATGACACATTCACATTTCTAAGCCGCATCTACTAGATAGAACGACACATTTGATTTCTCGAGATGCATTTGTAGGCTCGAGCGACGCATCCAAATTTTGCAACACATTTTCTCTATAGAACGACGCATTTTCCTAGTAAATTTATGCTTTATGTGTTGCAACACATTTGCCTAGTAAAAATTTGCTTTCGATTTTTTAGTGTATTTTCTAGATTTCTCTTTTATGTTTAATAGCTTAGGGATTTTGGGTTACTAATCTGTTGTTTACAACATGTGGCAAAGTTGGAAGGAGTGGCTAATGTTTGTTTGTTGATTATTTTATAACTCCTTTGCAATCCTAAAAGCAAACAAACAATCACAAACAACTTACATTTACATTTCATGGGTTTAAAATGAACACAATCTTGCATTGAAACTCATCAAGGCTAAAATTTACATGCATATTCATGGCATTGGCTTAAAATGAACATTGCTTGTCTTACATTAAGATTGGTGTAAAATGAACAAAGCGTTTGATGTGTTTGTCTCACAATAAGCTTGGACATTAAAATGAACAAGTGTTTTCAATTTGTGTAACCCTGATTCAATAATAGAAGTATCCTCTCCCCTTGCACACTTGTACGATCTTGGGTGCAAGAGAAATTTTTATTGACTCTAGGAATTGGGCCTTCCTTGGTGGGAAAAAGTACTCACCCCAAGGTGACTCAAACCGGTAACGAAGCTCTTTAGCCGAGCTACTCCCGACCAGTATACAAATGTGAATCCTAATGGAAAACTTAGGATTATGAGTGCGAATGTGTCACATAGACAAGTGAATCCCCATAAACCCTGTGGAGTGTAACCCTCTATAGGCTAGGATTCCTCCTTATCGGAGCTAATCTTGCCTCATGTGTGGCCACTCAAACAGGTGCCCGAACTAAAAACCTTTTGTGTAGTTGCCAAAAACCCTTTCTATTTGTTGGTGCAACAACAGTCGTTGCCAAGGCATCCACATTCTTGTAGTTCTTAGTAAAGGTGAAGAGCCTATCATGGGAGATTTAGGAGGGCTCAAAGCTTAGTTGACTCGAGAAGTGAGTGCAATGTAAGGGGGAGCCAGTGTGGCCAAGTTTCTAAGTCACCTGCTAAGAATAAGTGTGGCTGGGGAAACCCACGTGGAATCCAGTGAATATAGTCCTTGCCAAACCTAGGATTGTTCTTGTCTTCATTGTGCTTTTTTTAAACATTAAAAGACAAAACCATGTGTTTTCCAAGTGTTTTCTGAAACAATGAACACATAAACATCCTTCACAGATCTAGAAAAACACACTCAAACTGAAACAATTTCAAAATCTGCCAAAATTGCAAAGAAACCAAAATTTTATTCACTCTGCAAAGCATTTTCTACCTGGTGCAACGCGTTTGACCTGCTAAACTACATTTGAAAAATAGAAAATGCATTTGCCTATTCTGAAATGCATCTGCTAGCTTGAACAATGCAATTGACATACTGAACCGCATTTGTTGTCCTAAACACTGCATCCGACTGCTATGCAATGCATTTGCTATTCAGAACAAGGCAATTGACTTGATAAACCACAGTCTCCATCTCAAGCAACACATTTGATAATATTGAAACGTAGTCGCCATCTGAAACAACACATTTATACCCTGTGACGCATTTGAGACCTTAAATGATGCATTTTCCTGTCATTTAAAAAAAACACTGTCACTGTCCAAATTAGAAACTAGACACTTTCAATCTGTTTATAGGAATCTTTCCTTAGTGCTCTCTATCCAAAACCATACAAAAATGTAGTCAGACCTTTGCATTTCCATTCTCTATACTTCACCATCATGTCTTCCATTGACCTTGATATGCTTGCTAGTCAAGTTGAATACTAGTTCCTTCATAATAGACAATACCAACAAGCCTTAGACTTCAAAAGACAATTCATCCAATCCAAATACCAATGCCCTTCCTACCAACAATCCATAAGTGCTATTCATTCAAATATCTACCCTCACTATCAAGACTCACTTAACACAAGCCATACCATTTATACACAACAAACTTCCATTAATCACCCTTGCCCTAACCTTGACAAGGGAAACCAACCTTCCACTAGTCCATTCCAAGCCTCTACATCCTATCCTAGTCCATCATTCCTCAACCCATTCCAAGCCTCCACATCCTATCCTAGTCCTTCATCCACTAATGCATTCCAACCCACTCCATCCCAATACACATTTAGTCATGAAAATCATATCCTTGTCCAAAATCACATTCCATTGCCTAAACTTGAGGATATATGTCAAGAGGAAAACCCAAGGCATGACATCAGGACATCACCTTTACGTCAAGATCAAAGTAGTCCATCCCATGACCCTATCTTTAAATCCATTCAAGAGGTCCTTCTAAATAATAATGGCCTCCAAAATACACCTATCCTTGACAAAGATTCTATTCCCAATCATTCTGTCCAAGACAACCCCATATTTGACCAAGACACTATCATTGATGAAGAATTCCAAAATAATCTGTTCATTGACCTTTATGCCATTCATGATCACACATTTGAAGATGACCCTATCCAAACTCCAAACACATCCATTTCCCAAAATGAGACACTTGCCTCCATGGGACACATAGATGATCTTCCTCTAGAACAAGAGTCTACTACTATGGACATATTCACAAATGATCAAGCTATAGCTAAATTCATTGGACTCTATGAAAATGACCATAAAGATGGTTCGACATCAACTTGGAAGCACCAGTAGAACCATCTGAATCTGATATGTCATAAAAGCAGATCAAAGATATCAATCAAGAATATATCCAACATGTCGTTGAAGTGACAACGTCTTATCAACTAGGATCATCTATCTTTGTTAGAGCAGGATTTCTTGCAGATGAGAACATATTGAGTAATGATTTCTACATGCACAATGATGGGATTGCATCTTGCTTGGAAAATGAAAAATACCCCATTGCAAAGAGAATATGTCAGAGCATGCAATATCAAGGAGAAGGGCTAGGCATACATGAGCAAGGCATTCGAGAACCAATATAGTTTCATGAAAATCCTAGACATCAGGGTCTTGGTTATCCTTCAGTCAGAGAATCAAACGATGTTAGTGGTACCTCCTCGATATTGGGGGAAACTATATCTGATACAAACATTAAAATGGAGGCCATGAGTAGTCCTTGTCATAAGATTTTTTCCAACACTCCTTCCATCCATACCATAAACCATCATTCCAACATGAATAAACCTTCCATTTGGAACCAACAAAAAGAAAAGTCTTACAAATCCAAAGTTCAAAATCAAATGTCAAAGGCCATTAAATCAAGCAAAAATCCAAGTGGAAAAATGAAGTTAAAATGGATACCAAAGAAAAATGGATCAAGCAAATAAAATGTGCCAAAAGTTATTCAAAATTTGGAGCCACAAGAAAAGAGGACTCCCACATATAATAAATGTCCACCTCCATCAAAATGGTCATCAAGCAAGACATATAAAAGTGTTGGTTCCAAACGCTTTCCTAATCAAAATTCCAAACTCCCTCATCCACCCTTCCAAGTTTGGAAAATAAAAAGTGACTCATCCAAGCATCCAAACAATCCTTCCACATCTACCATCATCCATCATAATCCTACATCACACCTAAAGTATAAAACACAGACCTCACAAATCCGTCACATCCTGGAAAAAACTCTTTATCATAAGGACTCTCATGACACTCTATTGTGATGTGCGTATTTTGATAAGACCAACTCTAGTATCAAAAAAATCACAACAACATCAATCAGTTGTATGCAAGCGCTATGATCCTGACAAGGAAACTACTTCAGAAAGGTCATTATTGGCATATCGTGACACCGGTATCTACATCGACACCATCAACAACTTTAGAACAATCAATGAGCATCCAAGACATCTCATCCATATAAAAATACCAAAAAAAAAAAGTCAAAGAAAATAGTAAAGAGAAAAATTTCATCCAATAGTGAATACCATTCTTATGGCACTTTGGATATGTACCATGATGAAAACCTAGCAAACATGCATCATGTGTATGACAAATTATCTATGTGAACTTTTACACTTGGGGGCAAGTTGTCTCATTTCCCATGCCTTCCTCATGACATTTACATCTGTACAGTTAATCCATATCATTCCCATCCATTTTCCCACCTACCTTGATCTCGATAAGGACTGGGGTAAAAACATAAATCATGCTTTGGAAAAACTCTTGACATGTCTATCCTTTGGTCACATACTATTAATGAAATATCATGTCATTACTTTCATAGCCTCATTATTCCTATGCAACATAGTCCTTGAAGATCTTATGAAAATTTCTCTAGTCTCATGTCTCCTATCTTTTACCAAGACCACCTATCATTCTTTCATGTCTATCGCCTATCTTGGTTTTCCCTTGTCAAACGGTCTAAGGATACTCTATCACGTCATTCTAAATACAACGAGTCTAATCCATCTAATCGTCAAACAATGTCATCATCATCATCACCTGTCAATCGGTATTCAACTTGACTAGGGGAAATATTATGTTTGTCTTTGGATTCATATGCATGCTTGCTTGTTGGCTTGTAGGCATCATTCACATACATTTGTCACAATCCTCTCAAAACATTTCAAAAAGACAAAAAAATCGTAAAACATCAAAAATCCAAAAAAATCAAAACACGACAAAAATCCAAAAAAATCGTAAAATGTCAAAAATCCAAAAAAATTGTAAAACATCAAAATCCAAAAAAAAAACATGACAAAATCCAAAAAAATCAAAACATTTCATAAATCCAAAAAAAAATCAAAACATTTCAAAAACATAAAAACATCCAAATAACTGTCAAAATCCCAAAAATAGAGTCAAAGTCAGTCATGTCAGTCAGTCCATGTCATTGTCGAACTACGTTGTCTCTATGCATTTACTATGTAGGCAAGGACATTTGTCGATGAGCCCCCGAGGCCCCCTAGGTCAATACTTTAGCATTCATCACGTCAGTCAAATAAGTCAGACATAGCCACACCCAGACACAAGACAGTCATTTGAAATGCCAACATTTAAATTGTGAACCAATAGACAACATAGTCCAATCGGTCATCAAGTCAAAATCAGTCAAATTGCCAAAACAATGTCAATTTCGTCACTCTATGGTCCTCTCCAAGATGTGTCCTTTTTGGACTTGGACTTCGTCAAAATGTCACTTGCCTTTTCAGGATGTGTCCTTCCTGACAATAAGAACTGTCAAACCGTAAAACTGTCAAACTGTCAAATTGTCAAACTATAATGCAATCAATCTTTGACAAACACAATTGAATGGCTGTTGATTTTTTTGGTCTATTTTGTCTTATCTTTTATTGTTTTGGCTCTTGGACATGTTACTAGCTACCTCGAGGATGTCCCATGAAGGATTTAGATGTGCGATGACGTCTCATGACCTATTTTGTTTTCTCTTGACTATTGTCTTTGGTGTGTCTTGACAAAAAGACTGGGGCAACTTAGCCCTTAGTATGAGTTGGGACATTCCTTGTTTGCGTCTGTCTATTTTTTGCAAGTGGACGACCTTCCTTGTTTATGTCATACCATGGTGTTTGTTGTCCATTTGTGTCATTTTAATGGTCAATGATGATTAAAGCAACACCTATTAGTACTTTGGCAATATATTGAAGGATTCTTTCTCCATACTAACATCCATGACTTTTATGCTAACATCCATTTTCTCCGTGATACCATTCCTCTTTTCTGCTCTAACATTTCTTCTAGTCCACATCCTCATCATCCTTGTCTATTTTCCCCTATCCTTTTTTTTCTCATCTTCTAGTCCTTTCATCCATTTCAAGAGCTCACTCATGTTCTCTAAACCCGACTGTCCTCTCGAGGGGGCATACCGCTACCTCCTCGTCATTCTTCCTCATCCTATTTTTTGCTGGGGCATATCCCAAATTGAATTTTTTTTGTCACAATGTGATAAACTACATTATGACAAAGAGGGGCAAAATGTAAACACATAAAATTGACCTAGGCCTATGAACTTTATTTTCTCCATATTTCTTCTCAACATAATTAAAATATTTAATTATGTCCTATAGTCCAAATTAAACTATTAGTTAAATAATATTCACATTTCTTATTCCTCCTGACTATTTAAATAAATAAATTATATTTATTTATTTAAATACGTCGCTGATTTGTTATGTCTCTCTATAATTAAATAAATTTCTTAAATTCATTTAATTACTTGTCCACTATTTCTTCCCGAATATTTAAATAAATAAACTTTATTTATTTATTTAAATACGACATTAATTTCTAATGTCCTCTTATAATTAAATAAATTTTTATAATTTATTAAATTATTGTCCACCTTGGCTTTTTCTAATTTTAAATAAAGTCATTTATTTAAAATTGTCCCACTTTCTATTTTCTCCCTCCAAGTAAATAATTAAAAATTATTATTTACTGTCACATGGTCCCACCACTTTTGAATTAAATTAATTTTTAATTCAAAAGGTCAACATCACCTCTTAAATCAAATAATTTTAAATTATTATTTGATTCTCCAATTTTTTCTTTTTCCGTGCCCAATATTTCCTCTTGTCACATGCAACCTTGTCCATTCAAATCTCAACCCTCCATTTCAAATTTTAACCTAGTGTTGTCCTAACCCTAATTGTGGGTTGTCACATTTAATTTCAACCATTGATCTTAGGGCATTTGTCAACTTTCAATCTTGACCATTCATCTAAAATTGACTTTTCTATAAAAAGACAAATTTAACCTCATTTGACACACTTCATGCTCTTGAATTCATGCTTGACTATCTTGTGCTTTAGGCATTAGGCTTGCTTGCATTTTGTTGAGTACATTGCAACACTATTAGAATCCTTCAATATTTGTTTAGGACATAGTCATAGTCATAGGTTGCTCATAAAAAATCTGAGGGAAAATATCTACTTGCAACAAATGGAGAAGGTGCAATGAAGGTGATTCATGGAGGGCATGAAGACTTGGTGAGATTGTTCTTTGTTTTTATGCTATTTCCTTCCATTGTTCTTCATTATTTAGCTAGGGTTTAGTTTGTTTATGCTTTATAATGCTAACCTAATTTTTCCCCTAAGTTATAGAGGATAGACACTTAGTTTTCCAAACATAGAAGACACGACATACAATCCCTAGTAATATTCTTTTTAAGCCCCTCAAGCGGCGCTATCCAAAAAAAATAAATGAAGTGTAAACAAGATAGCAATTTGATTTTTATGTGCACCAATTTTTGAAGTGTTCTAGATTTCAAGCAAATAGATAGCAATATGCAAATCAAAATGTATTTGTCTAGTTTTAAGCACCAAAATTGAGTGTTTCTAATAACCTTGTCTTAATGTAGCCAACAAAATAAATCATTTGTTTTGTCAAAATAATGAAAGCGTTGGTCAAAAGAAAGAATTCCATTTTATGAGCACCAAAATAAAGTGTTGTTCTAATCTATGAAAACTTTTGAGAGTTCATTTTAAGACACCAAATTGAAATGTGCAAGTTGTGGGGTTCAATTGTTAAGCACCAATTTGAAAGATTTTCCTAAACTAGATTTTTTTTGAAAAGTTCATTTTAATACACTAAATCGAAAGCGTGCAAGTTGTGGAGTTAAATTGTTTAAGCATCAATTTGAAATATTTTTTAAACTAGGAAAGATTTTGAAAAATTCATTTAAAAACTCCAAATCGAAAGCGTGCAAGTTGTGGGGTTCAATTTTATAGCACCAATTCAAAACAACCCTCCTCCTTCATCATATCACCTCAAAACAACTGTCCATATTCCTCCTTCATCTGCTCCATCCATTTTGGGTCCTTACATCCCTCCATCCACCATCTCCCATCCTTCATTTACTCCATCCATCTTGGGTTCTTATATCCCTCCACCCACTCCATCTATTTTGGGCCCCTATACCCTAAAATCACCTCCTCCATCTCATCCTTTCATCCATCCGACACCTATCCATGTCATCCATCATAAACATCCCTCTCACATGTCCCCTAATCAGGATCAACAAAGGAACATACCTACACATCCTCCATCTAGACATAATCCTTATCCTCCTACCTCCATCACTAAACATCATCCATCTCCTCACACCCATCCCATTGCTACTAAAAGCACTTTGGATGCCAAAGAAAAAGTGCCTAAATCTGAAGATCCACATGAACCTAATGCTCCTCATGTCCCCTCTAAATGACATGTTGACGAAAAGAAAAATAAAATCCAAAATCAAAATCAAACCCATCGGCCACAAAGGCCCACCAAAGAAAAGATCAAAACCATGTGGATCCCAAAGAAAAAAGATGCAATGCTGTCAAATGAAAAATCTGTAAGAACATCCAAAGTTGCTAATCCAAAAGCTAATCATACACCCCTTTCATTTCCTAAGTCTGTTTTGGGCCCTTATGTTCCAAAATTCACTATTCCATCTCCTCCATTATCCACACATTCTCCATCCATTAATCCCCTTATCTTTTCACATCCACCACCACATGTGCCAATGTTGGTCCTGAACTCACCACCCCATCACACATCCACCCCATCATTCTATCCATACCCTTTCCCGTATCCCATCCATTACCCCACCTATCTCCCCCATCAAATCCCTCTAATTCATCCTCTTGCATAATCCATTTCTCCTAATAAGGTTGTACCAACATCCAATAGTCGGTTCGAACATGGGCTCTTAATACCTCATTTAGAACTTGATGCTTCAGTCCTTCATCCATCTCCTTATCGCATGTCTTCTAAATCTGCTTATTCGCCTCTCTATCCTTATCCATCTCCTTCCGCATGCTATCCAAAAAGTCAAAAAATCCAAAAAAGTCAAAAAATTCAAAAGGTCAAAAAATCCAAAAGTAAAAAAATTCAAAAAAAAAAAAATCAAAAAAATAAAATAAAAAATAAAAAATAGTAAAGAGAAATAATCCGTCCAATGGTGAAAACTTGGCAAACAAGCGCCTTGGATAAGTACCATGATGAAAACCTGGCAAACAGGCGTCATGCATAAATCCCCATCTGCACTTGGGAAGCTTCCTGATATGCATTCCCTCCATCCGCTATGCTTCTTGCTATACTTCCAGCTATGCACCCATCTTCTTGATGTACGTCATTCATCCCCTCCATCCTACCTATCTTACACATCCTGCTTGGCATATCTCATTTATCCCAATCCTTCCATCCTCCTTGTGATCTTGATAACGATAGGGGCAAACATATAAACATGCTTTGGACACCTCTTAGCAAACATTCCCCTCATCAACTCACTATCCTACTCCTCATTCGCACTCGTCTACCTTCCTTATCCACCCATCATGCTACCTTCAATCTCCCTTTCTTATCCATGCATCCTATCTTCCTCCATCTCACTCCTTTATTTGTCTATCCTTCTCTATTGCATCCTTCATGCCTCCTCACACATGACATATCTAGAGTGGGGGCATCTATCTTCCTTTGTGATATAGTCCTTGGAGACATCATTCATTCCATCAGAGCAATCCCTTCCATTTCCCTATCCTCATCTCCTTATCGTTATATCCATCTCCCCATCCTTATGTTTTATCCCTCCAAACAATCCTTATATCCATCTCCCCATCCTTATCTTCCTATCCTTCCATCATAGCACCCCTTTTTATTTATCCATCTGGTCACCTTTTCCTCATCCAAATCCTTATCTCCCTATCCATCAATCCAACCGATCCTTTTCATCTGCCAATCCTCATCTCTTCTATCCTCATCCCATCTCATAATCCCTTGTCATTGGTATCTAGCTATAGGCTACTCCCCACGCAATCCAATGCCATCTATCTTATCGTCATCACTTCTGCTTCTTTTGCACATCTCTTCAATCTCCTATCCTTTCTCATCATTCATATATCCGTCTTGTCATCCTCCCACTTCATCTTTGCTGATTTGGATAACTATCCCATCCCTGAGCTTTATGTAGCCACCATCTATCATGTACCATTGTGTCAGTCCAATCATTTTATCCCCTTATCTAGGGTTATCTCATCATCTTTTATCCATCATTTGTCTTTGGCCTTTTGTTGAACTATGTTGCCCCTGCACTTTCATGTAGGCAAGGTCGATCATTTGATCCACCCCCGGGTATCCTCTATCATCTATCATCGGTCTTCCTACTTTGTCCGTTTTCTCTTTTATCGTCCATCGTCGATCTTCATCATCCTCTTTCCACTTTTATCCATGGTCTATCATCAGCCTTTGGTCGAACTACGAGGGCTCTGTGCTTTCACGTAGGCAAGGCTAATCTTTGATCGGCCCCTGAGCCCCTAGGTTGCTAGGATGTGTCATTCTCCTATCTTGTGTCATGTCTCTTGTGTCATGTCGTCAAGTTACGCCCTTATCTAGCTGGTTCTTAACAAACAAGATCCACTTGTATCATTGGACCCAATCAGTTTCGAATATCCTACGTCATATCGATCTTTCAGTTTAGTATCCATCATCGATCTCAACAGGATGCATCCTTCCTAACAGACCTCATCAATCCCATCCATCCCCTTGATCCTATGGCAAAGGACATTTGAAATTTATTGCGATCTTTTGATGATTTTGGTTTTGTTTATCATTTGAGCTCCCTATCATCACTTGTCATGGTCACCTTGATCCATCATATCATGGTGTGCTTTGACTAGTGAACATAGGGGCGTATCTTGATCTTTTCTTTGTTGTTGTCTTCTCGGTTGTCCCACGTAGTACCCACCAAGATCCTTGAGGTCTTGTGTTACACTGGGGAATCCTTGTGTGCTTGTGGCTATTCCAATACCTGGCCTGAACAGGGTCATCGTGACTTTGGGGTGTTGGGATAGCCTTCTTGTTTGTTTTGTTTGTTTCATGCATTAGACACTAATATGCCTTGGTCCTTTATACCTTGGTGTATCGTGTCTTCTGCTATAGCAAAAATCAATGCTCCTAACGATGGAAAATTGTATTTGGATTGCATTTCATCTCCATCCTCTCATCTATCAAAATCCCCCCCATCCATTCATCCTTCATCACTCTCCTCTCCCAATCTCCTGCCACCTTTTCATCCTTTCTTACCCATCACTTTGCATCATCTTCCTTATATAACCTTTGCATCATATTCCTCATATACCCCTTGCATCATCTCCTCCATTTCGAGAGCACACCTGTGTTCTCTTGAACCCACATGTCCTCTCGAGGGGGCATCCTTCATCCCTATTTTTCATCATTTTTTTCCTTCCTAGTCACTCATTTGAATGACTGGGGCATCTTTCCCAATCTAACCATCTTCTTCTAGGTTCTATGTTTTAATATTCTTTGAAATGATGCTACTTCGTAACACCATCTCAAAGAGGGAAAAAATGTAGACACCTAAATTTGGACACTTAATTTATCCAAATTTATCCCCTTTCATTTAAGAATCCCCTTATTTGCATTAATTAAGTAATATCGCTATTATTTAATTAATATCCTCTAAAGTTCTTCTAATCCCTAAGGTATCTAGTTAAATAATTAAATACCTTCCCCTTTCATCAAATGAGTTAAATAAATATGACATTTATTTAATTCCTCACATGTCACATCCCCTTCTTAATCCTAATTATTCTCCTAATTTCATCATTAGGGATGTGCACATGCCTAATCCTTGATTAGGATGTGTCACATCCTCCAACTTTTGCAAGTTGGCCTCTAATATCTCTTAGCCACCTAACCCTCCTCTAATCCTTCATTAACTAGCCTAATAAACCTCTCAAGGAATTTTTAATTCCTTTTATCCTTCCAAGGAATATTAAATTCCTTTTTCTCTTCCCTATGTGATCTTTGACTTGTCACATCGAGCCACATGTGAACTCTCTATAATCTCCCACTTGCCTCTAATATGTCATTAATTTGTCTAATCAGGTACTTGCACAACCTTAATCACTTAATTAGGTCAACCTAATCTCCATGTTACATGTCCTAAGTAAACCCTATTAAAAGATTTCTCCTTTTGGAGAAAACACTCCATTGCCCATGTGAATTTTTAATTCACATTTAATCCCCCAATGCATTTCAAGGAATTTTAAATTCCTTCTCTCATCCCCATGTGGATATTTCAGGAATTTTTAATTCCTCACATGTCCTCTCACCCACATGGGGACAAGGACCTCCTTTATGAGGAGATCCTGTCCCAATCCCAAGGTATTATGTACTACCTCCATGTCATATACTATACTTCCAACTCATGTACACATCATCCTTTTCAAGCCACTTCACATGCCACATGTCAAGATGTGAGGGATTGTGAGTTCTCAACTCACCATAGCCCTACATCTTGGCCTTGTTGGTTTAATCCCAACCATCCATTTCTCTAGAGAATTAAATTTTTTCTATAAATACCCCCACTTTTCTCTCATTTTGGAGGAGATCATTATGCTAGCCAAACTCTTGCAAAATTTTCTCTTGAGCCATGCTTAGCCAAATACTTCCATTTACATCCATTACCACCTATTTTCCATTCATCTTGCATTCATCTTGCATCTTTTTCCATCAAAGGAGCATACACTACATCAAAGATCGAAGGGCCAACCAAAGGACAACTCAACAAGGTAAAAGGTTCCATTTTATTTTGTTAAGTTAAGCATTTGCCCAATCTTGAGGTGTAGGGTGTTTATAGTTGTTATTTGCACTCTTTTGTTTGCTGCTCGTTTTCTAACAAGTATTTTCCCCTGTTCACAAAATCAATTAAGGATGTTAATTGATCAATCAGAGGAAATAGATTGCCTAATCTATGGAATTGAGGAAATTAGGTTGATCCTTCAGTGGGATTGAAGAATAGATGGATTAATTAGGAAATAGATGAATCAGTCAGCCAATCAAAGTGAGCAATCGATGGTCATAATTTGTACAATCATAAAAGTGGGTGAGGGTAATTAATTAATTAAGTTTTTTTGAGTTGAACGTGCAAGTCATGTTTGAATTTTATAAATAAAGTTGTATTTGTTTTGTTTGACCTTTTTGGATGATGTTTTGAATAATTAATTTAATAATTTAAGTTTAGATGAAAGTGATTTAATTAAACTATTAAGTGGTAATAATTTAATTGATTTAGGGGAATAGGGTAAATTAGCAACATAATAAATAATTGATGTTATTTAATTAATCAAGAGGAATAAAGATAGATTAAGAATTTATTGAGTAAATGAGATTTATTTAATTAGTTAAGAATAATGAAAAAGTGAATTAATTAAATAATTAAAGATTATTTAATTAATAGAGGAAATTAGGGTTTTTGATTTAAGTGATGATTGAGGACGAATTAATTAAATAATGTTAAATCACTTAATTAATAGACAAATATAAAATTTGATAATAATTAAATAATATTGTATTATTTAATCGTTTAAGGAAGAAGGGTGAAAGTCAGTGTTGTTATCCAGTCAGGATAATTTAGGGTATCTACACAATTCATCTCTAGCAATGAGCCACCCTATTTTCTATTCTAGTGGTGATCCATTTCTTCTATTCTTTGGATAGTGAATCCACTTGATAGTGAGCCTTTCTGTAATATCTTATAATGGGTTATAATATATTGTGAGCTAATCCTCACCATGGTTTTTTCTTTTCTAGGTTTTCCACATAAAATCTGGTGCTCTTGTGTCTATTAATGTGATGCATACTTTTAATGTTTCTTTCCATTACTACACATTGAATGAGATGTTGTGAAATGCATTTTAAGTTAATGAATTTCAGGTAATACTAATTCACCCCCTCTTAGTATTTTGAGTTTTCAACAGAGGAAACGTTGGGAGATATTCTGAGTGACCAACATGAGAGCATGTACCATGTTGTGTCAAATATTTTGGGAAATTTTATGTCCAAATTTTTGAGGAGAATTGATAATGTCCATAAGGACTATTCCAAACTTGTAATGGTAGTCAAGAGGACAGTTGAGGACAAAGAGAAGACTAAAGCATTAATGAGTAAATGGGTCCCTAGAATAAATGTATTACAAGGAATGTATAAAGGATATTTTAATTATCCAAATCCACCATAAGACATTTTTCTAAGCTACAAAATGGCAAAAATGGTAGGGGAAATGCAAGTATTTATAGATAAACTAGTAGAGAAAGAAAAGACAAGATTAAAACAATTTGAAAATAGTGATATCACAATTATTCCTGATATCAAGAATGAGGATGGAGAGGTAAAGGATTACCTTTTGTGGAAGTATCAATTCAAAGCAATAACTCCTACCTTGGATTTTTTTTTGTGATGACAATAAAATTGATTTGGAGCTCCTCAAGAGTTGTATGGATAAATTGATGGATACTAATAATCTCCTAGAAGAATTTAAGAAGGAAGCTGATTCAATTTTGTCCAAGTATCATCGTTACACATCTAATATGGATCAACTCCTTGCATATCAAAGGCCATCAAAAAGATTATATCATGCATGGGATGAAAGGTATAATCAGTTGCTAGAATTATAAGTTTTGCCACATATATCAAATTCTTTCAGTATTAACATTTGGTAGTTATGCAATTCTTTGTATATTTTGGAGATGTTCTTTTTAATTTTTGGTCTACTTAGCATCAACAGATACCTTCTTTAGCTCAAGCAAATCTTTTGTCTTCTAGTGGGCCTATTTGGTCCTTTATGTCCTAATCAATAATCTCTTGGGTATTTTGAGGTTATAAAAGGTTATGAAAATGCACATAAAATTACATTTGTTACCATTCTCTTCTTTCATCATCAAAGGATCGATAACAACCTTCTTCAATAACACATGACACTATCTTTGTCTTGTACCAGAATATTTCTTTCTCCCATGAGGTAATTGTAACTCTTATTTTATTGATCCTAAAAGGATAATATTGTTAAATAAAAGTGTGACATTTGTCTAATGGAATGAAGCTTGTTCACTCTCTTGTTGTTATTAAAGGGAATTCATGGCAATTTTAAAAGGATCTTGGAGAATTTTTGTAAGAAAAAGCATTTTGTAAGCTAGTTTGTGTCTATTCAGTCTAGGTTTTTAGAGAAAGGATTTTGATGTAATTTTTAGTATTGTATGACAGTACTAGCTTCATATACAATAGAAAATTTAGAGCCAATTGTCTCCTGAAATGTATGCTTCATTATATTTATGAATACAAATAGATCAAGGATCTTTTTATTCATCTCTGCAAATTTCTTGTGGTTGAATATTTCTTATATGACTTTTACTTAATGTGTGGATTAAATTTTCTATGTGACAAATGTTGAATGGTTTGAATGTATATAGGGTTTTGTAATTAGAATTGGTCATGAGTTTTATAGGGTATCAGTGTAAGGCATTTTTATAAAGCCTTTGTGGAACTAGGTTAAATTATTGTTATGCAAGTTTGCAATTATGTCTTTATTGTTGTAAGAATGGAAAGATTGAAGGTGATTGAAGGTGTTGTCGTTGATGTCAACTGGTCAATTGGTTATCAATTAGTTGTTGTTGGATGTATATGTTGAGGATATTGAGAAAATTGTAATGAAGATATGTTGCAGGTGTTCAGTGGTTGCTCTGAGTTTTGGTCCAGATTTACTCCTATGATTGTGCAGTTCAGAGATGTTATTCATGGTTGTTAGAAGATGATATATCCAAATTTTTGGTTGTTAATTTTTTGTACAGTGCAAGTTGTGTTCACCAGTTACGAACTATGGTTTTCAGTGTTTTTGGTTGAGGTCTAGGAGAAATATTGTTGGTCCAGATTTCTCTTTGATTAAGTCTTATGACTTGCGGTTCTAAAGTTGAGTTTCGCTAATTGTATTGAAGATAATTTTGGCATTTGGAAAGTTTGTGCTTAAAGGTTCTATGTGTATTACACTGGTTTGGCCGAACTTGTGTGAAATACTACTTTCAAGGTTGATGAAGCGTGTTGGATCTATTTGGGTCCCTATGAAGTGTGTGTTTGGGTCGCCCTTATTCTAATTCTACCGTAGAATGTTTTGGCATTGACCTAATTTGAATTTGGATTTGGATGGTTGACTTTGGATATGTTTCAAAGTTGAAGATGGTATAAATGCAAGATGAGTTAAGTGATAGAAAATATACAAGAGTGAAGAAGAGAAATAAGAGAAAAGAGAAAGCGCAGTTTGGTGCGACATTGATTCTATTCAGTAAGAGTGTGTGTTGCGAGTGTGGAAGATTAGTGTGAAGTGTAATGTTGAGTTTCTGGATGGAGTGAGTAGAAGGTAAACTCTATCATTCATGTAAGTTGATTGAGTGATTGTGGTGGAATATTTTGTTGCATTGGGATTTTAGTCTCTCTGTAACAAGTCTTCTTTGTCTTCCTTGTATCTCTGTGGCAGTGAGCCTTTTGGGTTGTTATCCCTGTTGGACAGTGAGTCCTTGTTTCAGACAATGAGCCTTATTTTAGGTAGTGAGCCTCTTGTAATCGGTTTTGATATTCTCTATAGTGTGAGTTAATCCTCACCGTGGTTTTTCCCTCATTGGGTTTTCCATGTAAATTTGGTGTTATTATGTTTATGTGTTGGATTTGAGTTTATACATTGGCATTTGATGCTTAATCATTTAAGTAATATTAAGTATTAGTTCCGGTGATTGAATTAAAGGTTTAATTTTGTGACAACTGATTCAATCCCCCTCTCAATTGTCCTATTCAATAATTGGTATCAAAGAAAGGTTCCTTAGTGAAGAGCTTAACTGCTTGAGGAAGTCTGGGATGGCTGGAAAAATGGTTTTTGATTATCCAAGGTTCGATGGAATGAATTATGGTATCTAGAAAGTATTGATGAAAGAATATCTAAAGTATTGCGGATATGATGTTGAGAAAGCTTACAAAAATCCTTAAACTCCTCTTGCTAATGGTTCGAGTACACCTGAAGAGATCAAAGCACATGAAGTGAGCAATAAGGAGAAGTTCATCTTGAAGAATAGTTTGGTACATTCTGAGTTGATTAATGTTCAGAATTTGAAGACAACTAAGGAAGTCTGCGATACTTTGGAAAGAGCGCATGATGGTGATAAAAGAGTCAAAGAGGCAAAATTATAGAACTTGGAAACACAGTTTGATCTTCTACATATGTCTGAAGATGAGAATATTAAAGCTTATGTACATAGATTGGATGAGATAGTGGCCGGAATGTGAGGACTTGGTGCTACTATAGATGAAACCACGATTGTAAACAAGATTCTCAGAACTCTTCCTGATGCTTATAGTGAGAAGGTGAGTGCTATTGAGTAGACTATAGATTATAAGACCTGTACTAAGGATCTGTTGCTAGGATTTTTGACATCTCATGAGATGAGGAAGTCGTGTCTAAGGAATGGGTGCAAAATAGAGACTGCTTTTTAAGCTACAAAAGCTAGATATTTGGATGAAGAAAACTTTGATGAAATAGAAGCTAACTTTGTAAGAAGAATGAGGAAAGACTTTGGTAGGTATGAAGGTAAATTTCCCTTTAAGTGCTTTACTTATGGAGGAATAGGCATTATACTACAAAGTGTCTAGAAAGAGCTAAAAAAAATAAACAAAGATATGAGAAAGAAAAGAAAGGAAAGAAGATTAATAGAGCTTACTATGTGAATGAGAATTCTAGTATATCTAATGAGGATTCAAAATATGAAGATCCTGATGACAATGAATGCTTGTTCTTGGCGATTAAGTATGAACCTACTTCTGCTAGATCTTTAAAATAGGTAAAAGAAAGCCCTCCGAAGAAGGAGAAAAATGAAGGTACGAATATCTCTGCCCTACATGCTAAATAAGAGAAGGATTTTTGGGTAGTTGACAATGGTTGTTCACATCACATGACTGGTGATTAAATTAAGTTTTTCAAGTTTGAAAAATATGGTGGAGGCTTGGTTATGTCTGGAGATGATACTGGTGCTAAAATCTATGGGATAGGTTCAATAAGTTTTGATGGCAAGCATCATACTGATGATGTCTACTATGTTAAGGGTTTAAGGCATAATCTGTTGAGTGTTGGTCAAATGTGTAGAAAATTATATGATCTTGTGTTTAAGGATGAGAGATGTGAGATCCAGAAAGGATCTAGAACATTGATTGCTACTTGAAAGAAATTTGAAGGGAATATCTATCAACTTAAGGGTGTTGATGGATGATGTTTTATGAGTCAGATTAATGAAAGTTGGTTATGGCATAGGAGAATGTGTCATATGAATTTGGATAATTTGGCAAGGATTAGTGTTGTTCAAGTCATGAAAGATTTACCAAGAATTACAAAGCTTGTTAATGCTATTTGCAAGAATTGTCAGTTTGGAAAGTAAGCAAGAAATCATTACAGATCAAAGGAATAGTCCACTACTAGACTACTAGATTTAGTTCATACAAATCTTTGTGGTCATAAAAGAGTAAGAATTCTACTTGGTGAAAGGTAATTTATGCTTTTAATTGATTGTTATTCTAGATATACATGGGTTACATTTCTTAGAGAGAAATCAAATGCATTAGATAGATTCAAGGCATTCAAAGCTATGGTTGAAAATGAAGTGAACTTGAAGATAAAATGATTAAGGTATAACAAAGGTGGAGAATTCACCTCCCATGAGTTTAAATTTTTTTGTGAAGTTTATGGAATAAAAAGATAGTTATCTGCTCTGAGAACTCCTCAACAAAATAGAGTTGTTGAGAGGAAAAATATAACAGTTCAAGAGGCTGCTAGATCAATGATTATTGAGGCTGGTTTACCAGAATTTTACTAGAAAGAAGCTATTCATACTGTTGTTTATATATTCAATCGGGTTCAAGAAAAAGAAAATAGTACAAAGACTCCCTATGAGCTATGGTATGGAAGAATTCCTACTATTAAATATTTCAAGGTATTTAGAAGCAAATGTTATATCAGAAGAGATGTAGAAACATTGGGTAAGTTTGATGCAAGACGTGATTAAGGATTTTTTCTTGGATATTCTACTAATAGTAAGGCATATAGATGTTTCAATAAAAGACTAAGGAATATCGTAGAGATTTCTAATATCAAGGTTGATGAGACAATAAAGAATTCTATTGACATTGATGGATAGGTATCCGATGAGCCTAATTATGTAAGAATAGAAGAAATTGTGAAAGAATATAAAAAAGATGAGCAAGGGAAGTAGGATGAACATAATGAAACAAAAGAAGATGCTCTGGTGATGTCCCCTAAGACACTGAAATATGTACAAAAGAATCATTTAGAAAATTAGATTATTGGGGATAGGACAAAAGGTGTGTTGACTAGAAGCAGAGATGTTACTAAAGTGAATCTATGTTTACTTTCTAATATTGAACCAAAGACCATAAGCGAAGCTTGTAAAGATGAACATTGGAAGGAAGCAATGAAAGAAGAACTTATGAAAATTGAGAATATTCAAACTTGGGAATTGGTCCCAAGACCGACATAAAAAATAAAATGGATCAAAGTGGGTATTCAGAAATAAGTTGAATGAGAATGGAGAAGGTGTTAGAAATAAAGTGAGGCTTGTGTGTAAAGGGTACTCACAAGTAGAAGGAATATATTTCTAGGAAACTTTTGCTTCAGTAGCAAGAATGAAAGCTATAAGGATGTTCTTGGAATTTGCTGCTCATAAATACTTTAAGGTCTATCAGATGGAGATCAAGTCAACATTTTTGAATGGTGAGCTAGAAGAAGAAGTTTATATGGAACAACAGGAAGGATTTTAGTTAATAGTTCAACTTGATATGGTGTTTAGATTGAAGAAATATTTATATGGATTGAAGCAAGCTCCTAAAGCTTGGTATGTGAGGTTAGACAAGTATTTGATTCAACAAGGTTTTAACAAAGGTACACAAACAATAATCTGTACTTTAAAATTGAAATGACAAAATCTTGATTGTAGTAATGTATGTTGATGAAATTATCTTTGGAGAAAATGAAAATATGTGCAAGAGATTTGCAAAAGAGATGCAAAAATAATTTGAAATGTCTATGTTCAGGGAGATGAATTTCTTTCTTGGGCTGCAAATTAATCAAACAGAAAAAGGAATTTTCATTTCACAGTCTAAGTATGTGAGAGAGATGTTGAAGAAGTTTGAGATGGATGGTTCCAAACCGGTAAGTACTCCTATGGTGACTGGCTGCAAATTGGGTAAAAGACGATGATTCACCTAAGGCTGATCAGAGCAAGTATAGATCTATGATTGGCGAATTATTGTATTTGACTTCTACTAGACCGAATATCATTCATGTTGTCTGTCTTGTGGCTATATCTCAAGAAGACCCTAAGGAAACTCATGTTGCTACTGCTAAAAGAACTTTTAGATATTTGAATGGCACTCCGGATTATGGATTGTGGTATCCTAAAGATACTGAATTTACACTTAGTGCCTATACAGATGTAAATTGGGCTAGATGTGTAGATGAAAAAAAAGTACAAGTGGTGGTGCATTCTTTCTTGGATGCAAATTGGTGGCATGGTCAACTAAAATGCAAGATTTAGTCTCCTTGTCTACTACTAAAGCTAAGTATATTGTTGCTGCATCTTGTTGTACACAAGTTCTATGAATGAAACAGATATTGAAAGATATCAAAGTGGCATATGATGATCCCATTTCTATTTTTTGTGATAATACAAGTGTAATTATTATTTCAAAGAATCTGGTGATGCACTCTAGGACCAAGCATATATCTATCAGATATCATTTCTTGAGAGAGAAGGTCATGGAAAATGAAATAAAGCTTGAGTATGTTCCAACAAAGGATCAAATTGTTGATATTTTCACAAAGGATCTTCCTAAAGATACTTTTGAGTATCTCTAGGAGAAGTTAGGGGTTATTTCCCCTCCTTCTTCAAACTAGGTGTATATGGAGATGCATCAGTTTGGTGGATCTATGGATCCATCTTTCTTCTGGGCTGATGTTTTGGTGGCTACCTCTCAGGAGGAGTAGGTAGTATCAGGTGTTGTCATTATGAGTATTTTGTTTTTCATGTCAAAGGAGAAATAAATGTAAAATATTATTTTACCTTTACCATTGATGTCAAAGGGGGAGAAGAAGCATGTGAAAAAGGAAAGGATGAATGAGAGAAGAAGCATGTGAAAGGAAAGGAAGTGTATATGAAATTATCTACTAAGTGGGAGAAACATAAAAGTGTATTCAAAGATTGTATGTTGTCTTTGATGGTTTTTCACATCATGTGTTGCTATCAATGAAAAAGGGGGAGATTGTTCCAAGAATGGAAAGATTAAAGGTGATTGAAAGGTGTTTTCATTGATGTCAACCTGTCAACTAGTTATCAACTAGTTATTGTTGGATGTATATGTCGAGGATATTGAGAAAATTGTAATGAAGATATGTTGCAGGTGTTCAGTGGTTGCTCCGGGTTTTCATCCAGATTTACTCCTATGATTGTGTTGTTTAGACATATTATTCATGGTTGTTAGAAGATGCTATATCCAGATTTTTGATTTTTAATTTGTTGTACAATGCAAGTTGTGTTCACCAGTTGTGAATTGTGGTTTTTAGTGTTTCTAGTCGAGGTCTGAGGGAAATGTTGTTGGTGCAGATTTCTCTTTGATAAAGTCTTATGACTTGCGGTTCTAAAGTTGAGTTGCCCTGATTGTATTGAAGATAATTTCAGCATTTGGAAAGTTTGTGCTTAAGGTTCTATGTGTATTACACTGGTTTGGCCAACCTTGTGTGAAATACTAATTTCGAGGTTGATGAAGTGTGTTGGATCTATCTGGGTCCCTATGAAGTGTGTGTTTGGGTCATCCTCATTCTAATTCCACCCTAGAATGTTTTGGCATCAACCTAATTTGAATTTGGATTTGGATGGCCGACTTTAGATATGCTTCAAATTTGAAGATGGTATAAATGCAAGATGAGTTAAGTGATATAAAATATACAAGAGTGAAGAAGAAGAGCAATAAGAGAAAAGATAAAGTGAAGCTTGGTGTGACATTGATTCTATTTAGTAAAAGTGTGTTTTACGAGTGTGGAAGATTAGTGCGAAGCTTAATGCTGAGTTTCCAGATGCAGTGAGCAAAAGGTGAACTCTATCAATTATGCAAGTTGATTGAGTGATTGTGGTGGAATCCTTTGTTGCATTGGGATTTTAGTCTCTCTATAACAAGTCTTCTTTGTCTTCCTTGTATCTCTGTGGTAGTGAGCCCTTTAGGTTGTTAACCCTGTTGGACAACAAGTCCTTGTTCTGGACAGTGAGTCCTTGTTTCAGGAAATGAGCATTATTTCAGGTAGTGAGCCTCTTATAATTGGTTTTGATATTTTATATAGTGTGAGTTAATCCTCATTTTGGTTTTTCCCTGATTTGGTTTTCCACGTAAATATGGTGTTATTGTGTTTATGTGTTGGATTTGAGTTTCTGCATTGGCATTTGATGAATAATCATTTAAGAAATATTAAGTATTAGTTTTGGTGATTGAATTAAAGGTTTAATTTAGTGACAACTGATTCACCCCCTCCTCTCAGTTGTCTTATTCAACATTTATCGACTCTATTGCTTAGGTTTAAGGCACCAGTCTATTTGAGTGTGTCTAAATACAAATCCATGGTCATGAATTTCAAGAATACATTTCCATTTTATTTGAAAATTATTACATAAAGTTATTTTCATGTTCTTAGGCACTGAATGCATGAAAAGATCAAGGATCTACCCCATCAAGTTTGTTTATTTGCAATTCTTGACCATTTAGTGAGAACATATATGATTTAAGCAACATTCAATGATAATTGTATGAGGATCTTAATGAATGTTGTATAGGATCACCCTCCTATTTTTTTTAGAGTCTAAAAGTGGAGAGGAAATGGTTATTTTACCTCTTCTTGTTCGTTGGACAACCCCTTAAGGAAATTGACCATTTGAGCTGACTATTCTTTAAATTGTCCTCAGATTTAGTTGGAATTAAAACTAACCATCAATTTGGTGACTTTATTGGGGACTAGTTTGAATATTTTTACATTTCATGAATCTTGCTATTCTCTAGTTATGATCCACATATTTGTGTGAAGTTCCTTTTTGTTGTTGTTATATCTATTTCCTACTTTTATTCTTACAAATTTATTTGAGAATATTTACAAATCTTATTTCCCCAAGTAGGTGGAGACTTTGAAGTCTCCTTTTTGGTGTGAGATAAAATTAATTATACCAAGAAATAATGGATGGAAGAAGATATGATCTGTTCAAATAAAATCCTAGAAATAAATTGGAACCAAAACTGCCTATTTGAAAATAAACATGGAAGCTTAAAGATACAAGTAAGCTCAACCTCATGCTACTTGTATTATTTTAAAAAATGATGTGGATAATTCATCAAATTTTTAGTTGTTAAATTTGTGGAACATGGAGTCCTTGAGTTGAATGTAGCTAACATAAAGAATAAATATCTCTGGGAAAGTTTAGATGCATAAAGGGCTTTCTTAGAGAAAATTGAGAGAGAAATTGAGCAACATCAGAGAGAACATGACCTTAGGTAAGGTATCTATAACTAAAATGATGCTCCCAAAGTATCTCAATCTTTTTTCCAAGTGAAAAATCCATTTTCAAGCCCTCCTATCTAGGAGAAGACTTATTTATCTTATAGAAACCTTTCCTTGATAAGTGTTGCCACAAATGTTTCACAAATTGTCCCACAAATCTCAGAATCAGAAAGTGTACTTGAGACAAAGGATGAATTAATGAGAGAAGTGAATGCTCATCAAGAAGAATTAAGTAGGCTTGAGGAAGTAAAACTTAGGGAAGAAATGAAAGTAACATATGCAATGAAGAAAAGGATTGAAAGTATGAAGATCTCTTACCATTCAAATAATACTTCTAATACAATGCTAACAAATCCAATTTCAAGTAGTAATACTTTGAACATTTCCCTTAGCAAGCCTCATGGAAATACTTGGAGTGATCCAACATTATCTAGTACATTACCATTAGACTCATCACAAGGTGTGAATATTGGAACAGTGTCCCAAGTCCCAAATTCCACAACACATATGAGTTCTAGTGTAGATCCTTCATCTCAAAAAGCTTCTACGTCTAGATTTCCTAATCAAAAGAATGTGAATTACAAAAGGCAGTTGAGTATCTTAGGGAAGAGTTGGAGAGGATGGAAAACATAAGGATTAGAGATGATATGTAGAAGTGAATAGAATTTCTAAAAGCATCTTATGGATTTGGTAACACCTTTACATCTGGTCTAGATTTCCAAAACACACCTACTACTTCCATTCAAAATACATCTCAACCCAACCCATATCCACAAGTGAGTGTCCCACCATAAAAATTAGGAGGATATTAACACTGTGGAAATTATCAACAACATAATCCCAATTTGAACCCTAAGTTGGGTGGACAAAATATTAATCCTCAGGGAGGATAGAATTCTATGGGTCAACAATACAATCCACAAGCTAATCCTCAAGTAAATCATGCTATGAAAATTTTTCCTACTAGAAGGCATTTACAATTAGAAATGTATAGACAACTAGACTTCACTAGCATTCATGGTTACCCAAATCCTATTCCCAATGACATAAGGAATGTACTGGTTAAATTATCAGGAAATGATACATTGTTAAGGGAAGACCATTTGAGAAATTTTCTGAATTTGATTGATGACTTTGAGATAGAGGATGAGGATGTAGTCATGAAATTGTTTATGAAGTCTTTAACTGGGGATGCCAAAGACTAGTATACGGGTCTCCCTAATGCTTGTACTGGGTCATGGAAAGAGTTTAAAAGAATATTTGGAGAACAATATGGTGACAAGATAGACCCTAGGTTAATGAATTTACACACATCACTAAGGGTCATAATGAAATGGTTTATGATTTTAACACTAGATTCATGAATGCTATGATTAAGATCCCATGATATATGAGACCCAGTGAACCCATGTACTTGGTACTATATTGTAATGAAATTGATCCTAAATTGGGATTTGAGTTAAGGGATAAAGGGCCCCAATATTTGAGATATGCTTTCAGAATTACCATGCATATTGAAAGTAACAAAAGAGCATCAAGAAAGGTGAGAAAAAGAGATGATGTAAATATTTTGTAGAACCCAAGAGGACATCAAAATAAATCCACATCTTTTGAGGATAAATTAGACAAGGTAATGTATGCACTAAAATATTTGAGCTATAAAGTGGTAAAGAATGAGAAAGGATTGTTTAATAAAAAAAATAATTTTAAAAGGTAGGAAAGAATGCCCAAATTGTCTGATCAACATTATAACACTCGTGAGAGAGGAAATAGCATGCAAAGGCAAATAAAACATAAACAAATTTAAATCAATGCATAAACACAAGTTATACCTTCAACAACTCTCCATGGATTGAGCTCTCAAAGATGCTCCCAACTCTTTGCTTGATTTTTCTCTCAAAGATTGATTGCATTGTGGATTTCTCCCTCACAATTCTAGCATAATAAGTCTAAGTCAACTCAAGATGATGAAATGAAGGAAGGAGACTCTAATTTATAAAAAATATATGAGAGGAATGGAGGGCTAAGATTTCTTGACTTGATCAAAGGTGGAGATTAAGTGTGGTGTGGATAAAGAGCATTATGACATGTGTCACAATGGGGAGAGGTGTAATAGATGAGGTGTGCTCACACATGTGTGAGCACACCTTGGGTAGAGAGGACATTTAATTTTGGAGGCTTGTGTAAGGTGTAAGAGATGGTGGGGGTAGGTGAGATCTCACACATGTGTGAGAAGAGGGTAAAAGGTAGGCCAGGAGACCTATCACCATGTGGCAAGCTTTAGGGATAGGTGAGGGAATTTAAAATTAGAAGAAATTGATAATGATGATTAGTAAGAAAGGTTAATAAATTAATCAAGGATTAATTAATTTAATAGGGTAGGCTCAGTTAATAAACCATGGGTTTATTTAACTTGGGTAGAGTCAAATGTTGGAGGATGGGATAATGATGATTAGAGGAGGGATACAACTAATTAATCAAAGATTAATTAACTTAGGTGGTATTAGAAGAAATAGGAATAATGGTGGGATAAATTAAATGGTTTAAATATTTAATTAACTGGAATAACTTTAGTCTAAAGAGTGATATAATTATTGAAATAGTAAAATACTTAATTAATTATAAGAAGGTAGAATAATTAATTAAATGATAAATATTTAATTAATTAGGGATAAAGAGAGGTGAATTAATTAAATAATAATATTTAATTAATTTAGGAGGGAGTGTTGTCATAATTAGGGTGACTACAACACTACTTGGCACAATGACAAGCCAGTCCATACCAATCATAAAATAGTGCCCAATAAGGAAAATCCTAATCCTTTGAAGAAAAATAATGTAAACTTTGGTGAGGATAGTCCTTGGTGCATGGTATGTCAATTTCCTCATTCACCACAACAATGTTTGGTTGCATAATCCCTAGAATAAGAGTAGGACCTTTGTGATGATTGCAATATCCCTCATGATGAATACCATGATATAAATATGTTGTCAAATAGATTATCCTTCACAAATGATGAATATTCGTCTGATGAAGGGTGCAATGAAATTGATGTGGATGACTAGAGATGTAGGTCTAGCACCTACCATCAATTTTTTTTTCTAAAAATGAAGTAGAGGAAAGTCTAAGAATAAATAATGTTGAAACTGCTCATTTTGATGTCAGGCTCAAAAGGCCTTCTGAGGAATAAATTAGAGCTTTGATGGCTGTTGTAGTTTCTCCATTCAAGATCAACTATCACATAAGGAATAGAGTAGACAATAATGACCATGAAAGGCTGGTAGTATCTTTATTAAGGAGCAGAATAGTGATAAGAGAGATTATCACACTTATAATAGAAATGAGAAGCCCAAAGTTAAAGATACTAATATATCAAGAAAAGGGAAAAAATTGAGAAGATTGAAGATCAAGTAATCTCTGCTCTTATCAAAGCCAAGTATTAGAAAATGAGAACAAAAATAGAAAATAATAATATTATTTCAATGCTCAAAGGAGTAAATTTGATGATACACAAGATAAGAATGGTGATCAAATTGTGACAACTTTTGATATTCCCAGGTACAACACTATTGATATGATCCAAATACTGTCACAAGTTAACGTATATATTCCTTTGCTATAAATGATGAGAATAGAGGAACATAAAGAGAAGGTGGTTTCCCTCATCAATGATGCAACTACAACCAAAAATGAAAAGAACGTGATTACCCCACCTGAAAAGGTTAAAAAAAATAAAAGAAGTTGAATAATAACAAGAAAGCAATGAGATACCCCAAGTTTTTTTAGGCACTACTCTAATAAATTTTCCAAATTAGGTAGATCCATTTTATGTTACTTTGCAAATAAATGACAAGCTAGTAAGGAGTTGCATGATAGACCTTGGTGCATCTACAAACACCATGCCTTTAGTAGTTATGTAGGAATTGGGATTGCAAGTGAGTAGAGAATTTGGAAAATGCTTTGCTGTGGATTCAAGAGAGGTCCCTATCATTGAAATGATTAAGGATGTACACCATAAGTTGGTTGCATTACCTAAGAAATATTTTGTAATGAATGTGACTGTTGTTGATATCCCACCACAGTATGGGATGCTCTTATCAAGGAGATGGTCAACAACAATAGGATGGAGTATGCAATTAGATCTTTCATATGCCAGTATCCCTATTAATGAAAGGATGTAAAATTGATCTAACAAAAAATATATACCAATATAATCAAAGATTTGTAGTCATTTGAAAATGTGCATTTTGTAGATGTGGATATGGAAAATTTTAGAGTTGAAGAAATATAATCTGCTAAGGCCAAAATTGCACCTATTGATAATGAAGTACAATAGCAAGCTCATGGTGATGATCTATGGACAATATACTTTGATAGAAATTGTTCTAAAGAAGGTTTAGGTGCAGTGTGATTTTCATATCTCATACTAGTAAGTCCTATAAGTTTTCATTCTCTTTAAAATTTTCCTGCACAAATAATGTAGCAGAGTATGAAGCCTTGTTGTTAGGACTAAAAATTTCCATCAAATATAAGATAAAAACTATTAGAGTGTTAGGGGATTATGAGCTAGTTGTGTCTTAGGTCAAGGCTAAATATGTATCTAAGCATAAAAGGTTGAAATAGTATAAATTTTTTGTTTGAGACACTATAGAATTTTTGTTGCATTTTCTATTGACCGGGTGGAAAGGGCAAAAAATGTAATGGATAACATTCTTGCAACAATTACATTAAGAATCGATGATATAACATTTGTTGGTATCTCAAAAGTTGAGGTACAAAAAAGGCCATCTATCTTATACAACATTCAAAATTGATAGGTCTTTAATGATGATGCAGATTTATTGAAGTTCTTACATTGTATCGATCAATATCATAGTCAAGAAATTGATTTCTAGAGATTTACAGAAGTTGTTGATGGAAAGGAAACTATTTTTGGGAATGAAGTAATTCAGTTAAAGACCAACAAGATTCCCAACAAATTGGTGGCTTTGGAGGGAATTTTTGACAACTTTGATAAGTGCAATGTCAAGCCAAGTCCTTCCCATGAGAAAGATCTAGATGAAGTCAATTTAGGGATTGAATGTGCACCAAAAAGGTGTATATTTTCAAGAAACTCAGTCCTAAATTTTCAGCAATGCTTATTTCTCTACTTAGAAAATATAAACATGCCTTTTCTTGGTTATATGCTGACCTAAAAGCATATAGAGAAGATCTCTTTCAACACGAGATCCCTTTGATGCCTGATTCCAGGCCTTTTAGGTAGAAGCAAAAACCAATTAACCCTACACTAGCACCAAATATGCAAAAAGAATTGATGGAGCTTAGAGATGGAAGAATCATCAAATGAACTAGACACTCCACATGGTTTCTGTAATGGCATGAATTTGCACCCCTTATAAATTCCCTATTTACACACCCCTTACCTTAGTAAACATGATCTTGATGATGTATTTTCCACATCCTCTTTCATCTTCCATCCATTTGGTAGCTCATTTGTGTGTTGGTGAGGGAATTTCCATTGGGGATGCTAGCGCGGTGTGCGAACGTCCATGTGACACACTTTCATCTTGACAAGATTCTTGCCTCTTGAATTTGTAGAGGCATTACACTCCTCCATTGGATGCAAAGTGTAACATTCACTACTCTTTAGATCAAATTCAAATGGGTTTTTTCTTCCTTCATTCACTCAAATTGGATATTATTTCAATCAATCCAATTTCTTCACACTTCTTCAATATTCTCCAACCTTGGTGATAGCTTCTTGATCAAACACACTCACTTTCAGCCCCTTCACGTTTCACCACAACCATTGTAGCTGCAAGTTGCTACTTTGTTGGCTCCTCCTCTTCGTTGTTGTGATAGCATTGGCTTTGGAGAGCTTGCGAGCTCACATCTTCCTCCATTTTCATTGAGTGTACTTGGTTGAGAAGGTGATATCCATCCATTTCCATTTACATTTACATCCTCTACTCGCGTAGTAGCATATTGTTGTTTGTGTATTGTTTGGTATTTTTATACTTTCTTTATCATCTTTCTACAATTGTTGCTATCTGGTTATCTGTGGAGGTGGAAATACCAAAGAAGGGGATTGAATGAGGAAATCCTCTAAACACAACCACAACATTTTCTCATTCTTATGTGTGCAGGTTATTTGTCAAGTGAATATCTTGAAGGCCTCAACTCATAGATTTGAAGGTCTATTTCTACCACCTTTCTCTTGTCAAATTCTAGCTTAATATTGTTAAAGTTTTCTTCTTGTTATTCTTGTTATTTGTACATTTTTTATCTCTATCCTAGCATAAAACTTTGTTAACTAGGCACTTAGTAGGTTTTTTGGTGTTCTATATTGTACTTTACATTTTTGTCCATACGGACAAAAGCACGTCCCTAAGACCCTAACACATTGTGTTGTAGTCCATGTTCTACACTTTAGTCCTTTGGTAGTAAGCTATCTGAATTATAGTCTGAACCTTAAAAATTGGCTCTCCTGACCCCCTGAAACATTTAGGTTAGTAGAAGGAAAGTGACAAGCCAGTTGTCCTTCCTTTTCAACCCTTGAAATCCTAAACCTTTTCAATCCATTCATCTAGCTTGTGGTATATCATGGTAGCCTATTGTTCTAGACTCTCCCATGACTTGGAGTCCTTGAGCAATCGGTCCCCCTCCTCTACATTTTGGTGAACCCGATGTGAACATCGTATCATCTATTTCTTTGTGTCAATATTCTTCCTCTCATGCCTTGTGTAGGTTGTAGAATTGTTCATCATAAAGCTTTATGAGCTTTAGGACCCAATCTACAACCTCTAGGTACATCGTTAGAAGGAGAATGAAACATCTAGAAATGGATTTCTTGAAGGTCACTACTGGTCTCACTACTAGTTTTGCTTCTCAAGAGATGGTTTCGGGAGAAGAGGCAAGTTTATTTGGGGAAACCACTCATACTCCTACCCCTCTTGTTTCTCCTACGACCCCACCTTTGAACAAGGACGATGCTTTGGCTATATCTACAAAGCATCTCATTGCTCTAGATAGGAGGCTATTGGATCTCACAAATCATTTGGGAAAATAATGGATCACGACTAGGGCCGCTAACATTTTCAATGAAATGAGATATATGCTAGACAAAGATCGGGTGGGCTTGGAGCTTCTCCAAGGAATCATTGACATAGTGGAAGCATATCTCCCTTCGTACAACCCTAGATTAGGTGTTACCTGAGGTTTTGGGCCTGAAATCTCTAGAAGGAAGATAGGAGTTTTAATGCCCATAACATCAGTGTACATGGCCGAATCAGGCCCTTCCATCAACGCCACCCCCGTGCCTGAGGCACCTTCAACCATCAAAGTAAATAAAATCCTTTTCGATTTTAGTGCTATTCCTTCTAATTTTGGTGGTGGTAACTCTGGGGCCATGCTAGCTCTAGTGGTGGAAGCCTTGGTGGAATGGAGGGTGGTGGCTCTGGTGGATCTAGTGGTTCAAGTGGTGGTTCCACTGGTCTTGTTTCATCATCTGACCTTGTTCTAAATGCTTTGTTACAAAATATGGTCCATATGCAGAATCGGTTGGAGAACCTATCCCAGGCCACTTCCCAGCTGATTTTCCAACCTTTCTTTCATCATAGTCCTTTTTCAATAGCAATTATGAACACTCCTATCCCCAGGGGATGGAGATTTGAAATTTTGAGAAGTATGGTGGTAAGGGAGATCCACAAACACATTAGTTTGCATTTAATGCCATGTGCACAAATTTCTTCCACCATGATGCCTTAATGGCTAAATTGTTCCCAAGATCTCTCAAGGATACAACCCTAGAATGGTACTATTCCTTGCTTGACAATTCCATATTCTCGTTTGATCAACTTGTGAATCAGTTTCTCTAAAAATTCTAGGCAAACATCAGATTGAAGATATCCTTTTTGAACCTTGTTCAGTGTAAGTAGGGAGAACATGAGAAGATAACCAATTTTATTTCTCAATATCAAGCATTATTCTCACATATATCTTATCCTTTACTTGACTCATATGTGCAAAAGGTTTTCATCAACAACCTGCACAGGTCTTGGTAGGAGAAGTTTACTTTGATGAAATACCCCTCTTTTGCACATCTTTGTGATGCATTACGAGAATACCAACAGAAAATTCCCCAGTTTGAGGGATCTTCCTCACATTCCCATCCTGAGAGTAGGTCCATTGTGTCAATCTCTGGTAAAGGTAAATCTGTTGCGAATGTAGTTGTTGCGTCTAGTGACAAAGGCCTTAGACGCAACAGACAATCCTTAAAGTTATCAGAATCATACACTTCTATTTTGAAGAAGTTATTGAAAGAAAAAGTGATAACCTTGCCAGATCCTCGACTCCCTACTGAACCTTACCCCAACTAGTATGAAGAGAACACATTCTGCCAGTATCATCAAATTCTTAGACACGATACCAAAAGATGTACATGCCTATGTCACGAGATACAAGATTGCATTAATGATGGTACTATCCACCTTGATGGGAAAAAGAATGCAAACAAGTCTATGGAAAAGGCTAATAGAGAGTTGTAGATCTACATGGATCCCTTTTTGTCCCACTCTGCTAACCTAATCATCGAACCTCTTGGTTTTGCTTCCCCTGAGCTCTCAAAGTATGTAAATGTGGTTTCATTTACACCTATTCCTCCTACATAGCCTATGGATGAAGCACCAACTATTACTTTCATATCGCATGAATTTCCTACAAACATGAACAAGCATCCTTCTCCTCTATACATTCCCGCTCTCATCAACAAGAACATCATAATCGGTGTTCTAGTTGACCCCACAAGCTGTGTGAATGTAGTAATAGAGGAGAATCTTCTATTAAATTTTCTACATAGTGAGGAATATGAAAAGTTGAAAACCACAATACGTACACACGATAGACTCTTGGTCCCTCCAATTAGTTCCATCACCCTCTTAGTCTTGGTAGGACCCAAGATTGTAAATGCTCTTTTCGATATCATCTAGGAGTCAGACTTGTTCAGAGTGAAACTAGGCATCCCATGGCTAGTTTCTATGAATGCAGTCACTTCGGTAGTTCATAAGTTTTTGAAGTTTTCTCATGAGGACTTTGTGCATATTGTACACGACATTGGATATAAGCCTTTGGTGTCATATGGGGGCTACTTGTTAGATCACTTATGGCCTACCCCTGTTGGTCCACTTCCTCCAAGAATGGACCTATTGTATCGCACCTATGTTAAATACAAGAATGGGGGCATAGCACTGAAGGTGACCTATCCCATCTCCCCTTATACCATTTCAGTTAAGGCATCTATGATTGTGTAGCAACAGGATACCTCCTCCTCCTCTCAAAAGGGGAAGGGGAAATTTTCTTGTGCCTAGGAGCCTTCCTCTTTTTTTTTATATTTCATCCACTTCTACCTATTTCCCTGCTGTGATTCCTTCAACCTCTACTCCTATGCCTTGCATGGGGAGTTTGATGGTGCTCGCTTGGTAGAAGACCAAGTGTCAAGTATTTGAATTTCCCATCTTACCCACAGTTCTAAGGCCTGTTGTCTATGGTAAGGGGAAGGGTCCTCATGGAGTTGTCCCTCCATCTAGCCTTTGTGTCCTCCTACTGATCCTACCCCTTGAGTGTTGAATGGGAAGATGACCACCACCAAGGCACCTGAGTCTGCTTCTCCATATGTTTTAGTCTCCACTCCTACCCTTCTGTTCCTGCTCCCATCTAGGGGGTTACCCTTCCACTAGTCACAATTGTAGAGGACATGCCTATGGTGGAACAAGAGCCTCTTTCTCCTTAAGCAATGAGTTCTATTTCTTAGAGCCAAAGAAACCAACTTGTGCATGAGCATAAGCACTTGAGGAAGGCTTTGGCTACTGAAAAATTTGCCTCACGAAAGGCAGAAAAGGAGCTAGCAACTCTGGTTTTGGTGTCTCCTATTGTGCCTCCCTCTTTTGCTTCTTCTACTTTGCTTCCCCTCACCTCAATCTTGCTTTTGGCTCCCCCTACAAATTTTGATGACCCTCACCCAAAAAGGGTATAGGTGTTCATCACTCCCTTGGCAGAGCCTCCTCTTCTGATGTCCCTTTCATAAATCCCTCCATTTTCCTGGCCCGTGGACATGCCTAACACCACAGTGGTGTCCATTACGGTCTTGTCCCCTTCCTCCTTGCCTTCCACTTCCTCTATGGGGATTCCACATCCTCCAATGAAGCGCAAGTTGGAGGATGACCTCACTTTCAATGGATGTTGAAAGAAGGGATCACCTTCTTTAGGAGAGAGTTCCACTTTGGCTTGCACCGTCCTTGTGACAAAGGCACCCCTGAAGTCTCTCAAGTTTGTCACCATCTCTCTTGACAAGGTTGGTGGTGGATCTTGGGTGCCTCCTTCATCTCTTGTTCAGTTAACACATGGAACTCTCGTCAAGTGCATGTTTAACTCAGTTGATGATGTCCTGACTTTGTCAACAATCTCTGCAAGATTGATGATGTTTATCTCATAGGAGTTGAGTGAAGAAGACCTCGAGGGGCCCTATTCCTTAGCTCATGTCATAGGAGATTCAGAGGGTGGTCCCCTTACTATTCTGCACTTGTAGGGTCATCCACCCTCTCCCTATAACGATCTAGATTGGGAGAAGGATGACCTCCTGGTTGATGAGGACTAGGAGAGCACCTCTTCTTTATTTGTAGATTAGATTTGTGTGTGTGTGTGTTGTGTTTCCCTTGTGCTTGTTCTTGTGTGTTTCTAGAGGACCCTTGTCACCCTCATAGGTGCTTGGATACAGGAGTGAAATCATGTCATAAACTTCCTCTATGTGTTACATCATTCTTCTATTTTGTACCTTGATTTTTGACAATTGGGGATGATGCAAAGTGTTGGGGGAATTTAGGCCTTCCCTTCCATGTTGGCACAATTTTTTATTTTTATTTTTGTCTTCATGTGCTCTTCTTCACATTCATATACATTTGAGGATTGATGATAGTTCACACATATATTATATTATATCTATCTATCTATATTTATGAATAGTTCTGACCTAGAATTATCAGATCCCCCCATCTCTTGATTTCTTTATCTTTTCTTTTCTTTCTTTATTGATCTTTCTCTCTTCTTTACTTGCTTCTTGATGTTTTGGTGCCTATGTGTTGTCCCTCACGTGAGTGACAAAATTTCCACATCTACATCTCATCATGTATCATGGGCCACGACATCTCTGCATCTTTTCTTCCTTTTCTTAGGATGCCATGTGCTCCTTTGACTCACATGCACCATCCTAAGGGGGCCTCCTACCTCTCCAATTTTCAATAAAGTATATTTAGTGGCCAAAGAATCCCTTGTTGAAAATATTTACATTTTTCAAAAATCACATCCTTCACTAAGGATCCCCTTAGTAAGATTTTCTTTTGAAATCAAATTCATAACAAAAAGAATTGAGATTTTTCCTCCAAGGAGGCCATTTTTTTTGGATTCCTTGATGACAAGATCATTTATGAAAATGTCTCACTTTTCAAATGGAGCATCCCTTGAGCGAACCATTCTTTCTTTTGGAGGGTTCCCAAGGGAACCCTTTGAAAGCTTCTCCTTCAATTCCTTGTTCTAGGATATGACTATCTGTCTGTCTGTGTGACATTTTGCTTTCCTAACATGTTTTGTGTATGGATTAACATGTTTCCTTGTAGGACCGAGCACCTGTAAGGGTCAATCAGACTCTACGTGGCCTCCCTCAGGACCAAGCACCTATGGTGCCTCTTTTGTAGGACTGAGCACCTATAAAGTGTTTTCATTCTACAAGACCAAGCACCTATAGAGCCCTTTCGTTCATCTTCTATGAGATTGAGCACCCATGGAGCCAATTCTGTAGGATTGAGCACCTAGAGACCCTTTTGTTCACTTTCCATAGGAATGAGCACTTGTGACACTTTTGTTCAAATTTTCATAGGACTGAGTACCTATAGAGGCCTCTCTCTCTCTCTCTCTCCTACACCCGAGTTTTCCAGATTGTGGTCTGCTTCCTCAACGGTTTAGGTATATGTTTTTCAACTTTTTTTACTCTAGTTTACTATGCATTTGTTGACACTTATGCTCACTATAGTGGGGATAAAATGTAATGGCATGAATTTTCACCCCTTATAAATTCCCCATTTACACACCCCTTCGCTTAGAAAATGCAATCTCAATGATGTATTTTCCACATCTTCTTTCATCTTCCATCCACTTGGTAGCTCATTTGTGCATCAATGGGGGAATTTATCTCAGGGACGCTAACATGACACGTGAACATCCACATGACACGCTTTGGTCATGACAAGATTCCTGCCTTTGGAATCTGTAGAGGTGTTACACTCCTCCATTGGATGCGAAGTGTAACAATTGTTACTCTTTGGACTGACTTCAAATAGGTTTTTGCCTCCATTTATTCAAATTGGCTATTCTTTTAATCAATCTAGCTTCTTCATGCTTCTTCAATCTTCTCCAACCTTGGTGACAACTTCTTGATCAAACACACTCACTTTCAACTCCTTCACATTTCACCACCACCATTGTAGCTACAAGTTGCTGCTTTGTTGGCTCCTCCTCTTCATTGTTACGACAACATAGGCTTTGGAGAGCTTGCGAGCTCACATCTTCCTCCATTTACCTTGAGTGCACTTGTTTGAGAAGGTGATATCCATCCATTTCCATTTACTTTTACATCATCTACTTGCATAGTAGCATATTGTTGTTCATGTATTGTTTGATATTTCCATACTTTCTATATCATCTTTCTACAATCATTGCTATCTAGCTATTCGTGGAGGTGGAAACACCAAATTGGGGGACTGACTGAGGCAATCCTCTAAACACAGCCCCGACATTTTATTGTTCTTATGTGTGCAAGTTGTTTTTCAAGTGAAGATCTTGAAGGCCTCAAATGACGTATTTGAAGGTTCGTTTCTACCATCTTTCTCTTGTCAAGTTCTAGCTTAGTATTGTTAAAGTATTCTTCTTATTATTCTCATTATTTCTACATTTTTTAATCTCTATCATAGCATAAAACTCTATTAACTAGGTAGTTATTAGGTTTCTTGGTGTTTTATACTATAGTTTACATTTTCTATCTATACAGACACTAGCACATCCATGAGACCCCAACACTCTATGTTGGAGTCCGTGTTTTGTGCTATAGTCCTTTGGTAGTAAGCTATTTGAATTATAGTCTGAACCTTGAAAATTGACTCTCCTAGCCCCCTGAAACATTCAAGTTAGCAAAAGGAAAGTGACAGGCCAATTTTCCTTCATTTGTAGCCCTTGAAACCCTAAACCTTTTCAATCCATTCATCTAGCTTGAGGTAGATCAGGGTAGCCTATGACCTAGAGTCCTTGAGTAGTCGGTCCCACTCCTCTATAGTTTCTAACTTGGTTCCAGTGAGGAAGAAGAATGGAGACATCAAATTATGTGTGGATTTCAAAAATTTGAATATGTATTCATTAAAAGATAATCATCCATTGCTTAATATGGAGGCAATGTTGTAGAAAGTGACTAGTTGTGAATTGTTATCAATGATGGATGAATTCTCAGGATACAACCAAGTAAAGCTCAAGGAATCAGAGCAGTATAAGACTACTTTTACCACACCATGGGGAACCTATGTCTATGTGAGGATGCCTTTTGGTTTAACCAACACAGGTGCTACTTTTCAAAGAGCAATGAATGTGGCATTCTATGTTTTTATAGACATGTTTATGGTAGTTTATCAAGATGATTTGACAACTTACTCTAAGAAGGAGGAATCTGACTATTGCTCACATCTAGAGAAAATATTTATAAGAGCTTTAGAATATGGGATTTTCTCTAATCCCAATGAATGTTTGTTTGGAGTGATTGAAGGGAAGCTTTTAGCTCACATTGTCTCAAAATATGACATAAGAATATATATTGAGAGAGTAGTAACAATTGAAAGAATCCCCCAACCCAAAACCATCAAAGGCATCTAGTCCTTCTTTGGTCAAGTGAATTTCCTAAGGAGATTTTTCACTAACTTTATTGAGATCACAAGACCTATTTCAAGGATATTAAAAAAAGGAGAATCTATCACATGGAATGAAGAACCTATCAAATAATTCTAGAGTTTAATAGAAGCAATAAAGAAGGCTCCAGTGTTGAAGTCTCCAGACTTCTCAAATCCTTTTTATTTATTTCCATTTGCTTCATTTCACACTATAGCTATAGTACTATTAAAAAAAAATGATGAAGGTTTTTAGCAACCTATTTCTTTCTTTAGAAAATCATTATAGGATGCAGAACTTAAATATGACATAATGGAGAAACAAGCATATGCACTTGTTAAAGCAGTGAAATTTTTTAGGTCCTATTTAGTGGGAGCCATAATTGTGGCATATGTTCCAACTACTACGGTAAAAGATATATTCACTCAACAAGAGGTAACTCAAAGAAGATGCAGGTGGATTAGTAGGATTCAAGATTTCAACATTGACATCCAAATTACTAAGCTAGTTAGAGGGAAAGGATTATCTAAACTAATGGCCAAGTCCAATCTTGAGGCTAATCAAATCAATAATATTGAGGTAGATATAGTATCCCCAAAATGTGACGTGAAATATTCACCATGGTATAAGGATGTTGTGTTCTATTTGCAAAAAAATGACATGTCCAAAGGATATGACTAAGAATCAAAAGAGAACATTAAAATTACATCTATTAAGTATATTATCATAGAAAATGAGATATGGTGGAGGAATAGAGAGGGAATCATGCTTAAATGTGTCAATGAAGACCAAGAATTTAAATTTTTGAATGAAATATATAATAGAGTATGTGGTGGTCATTATATGGGAAAACTACAACTCAAAAATTCCTAAGAGAAGGTTATTGGTGGCATACAGTGTTCACATATGCACATGAATTGGTCAAAAAATGTGATGCATGCCAATTTTTTTCAAGAAAGTTGAAGTTCTCTGGAAACTTTTCTTTAAGACCAATATCTATAGAGGCTCCTTTCCAACAATGGGGAATTGATTTTATAGGAGAGATTGCAAAAAATTCAAGTGGTGGGCATAGCTATATTCTTGTAGCCACTGATTATTTTACCAAATGGATATAAGCTATCCCAACAAAAAGGTCTACCAAAAAATTTGTAATAGATTTACCAATCAACAATATTTTAACCAAATTTGGAGTACCAAAGAAATTAGTTTTTCATAATGCAATGCAATTTAGATTTAAAGAGTTTACAAATTTTTGCACTCAATATGGGATAACACTCTCCTATGCATCTCCATATCATCCTCAAGGAAATGGTCAAGTAGAATCCAACAACAAAAGCTTAATGAAAATCATAAAATAGATAATAAAAAAGAATACGAAAGACTGGGATTCCAAACTCAAACTTTCTTTACGGGAAGACAGGGTGACAATAAAGAAAGTAATTGGTCAATCCCCTTTTTAATCAGTTTATGGTTTGAAGGAAAGAATGCCTGCAAGTAACTTGCTGCAGGTGTACAAGTTTATCCAAGAGAATGATTAAGACATCTTTGATGCAATGAGTAATAGAATAAACCAATTAACTTAACTGGATGAGACAAGAAGATTGTCACAACAAAAAAATTCAAGTTATAGTAGTAGGTCAAGCATTTATTTGACAAGAAAGGAACTATAAGAAAGTTTTAGGTAGGTGATATGGACTTCTTATGGAATGCAACAACATAAGAAAATGGAAAGCATGGGATTTTCAATACTTTGTGGCTCAAACCATATCTTATCAGTAACACCCATGGTGAGGATTCATACTTTCTGCAAAAACTCATTGGTGAATTTCTTGAACTACCAATGCATGGATAGTTCTTGAAGCCATATTTCTCTTGAAATATGTCTTTTCCATGCACAATGTATTGTATTTATATTTCTACAGTCCTTTTGTTTTGGTTTTCTTCCTAGTTTTTCTTTGTCTTTCTCTTTTTTTCTCTATGGTTTGCTTCTCTAGAGATTCTAGGATCTTGCCTTGCTCTTGCTGAGTAAGCATCCCCAATAGAATCCACTAATATAATCTTTTGCAAAAAATGCCTTGGCTCTTAGTTTTCCCTCGTTTCTAGCTTCAAAATGGGTATGCTTCTACTAGGGTTTGCTATAAATGTTGTCAATTTTTTTTGTCCAAGTCTAAAACCCTAAAAAAACCTAGGTCTAAGTTGTGTGCCTGCACTTTCGTTATATTTTCATGATTGTTGCTTATTGCCCATTGTCGATACTTTAAGTTACAATATCAAGTCTTATGTTCATCTATCAACTGATCCCTCATACTTGAGGCCACCACTTTAACTCGTTGTTTTGAAATGATTTATTAAAGGTTTAGGGTTAAGTGTTTGCATCCTCATTTTCTATTTTAAATTGTCCCCTTCTTTTCCTAGTTATACTAAGTTGTTTTGAAAGCATGCGTGTTTAAAAATCATTAAGTTACTTACACGCCTCCTTGCATGAATATTTAATTGAGAAAATCATTTGTGGAATCAATCAAATGCTGATAGGTGTAATATTTTCACTAGATTCCACAATTTTGCAAAGGGTTTTGAATCAAAGGAAAATGAAAGTTGTGGAATAGTAGAAATAGTGACATATGGTAGGTTAAGAATTACTCGCCACTATGGGACCTTCATAAAGACCCTACAAGTGCCACATGGTATATTTCAAAGCATTCCACCATTCCACAATGTACCTTAAGACAAACTCACAAAAACCTTGTGAAATTATGAGAGAAGGCCATGTGGCACCTTACCAAAGGAGTTCCTTTAGTTGTATTAGATGGTCACCATGTTGCATGATTTCATTGGCTTTCTACCATTCTATGGGACATTTAAATAAAGGCTTATATGAGATCTGTGAAAGCATGGAAAAGGAACACCACCATCTCCACATCAAGTACCTCCATCCCCTCCTAATTTAATTGTTTTAGATGATCCTCTTCCTCAAGAGCAGCCACCAAAGAGGAGAAGGATTGATCACCCACCATTGGTTGATTATCCCATTGGTCTAGATGAAGAGAAGAAAATTCAAGTGACCAGTGAGGAGGTGAATAAGGAGATGCCTTCTCCTCAAAGAGGTCAAGAGGTGAGATTTTTGTAAACTAGGCTTGGTGTTAGCACCATAGGAGGAAGGGATAACACCAATGAAATCAAGGAGTTGGATTTCCAACAGTTTATTGATGACATTGAGTTTATAAGGACTCAAGAATTTAGGGACTTTGTCATCAATTCAAGGAATGATGAGTTCCATAGGAGGCTGAAACTAGCAAAGGTAGATGCTCCTAGAGAAAAATATTAAGTGATAGATAAGGTACTAACAGAGATGAATTTTGATGCTAGGAACATCACTCTACAAGAGGGAAGATAGATAGTAAGGGACAATGGAATATTTCTACTCCCTGAATGGTATATTGCCTCCAACATCGCCTTTGACACCATAAGAAGATAGGATAGGGAAATTTTCCAATTAGATGATCAAGCAACAACAATACTATCAGGATCAGGGTTCAACTTTATATGGGAAACCCTTGCCATTTGGGCCCTTTCCCCCAATACCAATAAGCCTCTATTTGTAAAATTATCTCAATATTTAAAGGGTGGCTTAGTAATAAAGAGGGTGTTTGACACCTCTATTGTTGAGGTAGCCACATTAGTAGTTGATACTGCTAAGTTTAGTAAAGCTACTGTAGAGGCATTACAAAATAAGTATGACAAATTGTCGCAAGATCATCTTGCACTCACAACAAAATATAATAGGATAAAGGTAAAAGAGATGCAAGAAACAACTTCTCCTCCAATAAGTGCACTAGTAGCAAGCTCTTTTGCAACACCACCACAATCAGACTTGGGAAAGGAAAATGAAGAGATCAAAGAGAAAATCAAAGTATTGGAGGAAACATTGGGAGATATTCTGAGTGGCCAACATGAGAGCATGCACCATTTTGTGTCAAATATTTTGGGACATTTGATGTCCAAATTTTTGAGGATAATTGATAATGTCCATAAGGACTATTCCCAACTTGTAATGGTAGTTAAGAGGATAGCTGACGAAAAAGAGAAGACTAAAGAATTAATGAGTAAATGGGTCCCTAGAATAAATGTATTACAAGGAATGTACAAAGGATCTATTAATGAGCTAAATCCACTAGAATACATTTTTACAAACTAAAAAATGGAAAAAATAGCGAGGGAGATGCAAGGATTTATAGATCAATTAGTAGAGAAAGCAAAGACAAGGTTAGAACAGTTTCAAAATAGTGATATAAGAATTATTCCTAATACCAAGAATGAGGATGGAGAGGTGAAGTATTTCCTTCAGTGGAAGTCATAATTCAAGGAAATAACTCCTACCTTTGCTTTCTTTGTCTGTGGTGACAATAAAATTGATGTGAGGCCCCTCAAGAGTTGTCTAGATAAATTGATGGATACTAATAAGCTCCTAGAAGAATTTGAGAAGGGACATGATTTAATTTTTTCCAAGTATCATCTTTACAAATCTAACATGGATCAACTCCTTACATATCAATGACCACCAAAAAGATTATATCAAGCCTCTAGGATGAAAAGTAAAAACAACTGTTGGAATTATAAGTTTTTCCATATATATCAAATTCTTTCAGTAACATAGCATTTTGAAGTTTTGTGATTCTTTGCATATTTTGGAGGTGGTGCTCTTTTTTTTTCTAGTCTACTCAACATCAATGGGTACCTTCTTCAACTTAAGTAGGTCTTTTGTCTTCTAGTAGGCCTATTTTTTCCTTTATTTCCTAATCAACAATCTCATGGGAATTTTGAGGTTATGAAAGGTGATGAAAAGGTGCAAAAAAGTGCATGTTACCACTCTCTTCTTTCATCATCAAAGGATTGATAACAACCTTACAAATCCGGTATACATTCAAACCATTCAACATTTCTCACATAACAAATTTAATCTACTCATTAAGTAAAGGCCATATAAGAAATATTCAGCCACAAGAAATTTTAGAGATGAATAAAAAGATCCTTGATCTATTTGTATTCATAAATGGAATGAAGCATACATTTTAGGAGAAAATTGGCTCTAAATTTTCCATTATATATTCAAAATATGAAGCTAGTACTATCATACAAAACTGACAACTACATCAAAGTCCTTTCTCTGAAAACCTAGATCAAATAGACACAAACTGGTTTACAAAATGCTTCTGCTTACAAAAATTATCCAAGGTCCTTTTAAAATGGCCTTGAATTCCATTTTATAACAAAAAGGGAGCAAATAAGCTTCAGGACATTGGAAGAATGTAACACTTTTATTTGACAATCTTGTCCTTTTAGAATTAACAAAACAAGTTACAATTGCCTCATGGGAGAAAGAAATATTTTGCTATAGGATAAAGATAGTTACATGTGTTATTCAAGAAGTAGAATTGGTCATGAATCTCACACGGTAGCAGTGTAAGGCATTGTTAAAAATCCTTTATGGAACTAGGTTAAATTACTATTATGCAAGTTTTCAATTATGTCTTTTTTAACTCTGTTGCCTAGGTTTAAGGAACCAATTTGTTTGAAAGTGTCTGAATACAACTCCATGGTCATGAATTTCAAGAATAAATTTTCATTTTAGTTGTAAATTATTGCATAAGTTTATTTGCATATTCTCATGCATTGAATGCATGAAAAAGCTCAAGGATCTAGCCCATCAAGTGTGTTTATCTACAATTATTGACCATTTAGTGAGAACATATTTTCTTTCAACAACATTCAATGATAATTTTATGAGGATCTTAAAAAATGTTGTATAAGATCACCCTCCTATGTTTTTCAGAGCCAAAAAGTGCAGAGGAAAAGGTTATTTTACTTCTTCCTATTCATTGACCAACCCCTTAAGGCAATTGATCATTTGAACTGGCTACTCTTTAGGTTTTCTTGAGATCTAGTTGGAATTAAAACTAACCAACACTTCCTTCTATAAATTTAAATAGATTACATATCTTCCTATACTTATAGGGCTATTCACTCAGCCATTTTTTGATAATATTACATTTATCTTTGATAAGAAATGATATTTCTTACTTGAAGCTCTTCAACACTCCTAAGAAAAGAAGTGATGGGTCTTCTTCCTCACATCTTTATTTATAAAAAATGTTTTGGATTCAACCATGTAATAATTTGCTACTATTTTTTATGTAGGTGTCCAACAAACCACTTGGTCATGTTTCCATTCAAGTTTATTTACTTGAATGGAGAGAAAAATTTCTTTGATTATAATTAGAGAATACATTTTGAGGCCTTGGTTGTGTAGTTGGTGGACCATAGTCACATTTAATAATTGTTACAAAAATTGGGAGTTAAGAGCTTAAGTAGAAGTTTGGTAAATCAAAGAACTTGGATTAATAGTAGATATAGCATGGAATTATACATCTGAAAGGTTGTATATGAGGTTGCATGGTGTTGGTGTGAATAAATGTCTTGTACCTAGTTATTTCACTTACTAGGTAATTAGGGGACATATTCACATGTTAAGTTTACTTAGGTCCTAAGATTCTTTCTAGAAGGTGTTAGTTGTCATTAGTTGTTATCTTATCTTTTGACTTGTAAGACATGTGACCTAGGTAGTTGTGATAAGCTGTCTCATGTCATATGATTAAGACACTTTTCATAATCCTATGACATCTTATGTCTCACCTTGGCTATATAACCAAGGGGTCTCTACTATATTGTACACACAACTCCATTGATTCTTTTTGCATGCATTGACAGGAATACAATTTATTCTTGTCATATTGATCTTCTGAGTATTTTGTGTTTTCCATAGGCCTTTAGATCTTGGGTGGCTATCTCCATAGCCAAATATTACATGGTATGATAACCAACCGTTGCATTCTCTGTGTATATAGGAACTAACACTGGATACATAAATCAATCCAAATAAGCATAAAATATGACAAAGTATACTAAACTAGCAAGATTGTGGCACTTTATTTTAGTGCGATTACAACATTAGAAGAGGAGAACTACAATAATCATGTTGCAAATTTGGTAAAAATTGCATCGGGAAGCCAACCAAAAATGTGCCTTGAAGCATATAGCTGTGAAAAATTCCCTCCAGTTAGAAGTCGGTAGGAGCAACTGGCTCCTATTGGCTACCAATTGGAAGAACAATCAATGTAGGACAAGGCTTGATCGGAAGGCAAGAAAATAAGTTCCCCAGGTTTGCTTATTAATTCAGGATTTAAAAAAAAAAACCTTTATTTAAAAGTTAAATTTAAAAACTTTATTATGAAAATAATAAAGAAAATTATTTAATTTTTTATTAAAAAATTATTAAAAATAAAGATTTTTTTAAATTTAAAAACTTTATTAAAATATTAGTAAAGAAAAAATATTTATTTTGTTTATTTAAAAAACTTTATTAAAAACAATAAAGAAAAATAGATTTTTTAATTATTAAAGAAACTTTAATAAAAGTATTAAAGAAAAAACTTTATTAAGAAGTTTTTATTTATTTAAAAGTTACTTTAATTAAAAATAAAGAAAAAAATGAAAAGTTTTTGTTTTTTTAAAATTAATAAAAAATATTATTAAAAAAGTTTTTAATTAAAAAAAACTTAAAAAAAAAAATATTAAAAAAGTTTAATTTAGAAGAATTTTAAAAAAAAGAAAATTAAAAAAAGAGGGCAGGCCTAGCAAGTGGCGTCGCCGCCTGACACATCTGTGGCTTGCTCTACATCAGTCTTCACATTGTTCTACATCGTCTCCTTCTTTAGTTAAGATTGGGGACTCTTGACATTGTGACATTTGAGCAGGGACTCACCATTGAGGGGGGGGGGGTTGAATGGACTTTCTTCATTATCTCTTATGGGGGGACATTTTCCTCACATGAGGTTTTGTCCTTCTCATCTTTTTGAGAGAATTTTTTTTTTCTCTCTTTTGGGGAGGAGTTTTGTCCCATTGGGTTTTCTCCTTTTCCTCGTTTGTAAGACATTGCATTGCATTTGTACATGGGTACCTAACATGGCCTAGTAGCCAAGACCCATTTTTGCATCTTTGTGTCATTTACATAATAATCTTTTCCCTAAGTTGCACTTAAGGTGGGATGTTGGTGTGAATAAATTTCTTGTACCTAATTATTTCACTTACTAAGTAATTAGGGGACATATTCACGTGTTAAGTTTACTTAGGTCCTAAGATTCTTTCTAGGCAGTGTTAGTTGTCATTAGTTGTTATCTTATCTTTTGACTTGTAACACATGTGACCTAGGTAGTTGTGATAAGTTTTCTCATATCATATGATTAAGACACTTGTCATAATCCTATTACATCTTATGTCTCACCTTGGCTATATAACCAAGGGGTCTCTACTACATTGTACACACAATTAAAACTACATTGATTCTTTTTGCATTCATTGATAGGAATACAATTTATTCTTGTCATATTGATCTTCTGAGTATTTTTGTTTTCCATAGGCCTTTAGATCTTGGGTGGCTATCTCCATAGCCAAATCTTACACATGGTACTTTATAATAGAGAATAGTGTTAGTTTTCTAACTCTTTTTATTGTAATATACATTATTTTTTGTTACCTAGATTAAGAAAGATTATTTTTTTCAGGTTTCTTAGTAGTGATAAAATGGATCAAAAGAATTATTGCCACCAAGATCTATGTCATGGAGCTTAGACAACAAGAAGACCTACAAGAATTTTTTCCCTAAAAAACTTTGATACCATCTCCAACATCTTCAAACAAGAAAGCAATCCTAGCTTAGTTGTCATTCTCCCTGATAGAACATTGTTACCTAGAGAAAGCTCTCAAATATCCCCATGACCTATGCTTGGTTCAATATCACCATACAAACTATTTCCACTTATATCTAGGATTTTACTTATTTAACTATTAGAGTTTCTTGTAAGTGCTATCAAACAGAAGGTGGTTTAAGATTCATAATCATGAAACTCTTAAGATTCTCAATCTCTACATAGTGCCCCCTTGCAACACACTCTATTCCACTCACAAGGAGATAAATTACTTATATTCCAATCTACAAGTCCATCAACTCTGTGAAGATAACTTCTTGTGTTGATGAAATTTCTTTTTGGGCATAGGAGAATTCTATTGTGCATGGGAATCTATAAATAAGAGGTTGTATTGGTTTATAAAATGGGTATGGGAGGACAATTACATTTTGTATCTACGTGGATTGATGGAGGAGGGAACAAACCATATCTTGCATCTTCTTTCAAAATTAAGAACAATTATGTTATATTTCGAAGAGGTAAGAGGAAAAAGGAAAAGAGCACGGAAGTATAGGAAAATCATATGAGAAAGGGAGGGATTGTATCTTATTGAATGGAACAAGGGGTAGATTGTATCTTATCATTTGTACACTCATTGAATATGGAAATTTTCTACATAATATAGTTATTAGGAAATTTCTACTACCATAGTCTATTTTTCTCTCTCTAGAGGGTTTGTAGGATGAGTATAGTGTTCTTAATTATTCTCTCTTCCTCTCTTGAATGCCATTTAATTTCTAATTAAGTAGCATAGTAAAATTTCTTATTTCATAAATTCTACAAGCTTAGGATTGAGAAATTAAGAATCAAACATTGTTGTACTTATAGCAACATTGCTACATTAGTACAATGACTGTATATGCATATGCTTTGAATCTAAACTTAGCTCTAAAAGTTGGCTTTCATTATCTAGTTGAGCACAAATTATCTAGATTTGAACATAAAAAAATAATATGAATCAATGAATACTAACTTGAAACTACACAAAAATGCCAACACATAATTACTTAATTTGATACATTACAAAAAAAACCACCTAATTTACATAATAGTGCAATGATAACATTTAGTGATTGTCTCATATGACTTGAATTTAATGAGGGGTTTGAAATTTTCTACTTGCATTGCTAGGAAGATGTGTTAGTTTGCATATCTTATTGCAAAATCTCAAGGTTGAATAATCTACAAACTTTATTATATTTGTATGTTCCATCTCTAGCCTAGCTCTAATGTTGACTATACGTTTCCAGTAAATTAGATACTTATATTTGTTGTGCGTCCTTATTATGTAGTATTTTTTTTATGTCCTTATTATGTAATATTTTTTTTTTGATAAACATCAACCAAGTAACCAGATCTAATTTTGAAATGTCAATAAGGATAACCAACATAACCAAATGTTGTGAACATCTAAAGTGAGTCAAACACATAAAAGCTAACTTCATAGAAAGGTGAGATACGTGAAATTTGAAATAGTCCTCTAGTAGTATAAATCACACATTAATAAGCTTTAGAAGATTGCATCCCATAGCCTACAACATCATTGAGACCTCCTTGATTCCAAATATAATCATAACAGATATTTTTCTATAACAATGATTCAACTTATAGGAAAATATGTGTTGATTCATTTTACATGACCAAAAGACAACACAAAATTTATAAAATCTTCAAAATAATATAAATTTCCAAATCCCTTTTTATTATTGGTTTAAAAACTTATGTGTTGCAGGGTAAGGGAAAATTGGATCAAAAGGTCCTTTGCAACATTATTTTCCAAATTAAGTGGGACAAAACTGAGGGGTATGATCTCTTGAATAAACATTATGGACTCTAGTTGGATTGCTTGTAGTAGGACTTAGAGTAGGTGTGACCTCTACAGGTAATTGAAATATAGTCATTGTAGGAAACTCAAGTGTACATCATTCATTCTGAAGGGTACAAGCTCACACAAAGAGGGTGCCATAATAATCCTACAATATTGCCACAAGGAAAATATTGCATAAGAAATTCCTATAAAGTTTAAACCCCAAAATAAAACTCCAAAAAAATCAAACCATAGAATTTCAAACCATAAAATTTCAAACCATATGATTTCAAACTCTAAAAAATAGAGGGATAGTACATGTCAATTCGCCCAAGTTTTGTACATGCATTTAATTAAACATTTGAAAATATTAGAGTTTTAGGGCTACTCGATTCTTAAGGCCAAGACAAAATTTTGCAAGCTTTTAAATGAAAATATTAGTTGAGTTAAAGTTTATTTTTAGACATGGGGTGATGAATTTCTCAATTTCCAAAATTTTTTCCTAGCATGAGACAAATTTATGGAGAACCAATCCCTTCACTTAATAGATAGCAACAAAATTGTGTTAAAATGAAATAAAACACAACAAAAAAATAATTTGACAATGTAAAAATTCCAAAAAATAAAATTCATTAAAACCATGGCAAGCGACTTACTTCAAAATTCTGCACAAATTGTGTTGTGTTGTCGATGATGCTGATGAGAAAAAAAGAGGCAAAGTTTGCAATAAAAGTACAAAACCTTACCACAATAGTTTTTTTTTAAATGACACAAACCAGATCCAATCTTCCTACATTTGTTGCTAGGGTTTTTGGGCTACTTAGATTCTTGAGCTCGAGAGAAGATATTAGGAACGAGTTAGCTAAGATTTGACAATGAAACTTTTACAATCCTTTAAACGAAAATATTAAATATGAAGTCAAAATTTATTTTTAGGTATTAGGAAAGGAATGATTTGGTTAATCAGAATTTTCTTGCAAGCATGAGAAATATTGAATTTTAGTGGGTAGTTTCCACACAATATAGTCTATCGACTAATTAAAATATATCATGCCTCATGCCTCATCCTTCATACAATGACATGATTGTTGAGTAAATGTCTCAACCTTGTTTTGTATTTAATTATTAATTGGAAATTTGTAATTATCTTTTAGTTGTCATGAAAGTTGCTAAATGCAACTATGACAACTTGCAAAGTATTTTTTAGTTGTCAAATTAGAAAGAGCATTAGAAAGGGGAAGTTAAATGTGAGCTTGGAGAAGATAAGGAAGATTTTTAGTTTGCATGAGCACATTACTAAAAATGGAATAAATCACAAGCTGGAAGAGGAAGTTTCTTATTTTTAACATTTATGTTTAAATGGCTTTAGAAACCATTCTTGATGTGTGGTTTCTCTCATGTTGATATATTTAGTGCTTGAGTTGAAGGAAAAATAAGTTAATTTACAGGTTGTTGAAGCCATGAAGTGTTGTAGTAATTCAAAGAGAGAAGTTGTATTGATGTAACTCAATTTATTGATTAATATAAGTCTTAGATCTCTTTGGGTGTAGAGTTTTTTTCCTGCAAGGGTTTCTCCATGAAATTATTGAGTTATGGTTTGCATTTATATTGTAATATATTTTCATCTATGATTTATTGATATTTATTTATTTGGATGCATAAAATTATATACATATTTTCATTGTGAAGTTTTATCTTGATTTTTAACATTTGGTATTAGAGCCAAGTTGGCTTGATTAGAGAAGGGGATGCCTTTCTTGGAGTGTTTGATTGGGTTTTTTTTGTTGTAGTGGGAGTGTGTTGTATTTTCTTGTAGTTTTAGATTTAGGGTGATAAGAGATCAAGGCTAGGTCATCTTAGTTGGATATTGAAAAGTTCAATAGTACTAGGTGTGAGCTTTGGAAATTAAATATGGAGGATCTCTCGGAAGAAAGAGATCAATGGATTGTTGTTAATAAAGAGAAGAAACTAGTTAGTATGTCAGATGAAGATTGTATTAAATTAGATAAAATGACTCATGACATTATTCATTTATGTTTATTTGATTCTATTCTATTAAATGTGTCTAATGAGACTATGGCATATAAATTATGGAATAAAATAGGAGAGATATACCAAACTAAGAGTCTCATTAACAAGTTATTTCTAAAAAGAAAGTTATATTCTCTTGAAATGAATAATGGAGACTCGATTGCATAACACTTGAATTCATTTAGTATAATCTTGAGTCAGTTACAATAAATTAATGTAAAGATAGATGAGGAGGATAAACATATTTTATTATTATGTTCACTACTTGAATCTTGGGATAATATTATTGTTGCAATCAATGGTTTTTTTTAGATGACGTGGAGTTGGATGCCCTCATTGCCACTCTAATTTTAGAGGAAATGAGGATTTCAGTGGGGTCTAAAGATGTATTACATGTACGAGGTAGATCTAAGGATAAAGGTAAGGACAAGATAAAAGGTAAAAAGGACAAGATGAAAGGTAAAAAGGACAAGTCTAAGGGAAGGTCAAAGACACATGATAAGAGTAAATTGATGTAAGGCCCCTCCCTTTATATCAGTTTCATAGTCTTTTATTCTAAACTTATACTATGCAGCTGTGTGGATTAAGGGTGCATCATTTAGATGATATAGGACCTAGCTGTGTTTGAGTGCCACTATACTTTTAGTCATTTGATTCTAAGAGAAGATTAGTTAAATTCTTATGTGAACGCTTCTATTAAGTTATGTGACTAAATCTACATGAATATATACTATAATTGTTCATGCTATACTGTTTTACTAATGTTCCCTAGTAATAAAGCTCCTTTCTTATCATTTGACTCATGTTGATTTTGAAAGTCTCCTATAGTATTCACTTGAGGTTCCTCATATCAAGTATTATGACTAAAGTCACTAAAGGAGCCTTAGAGGTTTTAGTAAATATAGTAGGTATAGATTTGATCCCTATGGTACTGCTTAACTAAGGGATATTGAGATAGTAAGTAAATAAGGATAGATGAAGAGTCTTAGAGTCTTCTCTACTTTTGGGTTGTGCCTTATCATGGAATTGTGACATTCTCTTAGATTAGAACATCATACCCTATTGATAGTTGGGAGATGCTAATAAAGAGTTAATCTAATAAGGATAAATGAACCTAGCTATAGTTAGATTAATCTATTGATAATATGATTTTCATTGTTGTCACAAGGGCATCTTATGGATGCCAGAGGAGAGGCTACTAGAAATGAGTTTATTGTGGTCAATAAAGGCACCTCATTGAGTTCAATAGGAGATATGAGTGATATCAGATGAAGAGCTATTGTTGGAGGAAAAAAGGGATTCATAGGGTTGTTAGGAAGAAGGATTCATTGGCCTTAGGTTGCCATTACATCAAGCCTTGGAGAGTTCCAAAAGTTCAGACTTTGGACCTTGAGCTTACCTATATTGTTTGCTAAAGAGGAAAGAGTTAGTCATTTTTCAGCTAAGTCCAATGGAGCTTTAGACTTCAAGCTTGAAGCTTACTCTATGTTGAAAGGTATCAGACTTCAGGCTTCAATCATACCATATATTGAATGCCTCAAAGTATGAAGAAGGTTTGAGTTAAGTCCAAAATGGCTAGGGATAGCGAGGTTAAGTTTTCTATCGGGCATCAAAGATCGGCCCTAAGGCTTACGCCTTAACATAATTTTAAGTATGAAGTAAGTTGGAGTCAAGTTCGAAAGGGCGTTGGACATCGGGCTTCGACCATGCCTCATATCAAATCCCTCAAGCAAAGGAACGAAGAGTTTGCTAAGTCTGAAAAGGTTTTAGACATTGGACTCTGACAATGAGACTTATGCCTTGACTTATCAAAATTGTTAAGTGATGAAAGTGGTATGGAGAAACCTTGAGTCCCGACATTTGAGATGTTTTCAATGTTCACGGGTCAGCTTGGAGGCTTATTCCTTAATGTATTGATAAGTAGTCAGTAATGAAGAAAGCCTGAAGGCCGACACCCGAAAGAGTTAAGTTTGCCGATGCTCGGAAAGGATTATCCGGACATCATGGGTCAGTAGGTTGGCTTACACCTTAACACAAAGGCATGAAAGCGATAAGGTGGAAGAGAGAACGTTTCCATCCAACAAACTTATGTAGATTTCAAAGGTGGGTGGAAAGGTTGCAATGGTGTAAAGGAGGGAAAATGGTAATGGATAAGGCCGATGGTCAAACCTCGATAGTTGAGAAGAGCTTTAGACATGTGTGTTTGGGCCTGCTTGATAAGTTATGCTTTGCACTTCGAGAATAAGGTAAGGGGGATCGTAGCATCCCTAATCTCCGACAACTAAAAACATTGTTTGAAGTTTCATGATTCAATGTTTTGAAGGTTAGAGTGTGGGCTTGCGATGGTGCATAGGAAGCAAGGTAAAGGTTAAGGCCAGTGGCTAAAATCTGACGGGTATAAAGAGGATCAACCATCACGATTCGATCTTGTTTCTTGAGGCCTTCAAAGCATGTTGGTCATAAGGTAGAAGGTAGAGTGTAAGACTGAAGGCCAAACTCTGATAGGTGTATTAGCTTCTGAGTTAGGTGTTCGAGCTTACTGCTAAAGTCTTTCTATGCATGCCGAGCATGAGGTAGGGAGGATACCCAACACCTGAACCCTGAAGGTTGATAAGATTAAGGTAAAAAAAAATGGAGTAATCCTGCCTTCCTGTGTGTTCTTGCGTTGACCTTGGTTGACCAATATGGGGATGTAGGTGAGCGACACATGGCAAGCAACGATTGAGCAACTGATTCACATCATTGTTTTGAATCATTTTGTTAGGGTGACATGGGTATAAAGGTAAGATTGATGACATAGTTTAAGGTGAAGGTCTATGACAAAAATTAAAATAGGTCAAATTGGATGGTGGAGTTTTAAAGAAAGGTAGGAAATTGAGATGCACTTGACTGTGGTGTGGATTTCAAGATTGATGGTCTACATTTAAAGGAAAGATTTTTTTTGGAGATTAGGCAAATGGAGCTTGGGCATGGGAATCGATATGTCAGCTCCAAGTGTCATTCTTGTGTAGGAATGAAGAAAATAGATGGAAACATTAATGCAAAAGTTGGCTATGTATGTGGAGGGAGGTCAAGCAAACAAAGGATAGCATTTAATGCAAAACAAAACTCTAGATTTGGGGATGCCAAAAATTGTAGGTGGAAGGAATTTGGTCAGGTGTGCATGAATCGAGGGGAGGAAGCTTGTTGATGAAGAAAAGAGGAGTGGCTAGGCATGGGACTCCCTCCAAGTGGTGGAGTTGGGTAGGCACAAAAGGGGACTATCATTACAAGTTTATGGTATGATAGAAGTTCTTCAGTTGGGTTTTTAGGGAGGAAAAAGAAGGGTGGAGAAAGAGAAAAGGCTCAAAACCCTAGCTCAAGCCCTTGGAAAATATTTATGTAGATATGGGAGTCTACCTTTATCTGGTTTTAAGCATGCCCACTTGGTATTTCATGTGTTGGGGTTGTTGGCTACAATTTTTATGTATTTTTGTTAAAAGGAGTAATAGCTAGGAGTTTTGTGTATACCCAAATTAGATCTTTGAGTGTTTTGGGATTGTGTTTTGAACCTTGGCTCCCATTGACCATTTCATTGGTCTCAAGTGAAACCCTTGTTCGTAGACCATTGTATGGAAATTTAAATGTTATTCCTAAATAAATAGAACTTGGAATCCTACTTCCTTCTTATTCTTCAATGCCAACAACTGTAATCTTATATATATATTTGATACAAAATAACTGGTACGAATCATGGCTGCTATAATCCTCTGTTTAGCGAGATTTAAGTATCGCAATCATGGCACTATTGGATAGTTTCTTATAAAAAAATCATGGCCTTGAGATACCATTTTATATTATTGGAATAGAAGCTCCCATTTCATCATCATGGGGTTAAAATATTTCTTGCTTGGGGGTTTGGCTAGAGCTCACAAGGCTTCATGATGCCAATATGGTCGAGAGGAGAGCAATTTTGATTCTTTGAGTTATCTTATTATTGCAAATTATCTTGTGGTCAGAGATGGCCATTGAAATTTTCACTTAACTAGAATTACAACCATGAAGTGAAGCAGTTATTAAATTGTTGTGTAAGTGTGATGTGTTTTGTTTATGAATAAATTGTCCTTTTAAAACTGTGCCTATCCATATTGAGGTTTTAGATCTCTGGCTTCACCTAAGTGGGTGGAAGTCGACGGTGAAATTGTTTGGGGTAAGAGGACTCTAGAAATGGTTGCATACCCACTCTTATATTCTATAATTAAAGGATTAAAGGCATAAGATAATTTTTTGTAGAGCGATCTTTGAAACTAAGGGTTATACTCCTTGTGTTAATCAACCAGGTGTATGAAGGTTGAATTACCTAGAAATATTTAGTATGTAGTTTATCTTGTTAACCTTTCACCCCTTAATATTATGAATGTCATATGGTGACCTCTGTATGGTTGGATTAAAACCATTACTTCAATTATGAATTATCTATTCAAGATATGTTTTTTGGTTACCTTCATCCTAGAACCATTTGTTGATTATCTATGTTGGCAAGTGGCCCTTGAGGGGCATTGTAATTGGGATTGTTAATCAATCATTATAGTAGAAGAAGCCCTTATAGATTCACCATTTCTATTCATTCTTAGTATTTACTACCATTGTGAGCTAGTGGTGATTCAAACCTAGGCGTTATGTGTGATTTTTGGTCAATCAAATGTGAGTTGGGTGAACTCAAGTTGTTGAACTACGAATCCTCTATGAAATATACACATAGGCAAGGCCATCAGAGATGATCCCCCAAGGAATTAGGTCTAGCCCCTAGGGTTTTCTCTTTTTCCTTACCCTGAATTAATATTGATATATATTGTATTGGAATAGCTTGGGACTTGATGGTGTCTTTTGATCATGATTGTGTTTGTAGGATTAATTAGGTTTGTCTCAATGATGTGAATCTCTTGTCTTCTCTTGAAGCCATACTTGGGTTGCCTAAGAAATTTAGTTACTTAGTTGAATATTATAATCTATATTTGGTCAAATGTTGTTATACTTTTTAAGAATTGTGTGATTTGAAAACAAAATTGTGTGAGTTAGTCATGGGTTGTAATAAAAATTTGGAATTTGTTTTTTTTCCTTCACTGTATTTTGGTACAAATTTTTGGGCATTACAATTGAGGTGTTGGAGTTGTGGTAAATGAGGGCATCTCAAAAAAGAATGTAAGAATAAAAAGATAAATAATGATGATTCATCTACAAAAAAATCCTCAGAGGATTAAGCTACTAATGCTTTTATTATTTATGCTAATATGAATTATGATGACTCTTGGTTAATATATTTAGTTGTATTCTACCACATGAATCCTCATAAGGAATATTTTTCAACATATTTAGCTTATGATGGTGGGACAATTTTCCCCGGGGATAACAACTCACGAAAAATTATTGGACGAGGGGAGGTAAAATTGATTTTTAGTGATGGAAGGGTTAAAAACCTTAAAAATGTATTGCACATCCCTAGTTTAGCTATAAATTTATTTTTTTGTATCTAAAATTGATGATTTAGGGGTGCATGTTACTTTTGAAAAGAGTGGATACAAGATAAGGAGAGGGAATTTGGTTTTAGCTAAGGTTCATAAGTGTGGCACCCTATTTAGACTTGATGCTTCTACTTTCTATAACTATGTTAATGTAACTAATAACTCTGTATCATGTATGTTATGGCACCATAAGATGGGTCATATTAGTGAAAAGGGTCTCAAAATCCTCATAAATAAAAATATGGTTGATAGTTTGTCAGGTTACTTTGTTGATTTTGATTTTTGTGAACACTATGTGTATGAAAAGCAACATATAGTATCATTTAAATCTGGAAGTACTAGGGCTAAACAAGTTTTGGAGGTAATTTATAGTGATGTCTTTGGTCCTGTGGATGTACCATATATTGGAAAGTCTCGCTACTATGTCTCCTTTATTGATGATTATTCTAGATATTCATGGGTTTACTTTTTGAAGGAGAAATCTATTAGTGTTGAAAATTTGTGGATTGTAACTTTTTGATGCAAAAAAAGTTCACACAGTTACAATCCAGAAATTCTCAGCACTAATTGATCATGTACTGTGTTAACCTTATGCTAGAAATATTATTTTTCTATATTTAAATAATTTAAAACACTTATTGAGAAACAAATGGATAGAAAAGTAAAGGTTTTAAGAATGGATAATGGTGGTGAATTTTCTCTAGGGTATTTGATGACCATTGTAAGCATATAGGAATTTTTAGGCATAAAATAACTCCATATACCCCACAACAAAATGAAGTGGCAGAGAGGATGAATAGGACTTTAATGGGTAGATCTAGAAGCATGTTGAGTAGTGCTAATCTTGAACAAAATTTTTGGGCTAAAGTAGTTCACACTGCTTGTTATCTAGTTAATAGGTCACCTACTTTGCGCTTTTCTACCAACCATGGACTTATAATGCAGTCCCCCACACATCCATTATTCAATGGATGGCCCTCCCTTCGTCGAAGAGATTGGTAGGGTATCCTTTAATGATTACCAACTGAGCATAGTGTTGTTTCCTGCACAACTAGAACCTTGCTATTTCATAATCTCGATCTAGTACAAGGATCACAATGAACTGACAGTGTAGTCTCAACTATCTCACACCTAAGTGGATGTCATACATTTCACTACTTTGGCCAAAGTATTCTCATTCAATACTTCAAATGATGGTCATCTATCGTAAACACTACTCAGGGCTGATTTGACTTAAGGCTATCTTACTCTACGCATAGGCTATGTCCTTCAATGGGTATTCAGTCACCCCAAACATCCTACCTCAAACTAACTACTTAGAAATGAGCCAATCAACAAGTGTCTTTTAACCTAACTCCTAATTTAGGAAATCTTTATCCTAGGAGTGTTTAGCTTGTCATAGTTAACCTAATAACTTAAGCTTAAGACCATACCTAGTTTTGACATCATTTCGTTCCTAGTAGGTCTTGTTGATAAAAGTCCCTATGAGGTATGGACAAGTAAATGACCACTAGTTTCTCATTTTAGAGCTTTTGGCAGTGAGGAATATGTTTATGTTCCCAAAGAAAAACATTCTAAGCTTGATTTTAGACCTAACAATTGTGTTTTTGTGGGTTATGGTGAAAAAATTAAGGGTTATAAGCTTTGGGATACTATAGTAATGAAAATGATATATTCTAAGGATTTGATTTTCAAGGAGCTTAAGGAATTTAAAAATGATGAACAACCTCATTTAAAACCTAACAAAATGGTGCATTTTGATATTAAGATTAAACCACCAAAAAATACACATGTAGAACAACCACAAGAAGATGCACATGTAGAACAACATGATGAACGTGAAGGTGAAGAAGGATTAGAAGAGAATTTTGAAGAGGAACAACTAGAGCATCTTGTTACACCTCTAAGAAAATTCACTAGGCAACATAAAATTATAAACAGGTATTAGATATAGTCCATTTGATTTTCATCGTGTTTTTGCTTTATCTTGTAGTAACAATGAACCCATATTTATGAAAGAGGCCTTATCTTCAAATGAGCATGATTCTTGGTTAGAAGCAATGAAAAATGAAATAAAGGCCTTGGACAAATGTGACACATGGGATCTAGTTGATCTACCTAAGGGGAAGAAAGATATTGGATGTAAAATGGTATTTAAAAGTAAATTTAAAGCACATGGTAAGTTGGAATGGTACAAGGCCTAGTTAATAGAAAAAGGTTATGCCCAAGTTGAGGGAGTGGATTTTGGTGAATTTTTTTCTCCTGTGGCTAAACTAACCTCCATTAGATTCCTTTTATTTATTGCTATTGCTTTTGATTTAGAAGTAGAGAAAATGGATGTTAAAATAAATTTCTTAAATGGGGATCTTGATGATGAAATATTTATGAAACAACCAAATAATTTTATTGTGAAAGGACAAGAACACTTAGTTTGTAGGTTAAAGAGATATTTGTACGATTTGAAGCAATCACCAAGAATATGGTATTAGAAATTTGATGCCTTTGTATTGAATCATGACTTTATTAGAAGTGAAGAACATTGTATTTATTTAAATCAATTGATGATCGATTACTAATCATTGTCTTATATGTTGAAGATATGTTATTTATTGGAAATTAGAAGGGAATGATTAGGAAACTTAAGAGTCATTTATCTGGTACATTTAATATGAAAGATTTAGGGGCTGCAAAATATATCTTGGGTATGGAAATCAATAGGGATTGGGTTAATAAAAAATACGGTTAAATCAAAAGAAGTATGTTAACATTATTTTGCAGTATTTTAACATGCATAATTGTAAACTAGTTAGTATTCCCTTTCCAATTGGCACTAGGTTTTTCCAGTTGGCACTAGGTTATCTCTATTTGAACAATGTCTTAAAACAGATGATAAACTTGAAGGGATGTATAAAGTTCTATATGCTAGTGCTATAGGAAGCATTATGTATGCTAGATATGTACAAGACCTAATATTGTACAAGTAGTGAGAGTTCTTAGTAGGTTTTTCATAATCCTGGTAAAGAGCATTAGACTTATGTGAAAAGGGTTTTTAGATATTTACATAGGACTTCTAACCATTGTATTTTTTTTATCATGGATCTTATGATATGAGCAGGGTGATTGATGTGCATGGCTTTGCTAATTCAAATTTTGTAGGTGATCTACATTGTAGAAGGTCCGCAAGTGGTTATGCATTTACTTTGTTTGGAGGAGCATTTAGTTGGATGCATAAAAGACAATCTATAGTTGTATTATCCACTATAGAAGAGAGTACATTGTTGCGACACATGCTTGTAAGAAGGCAATATAGTTAGAGAGATTTTGTTAAGGTATTGGTTTTTAGTGTAAACAAGTAAGAATCAAATGTGACAGTCAAATTTCCATCTGTTTGGCTAATAACCCATGTATCATGCCCGCATGAAGCACATAGATGTTTAGTATCACTTTGTTCGGGAAATGGTTGAGAGTGGTAAAGCCATGTTACAAAAGGTAGACACTTTAGAGAATGTTGCAGATTCTCTTACTAAACCAGTGAGCACAAAAAAAATTAGTTGGTTTAGAGAGGCCATGGGCTTTACTTCTTCTAAAGCTTGATTTATCCAGTTTCCCTTTATGTTTTTTTACAAGGTGTTCAACAAGTGGGAGAATATTGAGTAAATGTCTCAACCATGTTTTGTATTTAATTATTAATTGGAAATTTGTAATCATCTTTTAGTTATCATGAAAGTTGCTAAATACAACCATGAAAACTTGCAAAGTGTTTTTTAGTTGTCAAATTAGAAATTACATGAAAAAAGAGAAGTTAAATGTGAGCTTGGAGAAGATAATAAATATTTTTTAGTTTGAATGAGCACATTACTAAAAAGTGGAATAAATCACAATTTGGAAGAGGAAGTTTCTTATTTTAAAATTCATGTCTAAATGGTTTTAGAAACCATCCTTGATTTGTGGTTTCTCTCATGCCAATATATTTAGTGCTTGAGTTGAAGGAAAAACAAGTTAATTTATAGGTTGTCAAAGCCATGAAGTGTTGCAGTGATTTAAAGAGAAAAGTTGTATTGATGTAACTAATTTGAAGGATTGTTTACAAATCTTGGATCTCTTTGGGTGTGGAGTTTTTTTTCCCCCAAGTGTTTTTCCATTTAATTCTTGAGTTAAGGTTTTCATTTATATTGTAATCTATTTTCATCTATGATTTATTGCTATCTATTTATTTGGATGCATGAAATTATTTACATATTTTCACTGTAAAGTTTTATCTTGATTTTCAACAATGATGATGCCATATTAGATGAGAGAAGTAGATGGATATATGTTTCAGTTTGTGTCATTTCCAACTATTCTCTTGTGGCCTCGTACATCAAAAGTTTTAAGAAACACCATAATTTTTAAAATGGCCCCGAACATCGAGAGTTTTGAAAAACAATGTGAGTTTTAAAAGCGAGAGTTTTAAAAATTGAAGGACAATAAAATGTTACCAAAACCACCCTATTTTCAGTTGCACATTCAACATTTCTAAACGTAGGTCTCCATGTGGTTGCTTAGCTTATTTTGGCTAGCAACCATTGCTCAATTTTTTTAGGAATGATTTGTGGAGCTGGTGGTCCCATGAATATTTAATTTTTATGCTTATTTTCAAGTAGTGATCTTAAATTTGTATTTATAGTATTAATAATACTTTGTATAGTAAAAAATTGGATTTTTTTTTTTAAAGAGAATATTAAAAAAGAGGGAAAGAAATTTGCGGAGACATGGATTTTTGGCATATGCAATTGCTTCTTATTTCTAGCGCCCCCTTTATCACATCTTATTTTCAATTCCTAAATAGTAGCTGCTCCATTAAAATAGGGAAAGATTCCAAATTATCCTTTTCCCATAATAAAATTTATGTGCGGGAACACTCCAACTGCTTAAATTTAAATAGAAAACACATTTAAACAGTTGCATGAGGACATGGGGTAAGACAACTCTACTATGTCGTTTGGGAGAATAGTGCATCCAAAATTAATATCTTTCATTACCAACTATCTCCATGGATGTTGAATCACAATGCCCAAGCTACCCGGTATCTTAAAATTATTATCAACTAGATGTTTCAGCATTAGCTAATCAATATCTATGAGTGTAAAATGACTTCATGCAATTTTTTCTTCTTGTGCAGGCCTGCAGATATGTGGGAAAAGTTGCAAATTGAGATGGATAAACTACTTGAGACCATGTTTGAAAAGAGGTGCCTTCTCCCTCTTCGAAGAGAATCTCATCGTCGAAGCACAGGCGGTCCTTGGAAGCAGGTCATTATCCACACCCTCAATTCTCTCTGTTTCAGTTTTGTGATGAAAGAATGTAATGATCTCAATGCAACGTAATCAGGTGGTCCGTGATCGCCAAGCTTCTTCCTAGCCGAACAGGCAACAAGATTAAGAATTTTTGGAATTCTTGCATAAAGAAGAAGCTTATTTACATGGGCATCGACCCCAACAAACATCGATCCAATGTTTCCTGTGCTTTGCAGATCAATAAAACTTTTGCACCTCGGGGGAAGCTGTTGAGCACAGAGAATTATACTAATCATTCCCCAGAAGTCGCTAACATCATATATACAATTTAGTTAATGATATAAATATAAATATTATAATTGTAGGGAGAATACCCTAGACATGAAGTGTAACAGCTGGATTATTACCTGAAGGGAAATTATGAAGCAGTGCGTAGTTCATGGTTTATGTGGATTCAATGGTGTGTGCATATATACACCAAAACCCAAGTGTGTGTCCCTCGGGTTATGAAAGGGCAGATTCAAGTGATTGGTTCAAAGGCTTTGCTTACAATTTAAAAGGGACAGGGCAATGTTTCTCCAAGTCTCTACTTCTCAATGGGTTTTAGTCTCCTGCGGTTATGAAGCACATGTATCTAAAAATATCTTTTAAGGATTACTCAGCTACTAACGTCTTATCTCTGTTGACTATGTTGCAGTCTATTCTTACACAGTAATGTTCTCCATTGCAAGCACCGACCCCCACTGTTCAACCAAACATCAACATTTCCATAGCTTCAAAGAAGGGAAAAGGAAATTAGGTAATTATTACCATGGCATATTTTGTTTCTGCTATTGGGGTCGTAGAGATCTTTTGCATAACATTGGGATGGTGGTTTATCTTCAGAAACTTTGACGATGCTTAAACATTACTTCAGAAAGGGAGTTCTAAGTAGGCTCATGCCAAATCTTTGTAAAGAGTATTAGATGTAGGTGAACATATTTTTTATGTACTTGAAAGGAATTCTAAATTAATAGTTGTGTTATCATGACATTAATAATATGGGAAAGGTGTGAATGTATGGAGATTATTGATTTTGATTGGGATAGAGATTTGGATGGTTAGATATCAACAAGTGATTATGTTTTTTATTTTATTTGGAATAGTTGTGAGTTGGATGACTAAGCGGAAGTAGATAAAAAAATTTAATTACACTATTAAAGAAAAGTACATGGCAATACCATGTGATTACAAATAAGTTGTGTTGTTTAGAAAAATTATGTAACAATATTGATTTTAAGTCATATATTATTGAACTATGATTCATAGAGTGCAATTTACTTGATATATAGTTTTGTTCACCATGCTTAAACTAAACATGTGGATGTATAATATCATTTTATTAAGGAGATGGGTCAATTAAGGAAGGTAAAAATTAAGGATACTAACACTTAAGAAATGTTACTATTTCTTTAACAAAACCTATCAATACTAACATGTTTTTGTGGTACAAGGATGAGATGGGTTTATCCCTATCTTACACATGAGGTTAACTTCTTGACATGTTATAATTTATCCTACAATGGATAGCAAGAGAGAATCATAGAAATTTGGTGTTCTATTCAATCATAGATTGTTCTTGATGTGTTTCATAATGATGGAAGGTGATGAAATTTCTTATATGTTTATGTTGACATTTATCTTGTTATAGATTGGTAACTATTTGTAATAAGCTGTAGAAGTTTATGACAAGTTTTAATTTTATAGTACTTATCATAGAGGGTAACTTATTCCAACACTCTAGTACACAAACAACAATATATGACTAAATAAACTACTAAAAATTGTGTATAGATGACTAATTTTAGTCACGTGACTATTAGTGGTTAATTTGTAGTCATTTATAACACCACCAAATTTATGACTAAACTATTTCAGTTATTTATTTAGTCATTGATTTAGTCGTGAATTTAGTCATTTATTTAGTCATATATTTAGTCATTAATTTTAGTCACGTGACTATTTTAGTGGTTTATTTGTAGTCATTTATAACACCACCAAATTTATGATTAAACTATTTTAGTCATTTATTTAGTCATTGATTTGGTCATTGATTTAGTTGTTAATTTAGTCATTTATTTAGTCATATATTTAGTCATTGAGTGATTTTGTTTAGCCATATATTTAGTTGATTGTTAATTACTGTTTATTTAGTTATGGTAGGCTGTGTATTTAGTCATATATTTAGTTACATTAATCATTGATTTAGTCATGTAGCCACCAAATAATTTAGTCATTATTTTAGTCATATATTTAGTCAACCAAATTTTAACTTGCTCAATCTCACAAATGGCAAGCATATAAGCTTCGCATCAGATATTCAAATGTTAAAAAGCACCATAAAATCAAGACTAAAATGCTTGAACAAAGACACAAACACAAACATATTATAAATCAAGAGGAGCCACAACACAGTATTTATGAGTGGAGAAAAAACCACTCTGAAAATTTACTTCATTAAACCTCATTGGAAAATCAAAATCTCATTGGCTACATTCAATGTCCTAGTGACATTGTACAACTTACAAACACTATATAAAAATAATACTCATATTTTCATATACTTATACTTTTTTCCCCTTCTTAATCACATTTGAAGGGCAATGTCTCCCATAGGCTTGAATGATTAATCCCTTGTAAATCCACAACTTTCCTTGTCATGACATTTGGCTCTTCCAAACTCTTCTCATATTCCACTTTTCACTTCTCCAATTTGGAGCTACATCTTGAAAATAAGGTTTGAAAATTTGCACATCAAAAACTCAGAAAAGTAAAATACAAGAGAAAATATGTCATTATTTCTCTACATGGCGTTGTTTTATTAAGATAGCATGTTATTGAATAATTGATCTAATAGCTTATTTCTATATGAATGCAAGTATTCATGTATATTCCAAACCTTGTAAATTTTCCACAGGTTATAAATAAAGGGAAACCTCCCCTGATGATTTTAGCAAAAAGTATAGGATGTTGCACTTACATGAAGTATGTCTACTGGGAAAGCTTTTGTGACCTTCCCTTATGACATGTTAATTGCCATGACACTCAACCCTCCCTGTAATGTTATCAAATTTTTGGAACAACCTCATACTAGTTAGAAGGCTAATTTGAATCATCAATCATAAAATAATAATAACAATAAATAAAGACCTTGCCACCAAAATGATCATTAATTAGGAAGAGAAAAAAAAGCTAAGACTAAAGTTTAGTACTAGAGGTTGATAAGTTGTTCTCAACTGATATGCCATTTGGAAAACATCACCAAAAAAAGTTAGGGCGAGGTTGGTCAACTGCATCTTTCACAACATCAGTTACAACAGTAGTTACAAGTACTGAGAACAAAAGCCCTGCCATAGATTCAGATCAAGAATTTAAATTTATCAATAGCTATCCTAAATCAGCTGAAATAGAAAACCATTTATACAAAGACATAATGCAAAGCAAATAAGAATGTTACCTAGAATAGTATGGTGTAACTCATTAATATTTCTATGAAAAAAATAGTAGATACAAATTACAATGGATGGTACAACTACTGCAAGTATCTGATAATAGTTAACACCCTTCTTGAGCACTCGATCTGTTTGTAACCTTAATTGATATTCCTGTACCAAAAGACAAAACTCATATAAGACTTTGGCATGGCCATATAAGAACAAAAAATAAAATAAATCGTAACTCTGCATCTTCTCTTTCATGCCCACCATGTTACAGTTTCTCTATTTTTTTTTTAGTTTTTACCTAAACCTCTAGATACTACAAAGTACAAACAACCCTTTAAAAGAAAATACAACAAACATTCAAGTGGCCTAAGAATTGAAAAAAAAGATTAGTTGGTGACTTCTTCCTATATTTTAGATTCTTTTTGCTTCCTTAAACTAAGCATCATATACAACAACAAACAACATCAGACAATAGATTATGCACCATAAAAATATAATCCTTTAATACAGTAGAAATTTAGAGGGTTTTTCAATATATTCACAAAAAAAATATTAAAATCAACTTTGTACAACACAATTGCATGTATCATAGCCATTGAGCATAAAGATAATGAAGCATTCTCTAACTCTTATTACAATGAGAGATCATAACCTACCAGATCCTCCAACAACTATAAATGCAAGGCCACACCCAACTAACTTCTGCCTCAAAATGCCCTAGCATTATAGAAGCATTGTTAAGTAACATACAAAAACAACAGGTTGAAAGTTCATATCTCTAAGAAGAAATCAATATAAGAAAATCAGTCATGACATATAATGCATGAGTGTGAATAATCAACACTAGATTACCTCACCACCAAATATCCCAGGACAAGCTCTCCTACTGACCATAGTTGTTATCGTCACATCATTAAGTGAGAAAATGAATGCATCTGGCTATAGTGATCATTACACAAATTCAATTTTTTTTAAAAAGCATAACAACCTAAACTGAATCCACAAAACATCCAACTTAAGATAAACTTGCTGTTAGAACATACATAAAATTTACCTAACAAATAATTTCTCCATTGAAAGTGGCTAGGTCAATCTAGAAAAGTTTCCACAAATTAGAAATTAAAGGTTATTCATTGTTAATAGAATTTAACTCAGATCTAAGAAAAAATAAGCATTCTCATGCATCTCCATGGAGCTAGTATTCAAGCCATCATATTGTTTTACAACTATTACTCAAGTCCTAAAAATAGGATTTCATACATAATAAATAATATGTTATTCTCTCATTAACCAATAGAATTGGAACAAGAACTAAAGAAAAAACTTAAGAAATACATCCTAATAATAAAATCTTGAAAGAAATGGCATAATCAAAACAAATTGTAAGAGATGGTATTATCCTTTGCAAAAACGTAAATGTGGTAAGAATTTTGTACAGTATTAAAATACCTCATCACGCACATGAGTTTGGGCATGAAATGTCAATCTCTCATGCACATCTGCCAAAATAAGCTGAGAAGTTGTCAAGGTAAGCTATTATCATCAATCAGGTATCTTCTAATATAGAAGCTACAAATACAAGATTGAAATTTATGGTAATGTTCTCTAGCCTTCATGTCCTCTATTTCTTATCTCCAGTTTCATTGTTTTGACTTTTTTCAATTTCACTCTACTAGATATCAATTATCCTTTAATTTGAGATGTTTCTAATTTATCATTGCTTCTCAATGATTTCAATGCAAAAATCTCACAATTTACCAGATCATTCAGTATTGATTTTTGGCATAAGACAAATATAGGGTCATCAAATAGATGGTGTTTTTCAGTGTGTTAAATTATGTGATTTTTTATCAGGATTCAACCATATTGTTTCTTATTCATCTCATAAGACACATATATGGTCAATTAATTAATCTTATTGTTAGCATCTATTTGTGATGCCAGTTCATATTTTCTCTTGGAGATCTGTACAAAAGGCATCATGGTATGATAAGATATAAAGCACCAAAGGGTGGTTCTCATCATACCATGCACCCCTCAACAACAAACTAATTGAGAGGAGAGAGATCCTACTTCGTTCCATTGGAGAGGATGAAACAAGAGTGAAATCAATGGGGTGAGCCCAAGACAATAAGGTTTTAGGGTGAAAGAAGTGAGAAAAGTGACTTTTTTGGTTACATGACAAATAAATAACTTTTTTCACATCTGCAATCATCATGCCAATTAGATATGTAGACTTGTACATTCCTATCCTTGTGGAAATATATTCGTTCATTGATAGCATGCTTAGCCAAAAGAAGGTTGTTCAACAAAAAGAACCCCCACCTTATAATTCTACAATGAGCACATTTATTTTAATAATACAATGGTGGTGAGAGACATTGAACACTCCTTTGCACATGGTTTCCCATGCACTGAACCCAAACTGGTACATGGAGAGGCTTGGTAGATTTCTTCCCATAGATGACAAGGAGATGATGATGGGTTTCATGAGACCATTTGGAAGATGTACAAAATAGAGGACGCCAATTAATTTGATACAACTAGACAATATTTTCCAAAAAAAGAGGTTTCATGAAGGCCATTTGGAAGATGTAGAATAAAGAGGATGCCACAGTAAGTTGACACAACTAGACCAATTTTTTCAAACTAAGAGGTTACATAAGTTCAACAACGATCGATAGAGAAACTTTAGCATGGGAGAATGAAACGAGTTGGTGGTGGTTGTATGGACCTCCATGATTGATGTGCACACTTTCCATTCAACTCTTATAATGGGTTTGTAGTTCCTTTGATACCAAGAGGAACTAATCTAAATAAAACTTATCCTATGATGCTACTATACAAGTATGATCAAAAACTTCTTGTATATTTTTTATAGTGTAATTCCACAGTAGAATAACTTCTATGGAAGTTTAGTAAAGAGATTCATGAAAGATAGAGGAATTAAAAAAGATACCTAGATGTAGTTGTATTGAAGGCCATAAACTAGTACATGCTTTTTGTGTAGGAGATATATCACATCCACAAACATGGCAGAGCTATGCAAAGTAGGAGAAATTGGCTTGGCAAATGAAGGCAACAGGGTATAAAGAATCATTTATCTACCACCATAGTGAAAAGTTAGTAATTGCATTTGGTTTGTTAAACATGGCCCCTGGTACAACTATTAGAGTTGTTAAGAACCTTCAAGCATGAGCATGCAGCTAAAGACAAGATGGATTGCAAGAAACATAAATAATACTGAAATTAGAAAATAGATGACTTGTCTGAATTTTCTTAGTTCTGATTTTTTCTGTCAAAAGTTGGTGCCCGAGGTCAATAGAAAGATCCTCAAACTTGAACACACCAAAGAAAAATAAAACCACTTTAAATCAGGAGACAAATCATGTTTTTCTATCACATTGAATTCTTCCAAAATTTTGACAAAACACAACTCCACTGCTGCCCAGACAAAAACACTAAAAAACCAGAAATAAAGCACTAAAAGATAGCACTAACTATCACTAAATATATGTGCCAAGTTTTAGGAAACAACACAGTAAATAGATATGCATGTCCTAGTAGCTTTAATTATACTAAATAAAGGATTTAAATTAGTGCCAGTTGAATGAGATTCAACCCCAAAAATAAGTCTGATTTTTGCTAATTTTCTCATGTAGCTGTAGGAGAACAACAACTGATTGACAAACAAAATAACTCACTCCCTCTTTTCCAAGAATGAATTTTTTGTTTTCCATCTAACCTCGCTTCTCTGTTCTAAGAGCATTAGAATTTTGAACTTCACTTTTGATAAAGATTTTGTCAAACTGTTTGTATCTTTTTCATATGAAGGAACATACTGAAGAATTATCATTGCCCTCTAAAATTTGTCTTTAAGATTTTTTTAGAGATCTTGATGCAACTTTGATTATCACACTATACTATTGTTGGCTTGAATACATGATTAGTAAGTTCTTCTATCAACCTGCGAAGCCAAATGGCCTCACAACATAATCCTACTAGTGCATGTTTCTTGTTGAACTAGGATATAATATCTAACATGAAGTGCTCTTCTTGGCACTAGCATCATGTGACCAATCTGAATCAATGGAGCCATGGAACATTAACTCTTTGTCTCCAGCATATTGCAACCCATAATGAAGTGTGCTCTTCAAATATCAAAGCAAATGTTTTGTAGTAGTTCAGTGAATGTGCCTTGTCTCAAACTATAAATTAACTAAATATTAGGTCTTATATTTACCTATGTTCCACTATTTTTGGGATAGGGATAGGAGGGAACAACAACTAAAAAATAGGGAACATTTAAAAAGTTATTAAATTTAGGAACATTTAAAAAAGTTATTATATTTACTATAAAACAAATATTGGGTCTTATATTTACCTATGTTCCACAGAGTTTATGGGACAAGGATAGGAGGGCACAACAAATAAGAAAAGGGAACATTTAAAAAAGTTAAGAACATAGGAATTTTAAAGCTACAGACTCAAATTCTTCATCCTCCTCTTGTATGCCAATTGTAGCAGTTGATCACGAAGTTTTGTGATCTTCTTTAAGTAGATGGTTACTATGTCTATGCCACTCATATGTGTGGCACTGAGCTTGCTCATCAACAACATTTATCGGAGATGTTCACACATTGATATAGAGTTGTCAAGGCATCACCAATCTCCTTTGCTATCATCTTATCTATGATATGAGGGGTCAGATAATCTAAGATGATTCACTATTCTTTGGCTATCTTCTTGTTATATTCAAGCAACTGGAGAATATTTGTAGAATGTGCAACCTTGGTGTTAACATAGACCCAAAAATCAACTTTTAATACCATCTGCAATCTGCACTTTCAAGGTGTAAAATTGGAAGAACCTCCAAGTTGATCACTCTCTTTGAGACTAATACTAGTCATTTTTGCAACTATTGGAACACATCGAAATTAAATAAATCAACTGAAAAAATAATAGACCAACAACCTAACACAGGTGTGGATCAACACCCTAATAACTAGTGTAATTAGGGTACCTACAACCATTGATAGGTCCAAGATACTGAAAATAATTGATGTAAGTGTACTGAAATCTTTTGGTAACTCTGTCACAGGTAATGGTACATTCCAATCATTGATGTGGAAGATCTCAGTTTTTGTGTTTTGATATATGTTCAACTATGGTCTATGGATTGCAATGTTGCAGGATATGCACAAAATGGATTTGTTGAAAAGGGTTTAGAAACTTTCAAGCAAATGCAATTGGTAGGTGTAAAGCCAAATTCCACAACCTTTTCCAGCATACTCCCTGCCTATAATAAAACTCATCAAATGGTTTATTCTTAGCATCATCAAATTGAAAATAGATGATTGACTTGAAGCAAAGAAAATAATTAAATAGCACAAAGTGAATGAGACGCGAAGAATTGTTACAATTAACATTTCACTTGGAAATTGGAATTGTTGTGCCACTTTCACAATAGAGCAACATTTGATCAATAATGATTTTTTTTTTAGCAATGACAAAAACAAGCGAATGAGTGGGGCAAAGTGTAATGAAACATGCTTATCAAGATATTAAATAATAAGAATATTTTCCAGGTTCAAATAGTCAGCCACCACCAAGATGAATTTGAGAGGCCAAAAAAAAGGGAAGAAGACTTGCAAAGTTAAGGGAAAGTCAAAAACTTGAGAGGGAGAAAGCTTTTACTCCAAAGGCACGAGTTTATAGCCAAATTTGGAGCTTTAATCACTGTGTAGCCATGAATTGCAACGGGTGCATCTGGAATGTGAAGAAGACACAAAAAGATAGGGTGCTCGATGGAATAAAGAAGTTTTTCTTTCACAAACGAAGCCATAGAAGATTAGGGTAAAAGTCTTCTGGTGAAGCATCAATCATTGAGGTGTTATGAAAATTTTGAATAGAATAACAAATGCATTGTTTCCTTGCACACTAATGATGAATACATGAAATCCCTAAAGCCAGTAGAAGTGGGAAAATCACAAATGAAAGTTATATCAAAGAGACCCTTGCTTATCGAAGAGAACATTAAATGTCTCTTTGACACCCCAATGACTCAATAAGAGAAGAACAAGATCATCAGAGAGAATGATAAACATCGTCAGGACTCAATGCAGTGTCCCCCCAATGCTCTGATAGTACTTAGGTGCAAAATTCATTGGGAAGAGAATTTAATATCGGTGGGATTTGGCTCAATGTCTCCCCGATACAACAATATGCATCAATCTCCATCGGGGACACTATGATTTGTCGATGGGAGTCATTGGTAAGTTCCTCCGATGGGGCTAAAGTATAAGTCACAATGGAAAGGTAAAAGTCCATCGGCTCAAGAAACACCTATCGATGGAACAGAGGAGCCAGTCCCACCAATAGCCCGAAAAAGAATGAAAAGAGTAAAGTAGTGGCAAGAGAAGCATCAAAGAGACTCTCCAATATCAGTGGGAGTAATGTTGAAGTCTCATTGATAGCCCAACAAGACTTGAATTAGAGAAAACTTCACATTTTCCTGCTCCAGCACAAATTCTTCAATCTGAATCCAAAAGATTGGACAACTCGCCAACTGCATACATATTATAATTAAAGAACATATCACCAAATTAAGAGGGTTCTCCCATTTCGATTGTTCACACATAAACGAAACCTCCCTCTTTTCAAGTTTTCTTCTAATGCAGCTAGATTGTGAGGATGGCTTTTCAATTCAGATGAATCTCTAGATAGGAGGGAAATTGGCTCTATAAAAGAAACCATAGTGGACATGTATTCAAGAGCCATTGAGGTTTTGATGTTGTGTACATCGGAGTGAATCAACAAAAAGACACATGAGATTTGATCTACATGCCAAGCCAAAATTGACATAAGAGACCCATGTGCCAAAATGCCAATTCACTTAAATTAAAATACTGTTTTGATCTACAAATGATCACAATCAACTAAAACCACAGGAATTCAATATAAAACTCATTATTATCCAAAACCACAACTTTAGGATGGGTTTGTTACTTAAAATTATTTCATATCATTAGATTCTACTATTAATATTAGCCAGTAAGGTTACTTGGAAATTATCGATGAATCAAAACAATACAAAAATCAATATTATCCATATTTTGAACCCATTTTTCTAAGATAGGTTTACTCAAAATATAGATTAGATGCTACTGTTATCATTATCCAGTAAGTTTAAATGGAAATCATTGATGACTCTCAATTCGATATTAATCATTGATAAAGTGCCCTTCTATCACATATACAAGGAAAACATGGCATTATGATTTTGAAACAACCATTTTATAGTTTGTGAGTGCATAAGGCTATAAATTCAGCACTTGGTCCTTAATTTTAATCAACTTGAATTTGGACTTCAAGATTTGATTATAGGAGATGCCCTATGGGAAAGCTTGGCATCATATTTGATTGGACTTGGGAGAGTTGATTGCATGAGACACATAAAGGGAAAGACTTGACATAATTGCACGTCTGCTTATCTCAGCAGCAATTATCTACTTATCCATATGTCTTATTTCCATTTTCTAAATTTTTCATTATATGTACTTATTGCAATATAGAATAACAATTCTAATTATAGTAAACATAAAAAGGAAAAACTACATATGAAAATAATGGTGCAAATTTGTTTCTCATGCTACAAGGCAAGATTTGTGTGTTCATCTTGTGAAAGATGAGTTTATGACAGTAGAATTGAAATCCTAGAAAGCTCCATCCAGATCAAAGCTAGACATAAGAAAAATTCATGATTCTCATCTTATATTGGTTTCATATTACTGTATCATTCGTAAAAAAATAACTTAATACTTATAGTAATCTATCATGTACATAAATATTTATTCCAATGAAGAAATAAGGAAAGAAAAAACAAAACATGGAAACGAAGGTTATTTATGAGGCTTGCTACCAAGGGAAATGATAGATGTCTCATCATGATGCTTACCTACACAGTATAGTAATAATTTTCAAAAAACATAGACGATATCCATAAAACAATCTTGATTGACTATTCTTCTCTATGAAAGAGTGTATAAATTCAAAGCATGAACATACAAACATCTCATATGAGTGGGAATACAAAATGCAGAGAAGGATTTAATGAGAAGCTCTGATATTAGTGCAAGGTGGTGAGTTTTGATGCCCACCAATTCAAAGCCAATGTGTGCCTTGGTGGTGAGTTTTGTTAAACATGGCCCCTAGTATAACTATTAGAGTTTTTAAGAACCTTCAAGTATGTTCTGATTGCTACACTACATATCCATCTACACAGAAGATTATATTTCCATCTAGCATATCCATCATCTATGGATCCACATGCAATGTCTCACTCCTACTTTAGGTCTTCATCCAAAGTTGTAGTGCAACCAAGTTGTCATTGTATCAAACAAATATATTTGTTGATCCTTTAAAAAGTGAATAATGAAAAGTTAGCCAACAAAGCATGCACTATCCTTAGGCTTGTCTTAATCCAAAGTCATCAAACACATGCTTTGTGCCCATCTAGAACATTACATTAATGAAAACTTCAAACATAATCAACCAAGAGATAAAAGGATAATTCATTGCATTCTATACATTTTTTTGATTATTCAATAGAATACGCTTATGATGATACAAAATCCATATCATCTGAAAAATGGCATTAATGTTATCCATTGAAGGGTGAATTTAGAATTACTTGAAAAAACAATAGGAATGGGTGGGTGAAAGGAGCTATCCTAAAAAGTAGTGTTGGCTTTATTTAGTATTTATGGAAACTGCCAAGTGTCCTAAATGTGTATTTTTTATCTTCTTACTAATAAAGCTATTGTCTATCAAAAATAAAGGAATGTTGACCAAAGTAATCCCAATGCTACTATGCAAGGAGGATTTGAACATTGTATAATTTATTGAAGGAAAGATGTGCTACCATCTCAATTGGTAGGAAATGCTAAAAGAAGAGATACTCAAGTAACATAAATTGGCTTCTACAATCCCAACATAAAATGAAAGAGAGAGGCCTCTAATGAATTACAGTAAAAAAACCTTGATAGAATTCTCTAGGGATTCTACAAAGTTGTTATCTCACAATAAGAAGATAGTTTCAAGAATTGCTATAGACAAAAAAAAATTGTTAGCATCCCACAAAATTAGTTAATAATCCCAAAACCATTTGTCTTTTGGAATAAATAATTCCAAAAATAAGTGACATCTTCATTGACAACTAGGTGTTGGACTTGGTTTCTTTACCCAATTCAATCTCTGGAAAAATGACTTGGGGACAGAGCAATGGCCAAGATGCTAGTTAAATTTGTGGTACATGTGGATCATATATGAATATAGGCAAAGTATTTCCAGCAACACTACTTTTTTAGTTGGATCCTAAAAATGCTACAACTTATGTTCTTCTCTAAAACATATGTACGAGGTTCAAATAGTAAAGAGATTTATGAAAGAGGAATTAAAAAAATACCTGGATGTTATAGTTGGATATGCTCTAGATTAAAGGAATTGAGAGATTGAAGCCTATTTTTTGTGAAATTTATCTAAGTGAGGTTGAATGGTGCTCATGATTGCTATCAGGCTCCATGTTGGAGATTCCCATCCTAACAATAGAGACCTTTTTGGCAGATCAATATATGGATATTGAACCCACCATGTCAGTCTACCAAGATTATGGGACCATTATCCAATCATCAAACAAACAAGATCAAATCACTTAAATGAAATATAACCTCCTACAACAAGTCAATGAAAGAATATAATAGAAAGGTGAAGGCAAAGGAAAAGTTCTTGGCCTTCACATAAATTTGATGAACCAATTGTCCATCAATGCAACTCAAGAACTCAACCAAGGTAGCAAATAATTAAAAATCCAATGGGGAAAGGAACCAATGCCTTGGAAAAGGATTTACCCAACCACATAACAGGTGGGAGCACATTGTACTAGATAAAGCTTATGCAAAATTTGATTATAGTGGAAGATTATTTTGTTTCTAGAACTCCTCACAAACAAACCAAATCCTATTGAATCATTCTTGGTTGAATTATCTTGCAAGTTTAACAAAGGTACACATAGAGCCACAAAAAGATCAGTTAGATTGGTTTTCAACACTCGTCTCACATCTCAGTTGGTGTGATTTGGTCCTTAATTGAGCTATGAGCATCTTCATTTTTCATTTTTTAGTGAAATAAAGCCCCACAAATTTATTTTCAAAGACTATCTCAAGTGGGTTCAACTAAATATGAAGCTTATCTACTTCTTATCCTTTCAACACAAGAAGACTAAAACCTTGGTTTTGTTGGTGTTGACTTAGATCATGAGTGCCAACAACATCAACCTGTCATTGGAACCACCACCCAAGTCCCAGCAATAGGCATAAACTCCACTGATGACATCCCCATCAGAACATAGCAGGAACAAGAGACCTTGTCCCGCCGATAGAAGATCCTCACCAATGAAAAAATAGAACCGTTGATGCATCGTTGGAACCAGAAGACATGTCCGGCCGATAGACTAATAAGGTGGGGGCAGTAAGTTCCATTTTTTTTAATGTGGTAAGAGTCATATAGGTAATGCTATGTTAGGTTGGGGAACTCTTCTTGGAGATTCTAAAAGATTTTCCTCTTTTTTATAAGACTATGTTGGCAATTCCATCTCAATCATAGTTGTTTGGTGGGATTCCAAACCCAGACAATGAGGTATAGTTGTGGAAATCTCATTGAGAGAAGCTACAAGCTACCATGATGATTTTTTTGAGAAAATTCATATCAGAGTCTTGCTTAGTGTGGCTTAAGACATGTGAAGATGATATTCTCTTTGCAAATAGGCTTGGGGGAAAGTATTTGCTTGATCTTGTAAAAAGTGGCAAGGAACTTGCATAGAATGAGACATTAATTAGAGAAACATTGGATAGTTTGGATGCTTTGAAGGGAGCTTGGAGTGGCTAAAAATGGTTTTTGGTTCAAATGTCTAGTTTCCATGGCAATGCATGTGTGAGATTGTTTTGAATCACTCAAAGAGTCTGTGGGATGAACTTTTTGAAAGCATGTTTGTTAGTAGGATGAAACAAATAATAGTTGATGGATTTGTAGATCTGTGTGAGAGAGTTAAGGTTGGTAAATGCCTTGAATCCATAGTTACATCTCTAGCAAGTTAATGAAAAACACTCCCACAGTCCTTCAAAACCTTTTTTACCTATACTAATAAACACTCCCACAGTTAATTCCAAGCAGAAGGCTTCTTCCTTCCATGCTCCCTCCAGGCCACAACCCTCTCCACATATCATCACTAGCGATGATTTTTGTTTAAACAGAGCAAGAATCCCACCTTCTCTACTCCCTACACTAACCATATTTTGTGTTAGTTCCTCATATTGGAATGTACCCAAATAGCTCTATTTTTCCTTCCCCATCCATGGTCTTAATCCAATGTGCCCTCATAATTAGATACTCTCTTGCTACCCTTCACCCTCCCCCATTACCTAGAAGATAAGCCAAATTATTATACTCCACAATATGTTACTACTCCTCCACCTCCAAACTCCACCAATAATTCATTCTTAACTCCATTGGGTACATCTCCAAATAACTGAAGGTGTTGTACAAACGGTGGCAGAGAAGAGGAAGTATAATCCTTCTTTTGAGAGTGTTTTGTTAAGATTATTTCATTGCGCTCTCAAATAGTCTGAAAACTTTGATGGTAAAACTAAGCAAAGGTTATGAAACAACATGAGAAATCCCTTGAGACCATCAATGGTATGCCTCCTTCCAAGTCTGCAGAAAGGAAGATTTCTGACATTATTTAGGGTGATGCTGACATTTCCCCTTGCTACAAAAAGGATATCCACATAGATAGGAACCTCAAAGAAGTTGAATGCTCATGGAACAATGACAAAAACTTGATGTAAACCCCAGGCCTCTTCTTCCACTGTATGGCACATCAACAATCTAGAAGAGGGAAGTGGGCCTTTCTCACCTTGCTAATTCCATTACAAGCTGTGATCTCTGCTTATTTATATATTCATCAGTGATCCTTCACTTATCTAAGTTCATAGTAGAGACAGTCAATCTTTGGTTGTTGTATGTTGTGCAAAATAGCTCATATCTTTGTGTTTTGTTCTTTTGTATTTGGTGAGATAAGAAGTTGAATACTCATATGATTAACCCTACACTATCTTATTTTCTTCTTTGTCAACTTTATCATGCCTCAGTAAATTTGGTGGTCCATTTGTAACCATCAATTGTTTTATATAACATAAATTCACCCTTTTCAAAAAATTAAAATGGCTAGATTCCCATATGAATACAAATAATATATCATATGACAATTCTTCATATACTTACTGGAACTTTGTGTCTTCTTAGATGAACCAAAAGCTATTGCCCAACTACCTCTACCTTCATCAATGTTCCATATTTTAATCATTGCGTCCCAAGATGTTGTGACCATTTGCTAACTAGAAGATTCAATTATTTGTAGGCATGAAACGACATCATCATGCACTCTGACCTGGAAATTTAGGCAAATAATACTATTAAAAGTTGTGAGCTCTACGAAAAAAATATTTTTATCTGACTGCAACTACAACACCATCTAAATATGAATTCTTTTAGAAAATAAAAAGTAAGAAAAATTGACGTAACTTTTAAACAAATAATAATCACAATGTATTTTGCATAAAGAAAATTTGTATAACCTGCTTCTCCACAATGGCTAGTATAGAAAAAAATTGCATTGGTAGAACAAAACTCCAAAACATTTATGATTTCCTTGATTAATTGAATCTTAAGTAGAATCCCCACAATAATTATGTTTTACATAAACCAATAGGAAAACAACATTGCTTCGAAAGTGCATCTCTAATATTTTATGTTCCTTGTACAGTAATTTAAATACATTTGAAGAAGTTATATGAAAATATTGCTTCTTAAATTCTCCTTTAATCTGAAGGTTAGTTTTGACAGTAAGTAATTTATTTCATAGATGGATTTTAGCTTTTGCTTGATTGTTGTGCACTGTACTTTCTTCTATAAATAAAATGAGACATACTAATGCACATTTTCACTATAATTTCTCTATTTTATTCCTCAACATATCTCTTTCTTGGGCTCTGATACAACCCTATCAGGGCCTCTCCTAATCACATTCAGTCCAAATCAAAAAGAAAAGTTCATGCATTGCTTCTCCCTACACTAGCAGACCCTGGGTGCAAGTTTTATTTGATATTGGCAACAAACATACATCTGGTTGTCTGAATGAATGGGGGAGTTGCAGCCTTCCCAAGCAAGAGGTCATGGAAACCATCAAAAGTCTACACTACAAACACTATTTATTTATCTATGAGTAAGGGATAAGTGAACTTAAATAAGGTGTAACAGTAGAGAGACTAAATATTTTTTAGGTAAAATTCGTTCTCAATCTCTAACTCAGGAAGGGATATGTCCATAAAAAAAATTTCTCAATGAAAGCTGATCAATTTATGTATCCAAAGGAGTAAACTATTTAAACACAATTGGCCTTTTCAAGCCTTTTATTTTCTACTACCTCAGTCCATATCAACTTTGGAACATTTTATGTATGGGTCTAAGAAAGCTTTTAATAGATTTGAGGATCTGCTACATCTCTCAAAAACTTATGTTCTTAGTGCATGAAAAAGTGAGGATTTATCAAGGACTTTAACATTTGGTTTGGTTATCTTTGTGAAGAGAGTCTGGAAGGAATTGGTTAAACAAAATAATTTGTTCTTATTTGTTAATATAATTCCATCCCATTAATGTTTTGACTTTATATAGAACACAGAAAGTTCATAAACTAGGAAACGCTTTACAAGTATCTACAGAATGTGAAGATAAAGTTTATCGGGCTATCATTGGTCACTAATTTTAAGTTTGACTTGTCAGAACTGATTAAAGCAATTCAAGACTTATGTCATAGGATGATAACATTTGACCATAGGCTCAATGATAAATGTAATGATCCTTAACTAAATTATTTATAAAAACTACTTAGATCTGGAATAATTCAATGAAAATCAACCAAAACATTCATACAAGATATTTAGGTCTAAAACATTCACTTATGATAAATAGATCTACACATATAAAGTGGCTGGAATAGAGTATTTAATTCAAATAACTCACTTCATGATTACAATTTTTGTTGCTTCAATTGTTTGCTCATAACCAAGATTACAATGATCAGAAAAAAAATTAGAAAAATATTGGAATGTTGAAATGCCTAAATGCTGAAATCCACTATGCTTGGCATACAGATGCAACCTTTGTGTGAAATTTCCCTCACAAATCCAAACAAGTTTCATCCTCCAAACTCTAAGAAACCAATGGGGTTTTGTCCACAAATCTCCATAACCTAAGGGTTTTTGTCCTCAGATTCAACAAGTGAACACAAGTGTCTGACTTTGCAATTTTGGATTTGTTGAGATGATGTCCAAAGATGATCCAAACAAATGAATTTGTATGCCTTATATAGAGGTTAAAGGCCTAGCATGGGTCCAAAGTTTCTTGTCATTTTATCACATTCAAATTTGGGCTCATTAATGGAATTCTTGGTTAGTCATGGTCATGGGTGGAGTCCATTCAAACGGTGAGGTTTTTTGAAAGTGCATGCTTAAGTGTGGAGATCCAGCAAAATGTATGCTTTAAGGACAAGCAAATAATTCTCCCAAGGTCCAACATCAACGGTTCATGGGATGGGATTCTCGGTTGTTAGGATGCAAGACAACGGGGATCTAGGGGTTTGAGGATTAGGATAACCCATTGGCTCTTTTACAAAGGTAAGTCATCTTCAAAAGGCCCAAAGATCTGAAGAGGAATGTATGGTTTGAAAAGTGGTGGTCAAGGAATTGGGGTGCTATGCGAATGGAAAGGAAATTTTTCAAAGGCCCACAAGAGAAGGAAGTGGGAGGTGGAGGCACAAGGAATGAAATCAATGCATGATACTATTAGAGATTCTGAAATCCTACCCAAAGTAGGAAAGTGGCCCACATACTCTCAAACTTCAATAATTTAAAAAGGGAACATTACGAGTCTACCTTTCCCAAAAGTGCTTGTCCTCGTGCAATTGAAAAGTTATCTACTCCAAGTTTTATAATTCTTCCTAAGTGATATCCTCTATAGGAAAGTTCTTCCAATGGACTAAATACTTTGTTATGGCCCTATCTCTTGACTTCACCCTTGTAACACCTATGGTATTTGATACTCGTGTGACTAGCACTCTACTAACCATGAACACTAAATCAATAAAGGTCAATGCATCATAAAGATACAATTCCATAAGTGGAAACACACCAATGAACACATGACAAGTGCCAATGTACTCGCAATCTCCAAGGTACATCAATTTGGTCCATGCTACTTGCTAGAATTTGGCATAGTTTCTCAAGCCTCTTTCCATCCACAAATTCATAGACAATACCTATCCACTTGTTGGTGTACAACAACTAGAGCTGGAAGTGAGCTTGTTAGTACTCAAGCAAAACAATTTCTACCAAAAAGAGCTAAGAGATCTACTATACTCTTTTTGCTTATCCACAACATGACTGTAAGATTTACCATGTACCTTGGGCATTCTCATGATGAAGTCCACGAACACACACTCTCAATCTAGCTTAGGGGTAATTAATGGTTGAAACAAACTTGCAAGAAAGCCATGATCTCCTTCATTCTATTAGTAAGTGTTGTACTCATTGTTGTGTTTGAGATCATTCTCCTTAAAATTTTCCTAGGAGAATCTCTCTACTTGCCTACAATTATGGAAGGATCTGGGCTGCCCTAATATGACTATTATATGCAATGCTTTCAAAATCTCCTATTTCATCTTAAACTTAGACACCAATATAATTTTCTCCTTAAATAAAATGTGACCATCTATTATCATATACTTGACATCCTTCACATTTCCATCTAAAATGTATTCTCCACATATTTTCCATGATAGAAATCTTCCAATCACCATAAGTGGCAAAAATAGATCCAAGAGTGGGTATTCTAGAAACAACATCAACGACTACTTCAAAGGCACAAACTTGGAGATTACTTACCCATTTTTGTTGATGATCATGCAAGACATGTTGACCCAAGAAAAATTTCAAGCTATTGTAGTCTATCTCCTTCAAGAACTTAAGCATATCTCCTTTATTTTAGTTTTACATTGATGAGGCTCGATAATTAATTGTGTTCCTTTAAGACTGCATTTAGGTTTTTTATGAATTCAAAAAAATTGCATTCATTGTATAACCATTTAGGGTTTAGGAAATCAAATGTTGCATCATCTAACTCCATCTTTTTATTATTGAAAGAATATGAAGAAAATAACTAGCTAGTTTGCATTCTAGATCAAACTAGGGTTTTGATTTTGTTGACATATGTTGCATTTATTTTCATAATTGCAAATATAATTACTAGAATGGCCTTCTTTGGTTGGAACCCTACATATCAAACCTTGAAACCCTAATTCAAACCCTAGTTTGGTTAATTTGACATTAAAGCCTATCCTTCACACATCTTACTTTATTGTGTCAATATAGATCTTGCTAGGTTTCTTTGCTTGCATTTTACCTTATCCTATTCAATATTAAATTTTTCAATATCTTTGTGATTATAGCTAAGAAAATTCAAAATTTTCTTATCTTTTGTTCTTTGATTAAATTTTTATCTTCTATAGTTATATTGAAGAAAATTTATATATGCATCAATAAATGACATATTTTACCAATAGAGTATTTGGGCAAATCTTGTAATTTAAAATAAACCAAAAAATAATCATTCTAGCATTGTCACATTTAAAAATTCCATCAGTGTACCTTGTAAGCCAATAGAAACAATGTGTGTAAATTATAATGAATAAAATCAAAATAATTAATAGTTGACTGAAGCAATGTGTATACTGTATACAATCCTAATGCATAGAAACAAAATAAAACATGTTGCACAAGCTTACCTTTCCAAGTGCACGACCATAGTCCACTAAGTAAGCATAAACACAATTGTCAAAAGATCCTACAAGGAGTACCTATATGAAAATATAAATTACTAGATGGATATTAAACATAATTCAATATTTTGAATATATAAAAAATCATCGATAAGAATATTCTAACAAGAGTTGATAATCTAGATATACTTAGCCAAGAGGTCTACGTAGAACATACTGGATATGCATCCGTGCTTTTAGCCAAAGCTAGAGAAGATAGCGGTAAACCTCCCAATTTTGTAGAGCGGAGTTGGAGCCCATCTGAAATGGAGTAAACCTATTAATCATATAAGAGATTTAAATTCAGATGATTTAGTTATGAAGCAATTCAATTTAATCAACTAGATAGTTTTTTATGATTTTATCACATAATTTGGTTTAAAATTGATAATGTACTACTCATCACTCTCAATACAATGTAACTATATATAATGAACTATAATGACAAAGAAAATAGTTGTACCACACAATTAGAATGATTAGAGGAAAAGTTTACATTTAGAATATCTCCAACTGGCCGACCAGAAGGAATTTCTTAGAACCCTTTTATAGCATCTTCCCTCATCATCTTTTAGACAAAGAGTTGAGGAAAGTAATGCTTGCTCCATCCAAAAGCAAGGACATTATGCAGAATTCCAATGAAAGACCATATATCATAATGATTAAGCATGAAGTGAATACATCAATGTCAGTGGAAGTATAAAAGTATAGGTATCTTAGAATTTCAAAAAAGAGCACTCAATGAAATCTCCAATGAGTTGTTTAAAAAGAAAAACTATAAGAAGGAAGAAATGTGTTCACCCACAACATGGAAGAATGTGCTAGAGTAGCTAACTAAAAGAGTGCATCCTATTATTAATGATCCTACAATAGCAGTAGAAGCATCAATTAGATTACTCAAGTTGAAGAGAGTCCACAAGGGATTCTAAGATGTCATCTAGAGAATGCCTCTAGACTAAAAATAGAAGAAAAAAGAATCATTTATCTACCACCATAGTGAAAAGTTAGCAATTGCATTTGGTTTGTTAAACATTTCCCCTAGTACAACTATTAGATTTGTTAAGAACCTTCGAGTATGTTCTAATTTTCACACTACATCTAAATTCATCTCCAAGATTGTTGCAAGAGAAATTGTTCTGAGAGATGTGAACCATTTCCATCATTTTAAATAGGGACAATGTTCTTGTGGAGAATATTGGTGATGCTAAATGAAACAATCTGAAAAATAGGCTTGCACTATAATAATGTGAGCTACATCAAATATCCAATAATAATGAAGGTACATCCATTAAAGAATAACAACAGGGATTTCTAGAATATTTCTTAGTTCTTCTGCCAACTAGATTCATCATGGGCCATGATCTTCATGGTCATCATGTTGACCTCCATACATGAAGAGTGAAAAGGGAGCTAGTGCAAATATTCTACAAGCTATTGCTAGATCTAGAATCTTAGTTGGATATGATTAGTTGTAGTTAATTCCTTTCAGAAGATACCGCTAATAGTTAATTGCTTTCAAAAGATACTACTAATATCATATGCTATTTCCCACTCAAGCACCCAAATTTTCCTTCAAGGATTACATTAAGAAGATTTTCAACTTCAAGGAAAAAATTATGAGAGGGTTGTTTTTAAAATGGAAGACTATCAAGCTTCTAATGGTCCTTTATGTGCTCATACATTATTACATACTTCTCAACTAGGGAAAAGTCCCAGTGGATGATATGTACTGATGTAGATAAGTTTCTATTCTCTCATCCTTGGTTAAATAATCTAGGTGTAACTAAGGAGGAAAGAGACCTAAGCAAGTGGGGACAATGTTAAATACTTGGCAGAAATATGAACATAGATAAGAGATAAAGAAACCTTGAATAGTGAAAAAGAAATGTTTTCAGTAGGTCTGAGAAGGGATAAAAGGTATTGAGAGGCCTGAAAAACCTCATAATAGGTTGACAAAGTATAAGAGAAGAGTGAGTCTAGTGGTCTACTACAACAAAAGGGAAGTATGATGGTTGAATGGGATAACAGTTATAAAACAATCTCTTTTACATAAATCTAGGATAATTAAGTAAATGCAAACACTTGCAAGAGAAATTGTTCTAAGAGATGTGCACCATTTCCATCATTTTAAACAGGGTCAATGTTCTTGTGGAGAATATTGGTAGTGCTAAATGAAACAATCTGAAAAATAGGCTTGCACCATAATAATGTGCACTACATCAGATATCTAGTAATAACGAAGGGACATCTATTAAAGCATAACAGCAGGGACTTTTTGGCATATGTTGTAGTTATAAGTGTCATGCTAAACATAGATGAAAATGTGGAAGCATAGACAAGGCAAGCAAACTGTTTCCAAAAATGATGTTTACGGTGAAGTCTATTCTCAAATACAACTTATTTTGATGAAGCCTTTCAATGGAATTTCCTCTTCAAAGTAGTGTATGTGTGTCAATGAAAGAGTAACTACTTTACAGGACTATTTCTCTTAACATAACATAATGGTAAGAACTGTATTTGCACCCCTCAATCGATAAAAGCTTTTGGTTTACCAAATGTAAGAGTGAATATTAAACATTTCCAAACTACTATGCCACAGAAACACAAAACACTAAATTATCTAAAGTTGATCTTTACAGAACATCGTGGACAAGCTTAAATGCATGGGGAAACATATAAAAATTAATTAATCAGCCAATAGCAATCCTAAAAAAAAATTCTTTAGTTTTCTAAGTCCCTACCTGTGGACGCAATGGGAAGAGTGTAATGGGCAGTGTGTGTGTGTTTCTCGGGCTCCTCTAGATCGTGGCTTCTCCAATAGAAGACTTGACTTCAAGCACACTACCACTGGTGGCTTTTCTGCCACATAAAATCCCACGTAGCCTGCTATTGATCGATGCCATCGTGGAGGGAAAAGGAAAACTCGTGTTGAATGAGGAGGGAAAATGAATGGAGGGAAATTTTTGGTTTTTTCTTATTTTCTTTTTAGTAGTCTTCTTGTCTCTATTAAATGTTATTATTATGTTATATTTTTTTTCTCTTATTCTTCCATGTATTTTTTATAATACATTTTATTTTAGGCTTGTACATTTAATACAAGTTTATTATCAAATATATAATATTTCATATGCATTTTTTGTGTGTATTTAATTTTCTCTATTTTCTTATTTATTACTTTGAATTTTTTAGTTTCTCTTCATTAACCATTTAGGTTGTTTTTTGGATTAATAAAATTGATATTTTTTTCAATTTTTGGTTTTTTCTTATTTTCTTTTTAGTAGTCTTCTTGATTTTTTTGCTTTGATTCTTTAATGTTTAATTTATTTTATTCGACATTATTTGAGCAATCTTTTGTGCTTGTCCTCATTTTATTTCCTTCTTTTTCTTTTAAATTGATTGAATTTTATCAAGTTTATTGCTTGTTGTCTCTTGTGTGCTTTTCATGAATTTCTCTCTTGTCAAGTTATTGCCCTCTTGTGCCTTGTTTCGCGTGCAACTCCTTCTCACTCCTCCCCCTCTCATACCTTTTTATGCTTGTATTGGTTTGCATCTTTTCATTCTATCCTTGTGCTCTAATTTTCATCCTAATGATGGATCACAGAGTGTGATCCGAAACGTTGATGCAAAAAATTAACACATAATCGACTCCAAAAATCTTTTACAATTATTAATAAAAGAATTATTTTAGAAAAAGTATATTTTTTATTGTCTTAATTTAAGACAATTAGAAAATTAATTTAAGACATTTGAATTTGTGTTTTTAATTTTTAATATATATATATATATATAAGAAATAATAAACTATATACATATTTATATATTGTTTATTATTTCTTTGATATATATATAATGTTAATTATTTCTTTGATGTTTTAATTATTCTTCTGTTTTGGTTCTTTGATTACATTGTTCTCTTTTTGTTTTTCTTTATCTCCTCTCTTTAGTTTCCTGGTTCTTATTTTATTTTATTATCAAGGGGTAAGTTGCTTTAATTCATTTTATTATCTTTTTTCTTCATTGGTCAAATATTAGCCTATTTCCTTCTAGCCCTCTCTTCTCCTCACCTATTTATCCTTCCAAGTCTACTATCTCACTCTATTTTTCTTCTCTCTTGTTGCATGCAAATCATCCTGATGATGGATCATGGAGTGTGATCTGAAACGTTGATTTAAAAAACTCACACAGTTTAAATCCATAAACTTGAACACTTAATTATCATGGATTGTGGAAACTTGATGTTGATAATTAAAAATATAATTTAAATATAAAATATATATTTAAGACAAAAATAATATTTTGTCTTAAATTAATGTCTTAAAACCTCTTTTTATGTAGTAGTGTCTCTTGTTTTCTATGCATCATGCCCTCATGACAAGCCTTCAAATCATAGTTAAAAACATTAATGATTCATTAGGTAGGGGTCCCATGAGGGGGGCTTAAGCTCTATGGATTATGATCAAATTCGAAAGAAAAAAGAATAGAGGAGTAATGGTCATTTATTTAGTCATTTTTATTTGTCTGATATTAGTCATTTATTTAGTCATTTTTATTTGTTTGATATATTAGTCATTTATTTAGTCATTTTTATTTGTCTATTATTAGTCATTTATTTAGTCATTTAGTTGTGATTTTACTCGATGACCAAATTAGTCACTTGTAAATGACCAAATTAGTCATTTATTTGAAAAATACTACTACTGTTAGTCACATGACGAAAAGTTTTAGTCACGTAGTCATTTATTTTCCAAATTCTACTAGTGATTATTCTATATTTTCTAAAAGTGTGGTGTGTGGTTTTCAATTCATCCTTGGATTTGAGGAAGCATGTACTTCAAAGTTTAATGGTGTTTGCATGGGTAATGTCCTACCTGACATTTACACTACATTTGAAGATGTTTAAGTATTGATGAAGGTGTAGTGTGGTGTGTGAGAGTTGATTGGGTCCTAATTAAGTTTTGTATTGGTCCACTTTCATTCCTATCCACCATGGGAATGCTTAGTGTCAACTATTTTGAATTTGTAAATTCTAAGGCATATGTATCCGATTTGAAGATGATTTTCAAGTTGTGGATGGTATAAACGCAAGATGAGTTAATGTGAGATGGGATGTGGAATAGAGTGGAGTGTTGTGATGTGAAATTAAGTGTAGAGTTGTGAAATGCAGTGCAAGCTATAATGCAAGATCATTGAATGTAGTGAGCTGAAGGTATCTTGATCTCTTGAAGGTTTTGAGTGTTTTCGGAGCTATTGTGGTGGATTCTCTATTGCATTGGGATCATGTTATCTGTGTAACATTCTATATTCTTTATTCTTTCTATTCTGGTAGTGAGCCCTTCTAGACAGTGTGTCCTATTTTGGCAGTGTGCCTCTTTGTATCAATTTTGCAATTACTTATATTGTGAGCTAATCCTCACCATGGTTTTCCCTCCTAGGGTTTTCCACATAGATTTGTTGTTATCTTGCATATGGTGGTGTTGTTCTAGTTTTTGTTATCTACATTTCATGTTGAAACATTATAACATATTAAGGTTTTAATGAATGCATGTGGATCTTATTACTATTGAGGAGTTTTATGTTTTAATTGGACACAATTGATTCACCCCCCTCTCAGTTGTCTTGTTCATTCAACAAGACTCAATTCATCTTGAAAATTGTACCACAATCCATTGAGGTTCCTAGCTACCTTCTCCATATCCTCTTCACTATAACTCGATCGAATCACCAACTTGTAGAACTCCTCGGTATATTCTTTCACACTCATCTCCTTCTTCTTGACATTTTATAATATTTTAAATAAATTAGTTTGGTAGTCTCCTAGAAGAAACTGAGCTTTTAGCTTGGCAACCATTCTATCCCAAGAAGTTATATTTTCTTTGTTCTTATTTCTCCTTTTCGATTGCACATAATCCCACCACATAGTAGCGTGGCCTTTGAGTCTCGTGCATGCAAACTTGACTCGTTTATCCTCTGTCACTTCATCGTATTTGAAATACTTATCAAGATCATTGATCCAATTGATAAATTTCTCTCCATTGAAGCTTCTTGAGTATATGGGAACCTCTATCTTGGGCTTGGCTCCAACCCCCATGACTACTCAATATTCTCACTTAAAATCCATCAAGGTCTTCTCCTTCTCCATAAACCACCTCTTCTCTAGTTGGATGCTCCTCTTCTTTATTGTCACTTATATCACCCACAATTAATCCTCTCCTCTAGGCCTACTCCATGGTCTCCATTCTTGCCATGAGATTCTACAACATTTCAAGAACCCCTCCATCCATGCCTCTTCTAGCACCTCCTCTAGAACATCCTCTTTGCATTCTTCTTGATGGTATTTTTGCTCAACTTTACCTTTCCCAATCACTTATGGCTTTGATACCAAAAATTGATACCAACAGAAAAGTAAGTCTAATTCCAAAATAATGGCAATTGTTGTAAACTACTCCACAAATAACTTATTTGAGTTTCCAAAGGTCAATCCTCCAAAGAAATTAATACATAGTAAAGCTCCAAACTATATTCATGCCACTTTTCAATGACTAATCATTAATGTAAATACAACAAAAAAGCATTATAACCAGCATCACTGCATTCTCCCTGGAGGTGACAAGATAAAATACAAAGTAATAACACTAAAACTATGGCAATCCAATACAAAGATGAATCAAATTATTAAATATGCCTTTCCTTCATTAGTAAACTAATAATAACTCGAAGCTCATGCAATTACAAAACCCATTTCAATATGCAGAATTGTGTGTTCTTTACATGCTGCGATGGTTTAGCATGTTGGATGCCTCTTTTCAAACTTCACTCTTTTTTTTTGTTTGCTGCCACCAAACCTTCTCTCTTTCCTCCAACCACACAAAACAACTACCTCCTTGTATTCTCTGCACCAAAGATCTCTCTCCCCCATTTTAGGGTACACCAAGTATATCCTTTGGCATATGTCTTAACTGAAAAAGCAACGGTTTCTATAACTGAATTCATAACTACAAACTGAAATGTTTATCATCTCCTCCCAACTATGCGGGGTCCCACGGCTTTTCAGTTTGCACAAGTTTAAATTTGTATTCATCTCCTCCTACGTGGGTAATGGATTGCATCACATAAGGTAGTGTGCTATTTGTGTGAAAGACCACATCCCCCAAACACAAAAACTCCAACCAAAATACAAGAAAATAAAACATTAAAAAAAAAAAGGAAAACCAAAATTGAAAGCTCCTACATCACTATACAAGATCAATATGGGCATGGGAGTAAATTGTTTCATTTTTAATGGTATTACCCTGAGATATTTTATGGATAAGGTTCAACAAGGAATATTTTTTATCAATTTTTCGTTAAAATATGATATGTGTTTAGGCAAGTCTAGATATCCTATAAATAGGAGAGATCCATTTATCGCTCTAGAATCATGATCAATTTCCCCCTAAATTTTTATTACAATAACGTAGGCATCATATAAAGTAGCATAATTTTCCTAATTTCTTCTTAGCAACAAGTCTGGCAAGGGTTTAGCACTCTCAAATATATTTGGACAACTCGAGTTTTAGAAACTATAAAAGGGATAACCAATTTTCTATATAGCCTTTCAAAAAAAATATTGAACATATTAATAGGTTTGGTCTCCTTGCATTTGATTAACTATTGATAGAGTATGGAAGGATCAACATAGATCTTTCACTATTCAAGAAACTTGTCTTCAAGAGCCTACCAACTAACAATAGATTATACTGGTAGGATGAGATACTAAATATAAGAAAAATCCCCTAAGGAATAAGGGAAAATTCTAAATTCTACATCCTAATGTTCAATATTTCCTCTAATGTAAGAATATTTGAAAGCTTGTATGTGTTCTTCTATAATTTTTAATTCTCCATAGATGAATTTAGGTACATAATTTCTCATGATTCCCAAAAAGATAATGTAATGCACTAGGGATCTGACCCATAGGAGATTTGTCTAGTTAAAATAAAACTATAGTTTCTTTTTGTAACTAGTTTTTTAATTTCTTTTGCTAAAGTGAGACTAATTACAAATTTTTATATTCTATGGAGACGTCATAGAGTCATATGATATAAGCCAATTCTTTCCTTTATCACTCTATTATTTTTTATATTGAGAGAGTAATAAAATATCTATTTTTCAAGAATATATAATAATTTGTATGTATCTCTCAAGGGAAAAGAAACTATGTTTTCTAGTTTTAACTAAAGGGCCCTCATTCTAGTGTCAATCATGTTGATGGTCCAAATGACACAATATAACATATGTAAGATAAATTATCTTACCTCTCCTAAAAATACAACATATTTGGGATATGTGGTCTCTAAGGTCACTATAGTTGGGTCACAATTATGTTTAGTCTGCTTAGTGTTTGATGTGGACAATTTTTTCAAAGGGCCTTTATTGTTTTCTAAATCTGATAAATAATATTTTTTCATTTGATTTTTTTTGTTATATATATATATAGATAGATAGATAGATAGATAGGTTTTGATCTGATCTATTCTACCAATTTATATCAACAAAAATTAGAAAGGAATAGTGTTCAAAAGAAATAGATTAAAAGGGGGAATGAATTTACATTAGATGATTTTCAATCTTTACATAACAAAACCTAAGAGAATTTTTTAATCTACTTAATAAATATCAACAAATGTTCAATCCTAGTAAAATGGATGTAATCTTCTTATAATATTAGAATTAATCAAAATAAATAATCAATAAACTACCATATGTGTAGATTTAATGACTATTCGAATAATTCATCAAAATATTAAATTTTCAACATAATTTATCTTGATTTCTCACAAATTTCAAAACATAAAGATTTAAGTAAGGCACTCTACCATTCTAGAAAATTGAAGTAGTTGAATAAAATTTAATATTTATTTCAGTAAGATTTTACTACACTAAAATCTTGATCGTCTACTTCTAGAGTTCTATCTCTACTATTGAAAATTAAATAATTTATATTGTATCACTATACAATATCAAAAGATGCAAGACATTTTACAATCTTCAAAATTATTTTTATAGATAAAATGAATAGATTTTTACCAATAGTTAACTTTAACTAGCAACTAGGTGATCCCACAAAGTTGGTTTACAATTTCTAAGAGATTCCGATTTTTGCTAAATCACATATTTTTAGAAAATATGATAATTTAAGCCATAAAAAGTTCCATTTAAAGCATTCCAATTGAAGAGGGTTTGATCAAACTACCTTAGATCAAACCCCCTTGGATAGAACCCCTCTAGTTTTAAACCATACCTATAACAGAGTCTCCTTTACACCTATCAAAATGTTGATAAAAAACCACTTTTGATTTACCTTTTTGGGGATCAAATGAATTCATTTAAAAAAAAAAATTGTATGTAGTCCTTATTATAAGCTTCCCAAAAAGTATAATTTTAAATAAATTTAATTTAATTATTATATTTATTTTTATTTCTCGTGAATGTAACTTTTTCACAGAAAATCAAGTTACTTATTCTGCACATGTGGAAAAATAGAAGATTATCAAAAAAAAATTAAAAAATATGACTGCACAAGATATTGAAGTCCTTGATCCAACAAAAAAAAAATTGAATTTTGATACATACAAAAAAAGTTGTGTTATACAGTCCGACTATGTTTGAATTGTAATTGGTTTGACTTTGAAACTTGATTAAGGAAAAAATATTTAATAAAACACTATGAAACCAATTGGAAGCACTAGATAACGTAGTTACAAATTTAAATTCAAAAAAATTGAATTTTATCCTTGATGAAAAAAAGTTGTGTTATACAGTGAGTGTCACTCCTTAAAAATGGTGTTTGCTAAAAAAAACTAGTTTTCAAAGGAGATGGAAAAAGAAGTGCAATCTAATTCCAAAAATTTTGAAAAAAATATATTTAGAATCTACAGAAAAAATGACACAAATCACTAGTTTGCATCATCTTCAAATTCCTCAAAATTTAGCTACTCTAGGTGCCCGAAAGTGAATATTTAGTTAGAAAAAATTAGTTTAGTGTCCATTTTGGCCAAAAATTGTAAACCGGTATTGTGGGATCACTCAACAACTCATTCATGTGAATACATTAAACTATAATATAATAGCATCTAAACTAAAGCTTTTAGTCACAAACACATGTATGAGTTTACACATGCTTTGCATGTCATTTGAAATTGAAATTATGTATCAACTAACTATCTAAATGTCAGGACCACGTTTATTGACAAAATTAGGGCCTATTCTTTTGCATTTTTTTATTATATTACAAAAGAATAATCATCTTAAAAACAACTACTAATTTGACTTAACAGAAAAATTAATTTGAAAGTAAATTTTTTTAAATAATTATTGTTGAGATGTATTTGTATATTCCAAGTAGTTTCTTAGACACTTGGACAACTTCTTATTGTCTAGCCCTTTGAGAAACTCTAGCTTAAACTTGGAGGCTTCACAGATCTCTGTGGAAAGTCGATACGGTTGTTCATCTCATGCAAACCATTATCCATATTTTCAAACTATGCTCTAAGTTGCATTACTTGATCCATTGCATCTTTATCAATTTTATTATGTGGCTCTTCCACTATATTCTTAAATACTTGTATTTATACTTTTTTTCTCATAGTATTGTTTTCTATATTTACCATGTCTAAGTTGACAATTTTTCCTACAAAATATTCAAAACTATCTCTAACCCTATGAATCTCTTCCCTCTCTTCCAAAACTTTTTAAATGAACCATATTAGCAAATCCCACTTAAAATTTACAGCCTTGATAGTTTTTTCAACAAAATATTCATCACCTTGATAGAAAATTTTATTTTCAAGTAATACATTAAAGGTTAATTTATTTATTTCTCTAAGAAGAGGAAATTCATTCCTATACTTATCATCTTCCAATTTTACCAATTTCATATATTATTCAATTATCTAATCCAAGTGAGAGATCTATTGATAAAAATTACACCCAAATGAACATTATCTATTTGCAAGACTTATAATAGTGTATCTATCCAACTATCCAAAGCATATGATTTATGTTTCATGTCCTATAAGTTGTATACTTCACTCTTCTTCATCAAAATATTCACATAAAAGGAAGTTACTCAGAATCAAATCCATCAGATTATTAAAACTTTTAATAAAATATTGAATTTTTTTAGTTTTTATCTTAGTTTCCTTTTAGTTTCTCGGTCTTTGACAATCCTCAATTTTAATGATTCCATAGCTTGGTCTAGAGAATTTACCTCTTCTTCTCTTGTTTATTTACCAAGATTGACTCGGGTGACTTGATAGTCCTTAAGGTTCATATCTCTAGCATCTTTATCGACTATAGGAGTTTTTATTTCAGCAATCCTTTCTCTATTTTTAGTAATTTTTTGAGAGAACTATGTGCTTCATTTTAGATTTCTCTTTATTCTTCATATCAATTACTACTAGTAAATCTAAATTCTAAACTTATACATTACTTCCAGATCTAGGTAGAAAAGTCAAAATTTAACCAATTTGGGTCAATTAAAGTACTTTGCAAAACTAAACTATATTCTTTTTGTTGTTGTGAAGTAGATGGAGGATTGTGAACTAATAATTTGGTGTAATAGAGGGATTTTAGGAGGATACTAATTCTCCTATTGATTAATTTTGTCACCATCATCCTCTATATCCCCAATTAATATGGTATCATATTAGGGTTGTGTCTTGCTTGGAGGAGACTGAGGAATTTGCAAATTATCTTCTCCTTTCTTCATTTTTTCTAGAGCTATCATTAAAAAATCCCCCATTGTATCCTTGGATATCATTAGTACTTCTTCTATTATATCATTTATCACATCACCCTTCTAAACCTCTAAAGTGTTTGTGTTTTAGGTGGTGACCTCATGGGAGAAGGATAAAGTGTTCTCTCTAAAGAGGGAGACAGAGAAAATTATGTATTTCCACATTATGTTGTCAATAAAGAGGGGTTTGGGATGAATTTAGGTTGGTCAAGATGAGACCATTTTGCAATATTTTTGGCCCAATTCTTTCCCTTACACTTGGTTTTATTTTCATATCCTCCTCAAGGGATTTGTTAATATTTTCTAATAGTTTCTCTAAATTGAATCGACCTTCTTTATCTTATAATTAGGAGGAGGTTCACTAACTTTATTCATTTTATTTTATTTTCCTTTTTCCTTTTCAATAAATCCCTTCTAGAACTATAACTATACCAAGAAATAGTTCTCCTCCTTTTGTTAATGATAGTTAAACATGATCTTTGATTATTTCCAAATTTACCATCGATAAATGCATACTGTCTATAATTTTCCAAGTCAAATTTCAAGATCAATAGGTTTCCATCATCATTAATTTTATTTGAGATATCATTAGAAATTTGCATTTATTTCATATGTTCAAGATTTAATCTGCAAAACCCCCTCTTTTTGACATTGAAATTATTATGACAATTAGCCCAAAATTCCTCCATTGTTGCCTAGTGTTTATAATCAATGCCAAAAAATTTCTCATCGTATAACATCTAGGTCATATCCTATGCATTTACCATACATCTTAATATTAAGAAAGGAAAAAAAATTCCTCAAATGCTTGGAACATACTATATTTTTTCAATTTTAGAAACCCAAAACAAATAAAAATTGGACCTCTACTAAGTTGTGATTATCAATGAATTTTCTATGAATCTTGAGGATTTGTCTAGTGAGTTCAAGTAATATGACCTTATTGCTGAAAAATTTTGGTAACAAAAATGGTGTTTCAGAGAAACCAATTATGTACATGGATTTAGGGAATTCAATGAACCAATGTCTCCATCTTGTCACCTATTTCTTTACCTCATCGAATATTCTTTTGGAATCATCTCCAAAGCAATGTTGATAATAGGGTAAATAAAAGCATCATTAACCCATTTGAAGTGCTTCTAGGATTCCTTCAGTTTGAACTAAATAGAGTTCCCAATCCATTTTTATCAATCTCTTTCCCCCATTGTACAATATTTTATTAATCTAAGGAAAGTGGCATGTCTTGCAAGTAAATAAACAATGTAACAATTCATATAAAACTTCTTATTGGCATGGACATTTTTCAATTGATCATGAATATTATCATTGTAAATTTGTGCTCAATAAAAAAATTATTTATCCTTAAGAATAACATAAATTTACGCACGCATCCATGGATGATAGGATCTAGAGTCAGGCTTCCCCATAAATTTGTTCCATAATGTAATAATGTCATATATTTCCCCTTAGAATTATATCCTAGTGAGGTTCTTGGGGACCTTGGTGAAATACTTCATTTTCTTTGTTAGCCATGAATTATTGAAATGTCTTACATTATTCTCATAATTCTCTTCAAATATCTTCTAAGCCTCTTCCTCTTATAGGGTCTTTAGTTCAACCTTGAAGGAAAAACCAAATATATGTGCAATGAAGTTTGGATTGATGTCTAGTATGATGTTACCATCCTAATCCTTGGAGATCTTAGCATTAGGATCATATGTAGTGGTTTACACATACTAAGATTAATCATGTACATTCGAGGGAGGCTAGTAAACTAGAAATGTGTGTCAACCCAAAATTTGATATGATTTGAGATCTAGTGGTGGTCCCATCTCTAAAAGTAATATTATTGATGTTTTCAAGGTCAATATTACCCAGGTCAATTTTGGATATGTCTTGTACTATGGAAATGATTTTTGATACTCTCAATACTCCTTAAAACTCATACTTCATTGTTGCAAGTACTTTCTCTAGTTTCTTAATTATCTCATTATTTATTTTACTTATAAAGAAGATAAACTTAATGAGTTTCTATATTAATAATGTACCATTCTATTCAAATCTTCTAGGTAGAAAAGGAATTAGAAGAGATATTATTCCTAGAGCATTCACTAAATTTTTATTTAAAGGTTTGGGAAGATAGATCTTTTCACCAAAAAAATATGAGAGTTTTGCTATTTAAGTTGAGTAATGGGCTGCAAACTACAATTGGAACATGGAACCTATTTCTCGGTTTTTGTTAGCTCCCATGACCCAATTGAAAATAATATGAAACTTCATTGTGGGTGTGCCATAGAAAAAAGGAAACTTGCTTGATTTGGGGAATAATTAATGATAAATTGGACTTAGTGAGGCCTTGATTTGGTGTTGTGAGGTGTTTTTCACATCCACACTAGGTCTTGGACCCTTTCAAATGCATTTAATAATGTCTTGTAAAGGTGTTGTAAAGTGTTGTAAATGAATTTCATTCTTTTCTTGACTTAATGAGCCCATCTTCCCTTAATTCAACATTATAAAATGTGTTTAATGACAATATCACATCAATCTAGAAGGCTTGAAAAATAAACTTAAATTTAACCTAGTGTTGTAATGTGTTTTACACATTCACATTGGTTCTTGTGCCTTTTTAGGCTATGTGGACCTCATTTTAGTGTTGTAAAGTGTATTTAATCACACTTTCACATTGAATTTTGTGTCCCAAGCCCTAATTGACCTTCACAACATCATTAATAAGCCCCTTTTACCCCATATTGTGCATCCTGAGGCAATATTTGATGAAATACCCAACAAAGTTATCATATAAACCTTATTTCCCTATTTCCTAGCATCCTAGCTGTCAAATGGGCCCCACTGGGAATAATTCACCACCTGTGGTGAATGATTCCTTGCTAGGTGGGATTGATTTTCCCAAGGTGGTGAATGAGTCCCATTTGGGCCAATTTTGACCTTTGATTTGGAAAAACTGAAATTTAAGATTATTATTTTGACATGTCAGCCTTAGGGATCCAATTTACGGGTGAATAAGGTGAATTTCCTATAAAATAAACTCTCTAAATCCTAAATAATAACCATTTTCTTCATTATTCATCCATCATTCTTCCATCTCAAGTCAAGCAAGTTAGGGTTTCATCATTTCAAGTCATTAAGATAGTAATTTTCAGACATTCAAGGGAAAATTCTTCATGTTTTGCTACAGAAATTCAACATCAATCTTCATGTCAATGTAATAACTCCATTGTTTCATGCTTCATTCCATTCTTTCATCATTTTGGTTTAATTACCTAAATGGATTTTGACCAAGGAAAACCCCCATGCCCTAACATCCAACATTCCTCTTTCTCTCCTTATGTGTTTGTAGATTTAGGCATCTTGGAGGCTTGTAAATCATTAAGAATAAAGTTTTAAAGTATTTCAATTCATCTCTTCATTGGAAAAGGAAAAATATCAACAAAAAGTTACTTTCAGGCCCGAATTCAACAGTTTCAAAATTAGACACCTAGAGAAGCAGAAAGTGCAGACTGAAAGCTCCTGTTTCCACCTTTGAATATTCAAAAATTCAAAATTGGAATCATTCACCATGGGTGACGAATGAGTCGCACTTCCAAACCCATTTTTGGCTTTCTGCATTTTTAGATACCCTTTTGTCTGAAACGGGTTTTGGAATAGTTTTAAAAATCTAGGACTAATTCACCCAAAATGGCGAATGAGTCCCACTAGGCCTAAAAATTAGAATCAATAGCATTACAGATGTCATTTCCAGCTTCCATCAAGATCCTAGGTGCACACTTTCAGTTTCATCCATTTCTGTTACAATTTGCATTCATTTTTAGGTGTTTTCTGCATATCACAATGTGTTTTCAAACAAGTGGTATTTCTTTAGTTTCCATTCAATAATCAATAGCTTTCATTATTTTTCTGCATTTAGGTATATTTCAATCATACATACATAATATTTATTGAATCACCTAGATTTTTTGGTGTGGGATCTATCTCTTTCCTTTAGGTGAAAGACCCTAATTGAGCAAAAGAGACATAGCATTCCTAACCATTAAAATCTATGGTTAAGTGGGATGAGAAATGGATAGAAATTTGTAGGAAGAAATGAGTACTTGAGACTTAGGTACTAATTCTCTATTAGGTCCCAAAATCCAATCAAAACATATGATAAAATCTCATTGAGACTGGTAGGATGGGAGGTGGGTCACAAACCAAATCAAGAACTTGGAATGAACTTCATTCCAATTGGGACTTGAGACCCAATTTGAATTGGAGAAGAAACTAAATTATTATTATGAATGGACAAATAAAATGGTGGACCTTGAGAGGAACTAATAATTTGTAACATATGTTCCTAGTTCCTATCAAATCTCGACATCCAATAGGAACATATAAGAGGGGTATTTTATTAGTTTGAAAAGGGGGATTTCATTATGATCTCAAAGCAAGAATCTAGTTCACATAAGAACTTTTAATGAAGTTAAAATTTCCAATCAAGCCTTGAGACTAAATTATAAATAGAGTAGGTATGGAAAATAAGTTTAATTAGGACCGGGCCATATGAGGTATGTGGAAACACGAGTTTGGAATGTTGGTTCCACCCAATTTTTGAGACTTCAAATGAAGGAAAGGATAAATTTGAAGTGATTGTTAAAATTAAAATTTGGGTGTGAGAACCATATGGGAAGGACTTGGAACATTTTTCCAAGTCCTTAGTTTCACCCAATACCTAAGGGAAATAGTGACCAAGGAGATTTCACACAATTAAGAATCATTAGATACCAAAGGAAAGTGTCCAAAAATGGATTTAAGTCTAAGAAAATCCTAAGATAAGGAAGTATAATCATGAACATTGGGAGCCAAACTAGATAAACTAACATCTTGTCACAAAACAAGACAAAACAAGAGTTTCAATCCATGCCTACGACATGAGACAAAAAGGAGGTTTTGTAGAGGAAAGAGAAAATAAAAAAAATGTGAATCTAACCATTTAGGATAATAATAAAGGGAGTGAAGGGAAGAAAAATAAAGAAAAACAAAAAAAAATAGAAACCTACCTTGCACTCAAACATTTGACCAAATGGAGCAAGCCTACGATGATGAGATGGTGATATGGTATGCCATTTTTGTTAAATATATTTCCAAGTAAAATAAATCCATGGTAGTAATAAACAAATTAAGATTTGATGAAAGAAATAAAGAAATAAGACTCTAAAATGCAAGGTGAGGTGAATATGAATTAGAGGTGAGCTTAAAAATTCATTGAATAATGTGGTCATGCATGTCATAAATATGTAGAGGATGGTAGGTGAAGAGGTGTTAAGGTCAAGTAGCTAGAGGAACTCAAAACTTGGAATTGATCCTAAGTTTCTTTTAGGTATCAATGCCCAATTAGAATCCAAAAGGAATAAGTTTAAAGAAGAATGAATATTGGGTTGCAAGAAGCATCTCAAACTTGGAACCTAGGTCCTATGTTCATTTTTAGGTCTACCATGTGATCAAAGATGAAGAGGGGAAAGGTCAGAGGAAATTGGGAGTCATGTCACAAAAGGAACCTAGAACATTGGACTAAATCCTAGGTTCTAGGTTCCAAGTGGGTTTTGTGGCCCAACAAGAACTAAAAGGGGTTCCAAGGACTTAAAGATTCTTGTAACTAAATAAAAAGACATAAAACATGAAAATAAGGATCCAAAGGGATGCATAAGACAAAAAAGAAACCAAAGGAATGAAACACACCAAGAACATAGATAAGAAAATGGGGTCCCCAGTGTTTTTAAGTAAAAATGATGGGATGTGTATGTAGGGCATAACATGTAGCCTAATTTTTGAGTAAACCTGAGTATTTGAACCAAAAAAAAATAGCAACTCTTAAGGGAGAATATTATAAAAAAAAATTGAATCCAAAATATTTGGTAAAAGAGAAAAGTTAAATAAGACAAAATCATAACACAAGTGGTGTTATTCTTGTTTGAATTTAATCAAAATTAGAACAAGGTTAACTATGTTATTTTAATCAAATCATGTGTGTACATGATCTAGTTACTACTTTCTCAGTTCTCATGGATTATCATTATAGGAAGTGAAAGGTTGAAAATAATCATTCATATGTTTGGGAGATAGACCAACTAATTTCCTACACTTCTCATTCAAGGAAACCCTAGAGATCTCAATCCAAGGATAGAATGAGGGAAAGAGATATGCAATAAGGTATTCTAGGGTATAATAAAAGACTAAAAGGGGGTTCACCACCAAGCTCGAGCTTGGAAATACTAGTAACATGCAAGACCTAATGATAAAGCCTAATGATATGCAAAGCTTAAATAAATGACCTAGAAATGAGTTCAAATCATAATAGTAAACTGAGAAATATAGAGATGCACTTGGAAACCTAAATGGGCTTGGAACAAGGTCTAAAATGCTAAAAATGTTGACTTTAATGCTCACTGGGACTCATACACTAGGCTAAGCGATTTATTCCTAGATTAGGGTTTTTAGGCAAACACTAGAATATGGCAATGAAAAGTTTGAATCCTCTGAAACCTAGAAAACCTGCTATACTAGGACTCATATGCCACAAGTGGCATATCAATCTCATTCTTCCTTTTTGAAAACTTAATATTTGAATCTACTCTCTTATCTCTGCTCTTTCTTCTAAACCTAATTTTTGGATCTAAGCCTACTAAAAGGACCTACAAAATAAAATATTGTGTTGATTTACTTATGGGGGATTTTCCTTGGTCAAAACCCTAGTTTGGTAATTAAACCTTGATAGAACCAATGGATCTTGAAATTAAATGTGAATACAAACCCTAATCGTAAGTGCCTCTAATATTAGGAAATCTGAAATACAATGCAACCCTATTCTAATGTGCTAGAATGAGATGGATGAATGAAGCATGAAGATGAGTACTTAGCGAGATCTCTAATCACCCTAATAAGCCACAATAATGTATGTACCTTCTTTATGGCTAAAATTAGAGTGATAATGGAGGATGGAAATCACTTAGGAAACAAATCATTAGGCTTGGTTCAATGCCTAGTTGCATCTCCCCAACCTAGAATCCATCATGATTCGCTATAGGAAACCATAATCAATCCTTGACAACGATAGGTCTTGAATGAAAGTGAACTTGAAGACCTACAAAAACACTATAATTTTGCTCTGAGTCTTCAACTTTGCTTTCTACTTTCTCTTGAACGCTCTTGTGAAATAATTCTTGAATGCTTGTGATTGCTTAGATCTTGAATTGTTTTCTCTAGCTGAAAATAATGATTTGAAACCTTGTTTATACAAGAAATTCATCTAATTTACTATTTATTAGATCTCAAATGCTGAAATCAACCAAAAATTTGAATTGAAAACCTTAATTTCCCATTCAAACCCTAAAAAGGGGCCATACGAGACTCATACACCACTTGTCGCATATGTGTCCCACCTAGGGGGACTCATACGCTCAAGGTGGTGTATGAGTCCCACTCAAACTTTTCGGGGTGAGAAAATGTTGGGTTGTTAGAAAATTGAATGCTTTTGTTGATTTTGTCCAAATTAAGTGTGAAATTGTACCATCTCCAAGAGCATACAATTTTCTACATTACAAGAAGATGAAATTAGGAAAATAAAGTAATCATCCTTGTATATATGTGTGGATACTACTCCACTATTAGTTGAATGTCTATATCCCTAATGGAGTTATCTCTAGTCCCACTTAAGACATAACTCTACTATAAATCAAGCACTTATAGTCTTGATGGAGATATTTGAATCACCCAAATAAATTGACTTCTAATAATATTCTCTCTTTCTACTCAATTTTTTCCCTTTTGATTATTATTTTATTTTCATTTTTCATTTTTCTTATTTTTTTTAACGCTTTATTTTCAACTCAACTAGCAAGAAATGAAGCTCACTATCCAATTTTGGTACCACTATTTGTATGTGAGAGGGTTGATTAGGAAAAGAAAATTTGATTGCCTAAAACCATAATGGGTCACCTTAGAACCATAAATTCATGTGTTTAGTTAAGTGTTCCTAATTAAACAAGACCATCATGAATACTTGATAATACTAGAAGAATTTAGATAATCCTAATAAAGCTAGAGAAATGGTTTTACTTTCTTAAACCTATCTATAAATTGGAAATACGGATCAACATAATTTTACAATTTTATTCCAAGAAAAATCCATAAGGCGGCTTGGAAACATAAAAATATAATAGATGTAAATGAACAACCTTGACTAAGACAAGATCTTGAACTAAGACAAAATAGAAAACAAAAATAGATAAAATGAGTAACAAAAAATTATAGAAAAGAAAAAAAAAAATTCTAAATGAACTATATATTGTACACTATACATAGAGACTTCAAATATATAGATTTCAAGGCTAATCTTTCTCTAATTTTTAAAAGTGTTAAGAAAGAGGATTTTGATCATTTAGATATCGAGGCAAGCAAGAATATACTATAATTCACAAATAAATGTTTTATTCATTGATGGCTCAAATCCCTACTATGATGTGATTGGAACTAACACATAAGATAGCTTAGAAAATTAGAGTTAATCTAAAAAAAAAAATTATTCTCTAAATCACTATAATTAGTGTTGGGAAATGTTTCTCAACCTTGCTCCTCATGGCATGTTAAATTGTTAAAATTCCTCCGGATCTCTAGTTGGTGATACTCCTGTATAATTTTGGGTGTCATTTTTGGATGGTTTTAGCCCATGGTTTTCTAATTACTATTTGATTATTTCATGTTTTGTATCTCAAATATATTAGTTGCTTGAGATGTAAATATGTGTAGATTTTTGTAAATATTGTTTTGATTATATGGGAAAAATAGGTATTGAAGGGACCCAAAACCATTTACAATTGAACATCCAAAATGATGCTTAAGGATAAAACATTAAACCATCAGTAGCAACCATCAGCAAAAAAGAATCAAAACAATAGTAAACAAATAGAGACCTAGCAGTAAGGAAAACAACAAAGCAAAACATAGAACTAGACACTATGTCATGTTATTTAAGGTGTTAGCCACCTCAAGTTCCTAGTTCTGATGTAGATCGATCATGTCCATCAGTTCTTTCTTCTCCTCCTCAAAGGATTTCCTCAAGTTACCCTTCCCTCTAGTAGATCAGGACTTTTCATCATTTCCAACCTTTTTCCCTTTTCCCTTTGAAACCCAGTCCTTCTCTATCAGCTCAGGAAAGTAGAGCTAGTCTTCTCCTAGCTCACTTATCTTGCAAAACAGGACCTCCAAGGAATCAACACTATTCTTAATGGAAATGTGGTAGGAATGCAACAAATTTTTGATGTCCATGTTGACGTTCATAACCTTAGCCTCCAATTCAAAGAAACGTTGCTCACATAAGGACTTGAAGTCAGAAAAAGAACACTCTATATCCACAATTCTATCAATCAAAATATCTGAGGAAGAACCCTTCTGCATATTTTTCACACTTTCTTTTAATCCCCTAATCTTGATATTCACCCTTTTGAATTCTTGTAGAGTCCACTTCACTAGCTTGAAAGTGCTAGTGGCCCCTGTGTTGGCCTCCTATAATGATTTAACAACTAATCCCTTATAGTTGTGATTCAAATATTGGACATCTATTCTGAATAGCTATCTTAATCATTACAAAGGTGCATTTAACCTATCAACCCAGGGACGTAGACTTGAAATGGGTCAGCACACTATGTGCACTAGGAATCCAAAGTAGCCAGATTCATTCTACAACTAAGAAAAACATAATTTTGAAAGTAAATCACTTGGAAAGAAATAACGTAAGTACTGAATATCAACCAATAATTATACTAAGCTAAAATACATGACAAGAATACAAATCTGAGCAAACAGACAAGAAACTACTCTATCTGCTTTGACTATAGGAATAGTCACAAAATGGAATTCTAGTGTCTGCAAGAATAGACTGTTGTCAGATCCTTAACTAATTGTTGAAAATAAAGTACTGACTAAACTAAAGGATTGAATGCTCACCAAGTGGGGCCTCTTAGATGAGTATCCAGGCTTAAAACAAATGTAAACTTAGATGCACAAACTTATAACTTCATTTTATTCATTGGAAAGCATGAGTACAATCGAGCAACATAACTATATTACTAAAAAACTAAGAATGTGAGTACAACATCAGATTAATCAACCTTCTGAGAAGGAGAATTCAAGTCTTATTTATAGGAAGAAAAACTACTAACTAACTACCTAGCAAGGCAGTCAACTCCAATAGATTAGGAGGACGCCACTTTAGGGAAAGCATAAAAAGTGGAGGAGGTTATGTATGTGTGGAATCTGGTCAAGCCAGTTTGCCTTAACGTAGATCTAGAATAACAATATCTCCTATATTCACTCAACAAACTATTAAGACCATTTACAAGGAAGTTACAATTCTTCAATTTGAACTGGGAATATCCCTCCATTGAGAGTCTTCCCTCCATTGACCTTTGAATGATCACCTTGTTGACCTTTATGATAGATGACCAGTTGGAAAAATCTTCCTCAATTTTGTAGGCTTCTAATTATATCTACATAACAATATTAGTATTCACAACAATTGCATATCTATAACTATCTTAAAGTAGCATTCATTAATCCACATATAAAATTAACATAGATAGTTCATATAGCATGTCAATGTCATTTAAAGGTTACAAAAAAAAGCTTATGACCAATGTCTATAGTTTTGAGGAAATATCATAAAAATGTCAACATCCAAGTATCAAGGTCTATGACAACTAAAAAAAATGGATAATAAACTCTATCAAGATTGAGCCATAAAATGGACTCATCACTCCCCCCAACCTAAGGTTTTGCTAGTCCTCCAGCAGAGGACGGGTTGTTCTTTTTCTTATTCAATGCCCTAGAATTTGCAACTGCCAATTGTCCAACATTAGTTCTTACAGTGAATGAATTAGGGTCCCAATAGAACCATTTCTTTTTGTCCAACCTATTCCATCTTTGCCTCTCTATAGCTATACCATACTGGTAATACCTAAAATTCGGCACAGGCCATAATAGGATAGGTGGCTAAAAAATTTATGGGAGCCAAAATTTTCCCTTCGACCTTCCAATCTATATATATATATATATCAACTCTTTTACATGCTATAGCATAGTTCTACAAAGAGTGAGGCTCAACATGTTTTAACTCATTAGTCAAATTGTTCCACCTCTATGACAAATATCCCATTACAAATTCCCCTATGGTTTTTTCTACCTTCTCATATTCTTTGTAAATTGCTTCTCTCTCAGGCAGGATCCTACTACTATAGCTTGGTCAATAAAGAATTCTATGCCAATCCCTGATAATGTCTCGAGTTTCTAGATTCAACCCTGATGGGTAGGGGAGTGTTGGATTATATTTTCCTATAAGTCCTAAACTATTGTCCCCAACTAATTTCATTTTGTATCTAGGACATGAATTCCCTCAATTTGAGATCACCAACATACAACAATGGATTCCAATCATGATCTTGGGACACAACATAATTATGCAAATATAACTCACACAAAAAAAAAATCATTTCAGAAGGAGCAATCTAATAAGCCTAGAAAAATTCAAGAGGATTCTCAATGGAAGGATTCAAACCTGAAATAATTCTCGCTAGTTTAAAAGAAATATTCTTCTCCTTCAAATATAGAGCATAGACCCTTGGAGGAGTCCTACACTCTAATATTTGAGGTACTAAGGCTGCTATATTGTCCACCTTTTCCTTTAAAGCAACAATTTTGTATTCTTCTCTTTAATATCTTCATCTTTCTCCTTAACTTCTTTCTTTAGCCTATTTTTCTCCTCTTTCCATTACTCTTCCCTCCTTTGCATCTCATTCCATAAGTTCATGGCTACCATGTCCATTGAAAAATTAGAGCGCTTATGTATTCCTACCAAAATGTTTCTTGGCACTGACACTTTCTCTTCATGTGGCCCCAACTACAGGAATTCTAATTATTCAGCCAATTCTAGCTATAGGGGTGATTGTTCTTACTCTTGCTACAGAGACTCTTGCTCTTTCTCTTATTGCAAGAGCTCTTGATTCTCCTCATACTCTCACACTCTCAACCTATTCTATGATGGCAGCAAGCTTTTCCAATCTTATATTTTCCACTTCCTCAAAAATGTATTTTTCCTCAATGTTCACCTAGCCCATTAGGGCCTCTGTGTCCTCTCGTGATGTTTCTCCAGTCCTAGGGATTTCCTACGGAGACATACTAGCGGCTAGTCTAGCTAGTCTTTTTTTTCTACGAGGGCTCTCATATTTCTCTTCGGTTGCAGGAAGAACAGTGTTAGCCTTCTATTTCTTAGACCTTGATGCTTCTTTTTTTGCCATCTAATTTTTAGCTTTTTCCCTTCCTTATTCTTGCTTCTTTCTTTTGTTCCCTAGTTCAAATTAGGATGCCAAGAGGGACATCATCATCAAAACCTGAAGAGATACTTTCTTTATTTGAATGTTCTATCTTAGAAGAACTAATCTCTATAGTTTGTTCAGCTGCAAGAGGGTTTACACTAGGGCTTGCACCAGAAGTTGAGGTTCCATGAGTGGCTTCAAAAAAACTCACTCTCCTACTAGCCCTATGAGGTTGAAGCAAAACCCTAGGTTGCATATGCTCTGGTCTGAATTTATCAATATTTAAGAACTCTTCCCAAGTCATATCAGACATATCATGCAGAGACTTCTCTACTAATAATTTTATCAGACAATAGTGGGAAACAAAATTATCCCTACCTTTTTGAGTTTCACCTACCATGATTGAAAGGAGATGATATAACATGTTTGCACATTCATTCCTCTCCCATGCCTCATATGATTCAGGATTTTGAAGTGCACATAATGTAGGTACTACTGGCGGCCTTCACAAGTGATGTACTTTATAATGTAGATGGCTATTTGCTTATATGGCTCAGGCAGAGAGGTTCTCTTCACACCTTACTTGTCCACATTCAATGGAGGGTCACCAAGTTCTATAAATCCAGCTCTAGCTGACTTGGTGTCTCTAGTAGTAGGGTAATGTTCATCGTCAGCAGGCAACTCTGTAACTTTTGCAATCCTTTCTTCAGTAGCCATTACCTCTAGCCCTTTTACTATGGCCTTTCCTTCAAAGAATGTCTACACAAATTCCAACGTAACATCTTCACAATATCCATTCAGCTTCAGGAAATAATCTAACCACCTAAAATTTTTGAACAAGGCCTGGGAAGGTGCATCCTACAATAATACATCATGAACCATGGGTTCATTTTGAATTAACCCACCTCCCATTGTTTAGTTGTCTACAATTAGACAATCACTCTACAAGGTTTCCCTTCTTGCAATCTTCATTTGAAATCCAAATTTCTCCTTCCTACAATGCTGCTAAATTCTCAATGCCAATGCCATTTGAATTTTACCTTTTTGGTGACTTAGGATTATGACAGAGGCAATAAAGGTAGTAAATGAGTAATAAATGTAGGATATGATCAAGAAAAATGGCGGCGGTTGATGTCATCTCACACATGTGAGTCATCACCTCACTCAAAATTCAAATTGGCTCAATTTAAACTTTGTTTACATGGACCAACATGGACTAACACGTGGACAAGGTATTCACACTTCCCCCCAACCTAAATTTGAGCATGTGTCCTCACATGCAAGGTAGTAATGGTGATTTGATAGGGGCAGCGAATAATCACATGCTAATGTACAAAAATTAAATGAATGCACTAAAAGACAATTAAGATGTAACAAATTGATGCACACGTACCTAAATTTGTGGAATATTTGTTGCAAAGAATATTGAGGAAGTACTCGTCACCTTTTAAGAAGTTAGTTGAGCAATTAATGAAAGTGGAAATGGAATGAAGTGAAGTTATGGTGGAATGATTGAAGAGAGAGAAAGGAGGAGATGGATGGGTAGATGGGTGAATGAATGAAGAATTGGACTCCCACAAAAGTGGAAGTCTTTATTATGACAAGTTACGTACCTTAGTTAGCCAGAAGGAGGGACATTAGATCCACTTCCTTTGGTTACTAGAAGTTCAGTTGTTGCTTGTTGAGTGAATTGTTACAAGAATTCCTCCTTGGAAGTTGGCTTGTGATACAACCCAAGGCGATGACCATTGACGAGCAACTTAAATCTGATAGGGTCAATGGTAGTGAGCTGAATAGCACCATTGGGGAAGACTTCAGCAACCTCATAGGGTCCTAGCCACCTTTCCTACAATTTTTTTGCATTATCTTGATACCTTGAGTTGTAGAGCAATGCCCAGTCACTTGCCTGTAATTTCTTGTCCTTTATGAATTTGTCATGCCACTTTATTCTCTAATTTTGTACTACCTATGTGTGATGTAAAGCTTCCTTCCTCATCTCATCCAAACCATTCAGCTACATGATTATGTCCCTTTGTGCCTCAAAGATATCCATCCCCAAGTCTATTGTAGTCCTAAGAGTCTTATGCTCAAATTCAATGGGCATCATAGTTGTCTTTCCATACAGCAACTCAAAAGGAGTGAAGCTTCTGGTTATTTTCCAGGTGGTCTGATAGGCACAAATAGCTTCTTGCAGCCTATTTTCCTAATCCTTCCTATGGATAGCCACTATTTTGGTCAAAATGGCTTTAATTTCCCTATTAGTCACCTCAACTTGGCCATTGGCCTAAGGGTGATAAGGACTAGACTTCCTATTCCTTATGTTGTATTCATTGACCAGTGTTGTAACAAGGGTTGAAGTGAATTGAGCCCCTTGATCAATCACTATCTCTCTTGGAACCCCATATCATGTGAAAATTTCCTCATAAATAAATTCTACAACCTTATTATCTCTTGCATGCTTCTTGGCCTTAACTTCTACCCACTTGGTTACATAATCAGTGCACACCAGGATATAGGATTTACCATTTGATGGAGGACCAATGGGTCCTACAAAATCTAGTCCCCACTTATCAAAAGGAGTGATTACTACTTGGGGGTAAAGGGGCATCTAATCATATTTGGTTGGTCGGCCCATCCTCTGGAATCTATCACACTTCCTTGTATATTTTCCTACATCCTTGTGGAGTGTGGGCCAATAATATCTTGTGTTCAAAATATTCATTGTTGTCCTCTTGGCTACATAATTCCCTCCACAGGGCTCATTGTAACATGCATGAAAAATATCATGTCTCATCTTCCCTTGCACATCTCCTCATGGCATGGTCTAGTCTAGTGTAGAACAAACATCCAACAATCCATGAGAAATGAAAATAATTTTCAATGAGCATCCTTCTCTCTTTTGGAGAGAAATGAGGAGGAACTCTCCCTATGACCAGATAATTGGCTATGCTAGCATACTAGGGCGTATGCACATGGATGTAAAATAAGTGTTCATCAGGGAAAGAGTCATCAATGACTTGATTGTCCTCTGATGTAGTTAGCCTTGAAAGAAATTCTAAAACAACATTGGCCTTCCCTAGTTTATCCACAATGACTATGCCAAACTCCTACATCAGCAATAACCATCTTGCTAGCCTACTTGAGATTAGGGGTTTAATCATGAGGTATCTAATGGTTTCATAGTCTATGTGCATAAAGATCTGATAGCCTATTATGTAGTTCCTAAATTTGTTAAGGGCATAGACCACTGCCAACATTTATTTTTATGTCATTGTATAGTTGAATTCGGCTCCTTGGAGGTTTTTTCTAACAAAATAAATAGCATTTTAAGTTGCTCCTTCTTTCTCTCCTAGGACTACTCCTATAGCATAGTTTGATGCATCTATATGAATGTGAAAAGGAAGCTCCCAATTAGGACCTTTGAGTATAGGAGCATGAGTTAAAGCTACTTTCAAGTCAGAGAATTCCTTATCACAGTCTTTTGTCCATTGGAATTCAACATCTTTAGTTAGGAGATTGTACAATGGTGCTACCATTTTGTTGAAGTCTTTAGTTAGGAGATTGTACAATGGTGATACCATTTTGTAACATTTAGTTGTTGCAAGATATCCTTGGTCATTACATTTATTGTTGCTCCCAAATCAATTAGAACATTCTTTATTTGGATGCCATTTATAACAACTCCTACCACAGGACTCCCTGGGTCATTATATTTGGGAATAGTCACTTTCCCAAGCATGATGCTAGCCAGTTGTCCCACCACATGAACCATAGTGGGGTATTTCTTCTTCTTGCCTGGCTTCTTAAGGCATGCTTCCTTAATTTCTTTTTCATATATGAGAACATCTTTTATGGCCTAAAATAAGGGTATCTTGACACATATGCTTCAACTGATCTAGAATTTCAAAGGTTGGTTCCTCCTTCTCTTCCTTTTGTTTCATAATTTCCAACCTCTAGGGAAATAGTGGTTCTTGATCAATCTACTGGACTGGGACTGGTTCAATATTTTAGGTGCACTTGGCTTAATGGGGTCATTCAAATGCTCCTCTTCTTCTACAAGAAGCTCAGTAATAATGGGTGTGGAAGGAGTTGGAAAAGTAGTTCTTGAATTCAAGTGGATGTCACTTACACTCACACCATATGCAGGGAATTGATTTGGATCAATAGAGTATACTAGTTGTTGTTGTCGTTTGTTATTTGGGTTAGGTGTGGGTTGAGCTAGTAGTTGAGTAGGTTTAGGGTTATTTGAACTTGAACTACCAGGTGGAGGAATTATAGTAAGTTGTTGGGGCTAAGAAGGTGACTACATGTAACTAGTTGTTTGGTTTGGCCATTGTTATCCTCCCCTCCATTGAAATGTTTGCTACCAATTTCCTTGAAACTACTGCCAATTCCCCTGAGGTTGTTTCCACCGGGGTGGATAGTTTTGGTGATTGGGCTAGGCATTTAAAGGGTTATTCCAAGGTTGTGGTGGATATCCTCCATAGTTGGATGGATATGGGGGTTTCCATTGGTTACTAGATGAATAAGAATTGAAATATGGCCCAGCAAAAGATAGTGGATCCGGTGGCATACCTTGTCTTGGAGCCCATGGCCTCCTTTTTGTAATGTAGTAGACTTGGTCATCTTCACCCTAGATTCGCTTGAATTCAGGTGGAATCTAATTACTATAAATAGTAGCTACCATCTTGAATTTTTAGTCCTTTATTTGTCTACAATGAGGGCAATATTTTCCAACATTTCCTTTCCCTCCTCTTGTTTCTTCTTTGCTTGAAGTGTATTCAGCTGAGTAGTCAGATTGTTTATGATTTCTTGCTTGAATTTTTTCAGCAAGTGAGTAATATCCATCCTTGAAACTCCATTGGTAAATGACTTACCCATAAAGGATTCGTAAGCTCTCCCTTTCTTTGAAGCTTCCCTAGAATAGTTCTAACATGTCTTCTTGATATCCTCCCAAGGAACTTGGTTGATATCTCCTCCTCCCATCAGGTCCAAGGCATCAATGCAGCTATCATTAATTCCTCTTAGGAAAAGTAGCTTTTTTTATTCTTCATTGATTGTATGGTGTGGAGATTTTTGTAGGAAAAATAGAAACCTTGAAATTTAATCCTCCAGGCTCTCATCTTCCTTTTGTTGCATCCTAAAAATTACATCTCCCCTCATGTCACTATCCCTACAATATTCCTTATACTTCTCAAGGAAATTTGACTTCATGTCCTCCCAAGTCTCCACAGTATTTTTTCCTAGGCTTGTAAACCATCTTAATGCAGCTTCTTTCAAGGTGTTAGGAAACAACTTAATCCTATGGGCATCAGTGGTATAGTCATAACTCCTACAAAGTATATTAAACTCAAACTAGAAAGTATCAGTATCTTTTGTGACAAGTCCATAGAACTTAGAAAGGACTGAAGTAGGGATATTTTTGAGGTTTTCAACTTCATTCTGATGAGAAATGGGGAAAGGAAAAGATGGTTGGTTAGGTTTGTTTCTATTTGTATCACCCATGCCTACCCGATGGAGTTCAAAAGAAAAGGGGTTCTCAATCTGATTTTGGTCTTCAGAGGAAATTTCAGAATTGGTCAGATCAGGAAATGCATCAGCAAAGGGGTGTGGCTCTTCTTCTTCTTCATCTCTTGGTAGATTCTGATGCTCAAAAAGTTGGGATGGATCAGGTTTATTAGGAAGGAATCTACCATGAGCATTTATCCTCCTTCCTCTATGCATATGGTATCAACTCAATATCAGCCAGCTCACACAAATAATTGGCAAAAGAATAGTGGATCATTACTTTACTAAATGAGGGTTATACTAAGAGAAAACTTTCAGAAATACTAAAATAAGAAAAAAACTATCAATGACTCCAAATAACTCCTTAGTTTGACACCATCCCCAACAATTGCACCAAAAATGTTGGCCTCTTACAATGATTTAACAACTAATCCCTTATAGATGTGATTCAGAGATTGGACATCAATTCGAATAGCTATCTTAATCATTATGAAGGTGCATTTAACTTGTCAACCTAGGGATGTAGACTTGAAATGGGTCGGTACAATATGTGTACTAGGAATCCAAAGTAGCCATATTCATTCTACAGCTAAGAAAGACATAATGTTGAATGTAAATCACTTGGAAAGAAATAACGTAATTATTGAATATCAACCAATAACTATACTAAGCTGAAATGCATGATAGGAATGAAAATCTAAGCAAACAAACAAGAAACTAATCCAACTTCTTTGGCTATAAGAACAGTCATAGAATGGAATTATAGTGGCTATAGGAATAGACAGTTTCCAGATTCTTAACTAATTGCTTAACAGAAAGTACTGACTAAAATAAAGGATGGAATGATCACCAAGGGGGCCCCCTTGGATGAGTATCCCTTAAAACAAATGTAAACTCAGATGTATGAACATATAACTTCATTTTATTCATTGGAAAGCATGAGTAAAATTGAGCAGCATAACTATATTACTGAAAAAATAAGAATGTGAGTACAACATCAGATTAATCAACCTTCTAAGAAGGAGCATTTGAGTCTTATTTATAGGAAGAAAAACTACTAACTACCTAGCAAGGCGGTCAACTCCAACAGATTAGGAGGATGCCACTTTAGGGAAAGCATAAAAAGTGGAGAGGAGGTTATGCGTGCGTGGAATCTGGTCAAGCCAGTTTTCCTTAACACAGATCTAGCATAACAATAGCTCCTATATTCGCTCAAAAAACTATTAAGACCATTTACAAGGAAGTTACAATTCTTCGATTTGAACTAGGAATCTCCCTCCATTGAGATTTTTCCCTTCATTGACCTTTGAATGATCACCTTGTTGACCTTTATGATAGACGACCAGCTGGCAGAATCTTCCTCAATTTTGTAGGCTTCTAATTATATCTACATAAAAATATTAGTATGCACATGCTCAATTGCATATATATAACTATCTTAAAGTAACATTCATTAATCCACATGTAAAATTAACATAGATAGTTCATATAGCATGTCAATGTTATTTAAAGGTTACAAAAATGAGCTTATGACCAATGTCTATAGTTTTGAGGAAATATCATAAAAATGTCAACATCCAAGTATCAAGGTCTATGACAACTACAACAAATGGATAATAAACTCTATCAAAATCGAGCCATAAACTAGACTCATCACCCTACACACACCATGTCAAGGAGCTTGAGCATTGTAGTGGTATCATCACTAAGGTATGAGAAATCCTCAGACAGCAAGTTTATCTTAAGAGGCTCTAGCTTACCAGGCCTCAAATCAACTCCCTCCTCCTCCTACACAGACTTCTCACCAGAGGGCTCCACATTTGGTGTCTTTTGAACTAGGGAGTCGTCAATTTCAATAGCCTTCTCCCGATCACCCTTCTCCTTGCATTGCTCCATGGCATCCTTTAAAGCCTCTTCTAGTGCCTAATTTTTTAACTTACCAATATGCTTGGAATCCCTTTTAGGCTTTTCCTTGGCCTCCACAACCACTACATTATCCTGTAGACCCTCCTCCTTACCACGCGCTGCAACAGAATCCTTCCCATTAACAAAAACATTGTCCTTAGACCTGGAATCCTTAGAAACAACATTTTTATTGTTGCTAGTAGATTGTGACTCTAAATCTTGAAGAATAATCTTCTTAGAAGCCCATTTTCCTTTAGTGTTTCTCTTCTTCCTCTTCTTAGAAGGAGCGGCCATAGGGAAAGAAGACCCATCCCCACCCTCCTCATTCCAGTCCTCCTCCCTAGTAGCACTAGTGTATGAACCAATTGAGAGGGATGCATCATTGATAGCCTTTTCCTTGCCCTTAATTGATTTAGTAGGGATAAGGGCTCTCACATGCTCCATTATAAGTAGGATGAGGCCCTCGTGCAGAACTGGCACCCTCCTATTTTTTGAATGAGCATACATAGACACCTCCAACAAAGATAAGAGAAAGAAAGGAAACGAAATAAAAATCCCCAGTCTAAAATGATTCAATAAAGTGAAATGGTAGCCTAAAATTGTAGTAAACCTACCTTCAAGGGTAACATACCACATGATAATCTCCACAATATCTACCCAAATTTTCCTTAGAGACATCTATTCATAGCCCCAAGACGGCATCTTGATAATTTTTTTCATTCATCATCATTAAAGAATTGAGTCATGGCCTCCTAAAACTAGTAATGGTAGCAATGAACTCCTCATTAATCTCAAACACCATTACCTTAACATGTAGCTTACAATTATGCCAATAGGAGAAAAATTTCACCAAATTCTTGGGATCATGGTTGTGGAGCCTTTCTAGGTAAGGCGTCAAATTATCATGCTCAAGAATCCTCCAAATTTTACTTCTTCCTCAAACTAGCATAGGAATGGGACTCAATTCTACTTTGATCACCCCCCATATTCACAATTACCAAAAGCAAAATCCCTTAGATAGAGATGTTCGACTGAGAGCCAAAAAGAAAAGGAATACCCACAAAGCATGCAACTATAATGCAAGTACAAATGGTAATATCAATCCAGTAAATGAGCTCATCCATATCCATCATTTCACAATAAAACCTTAGCATCCTCAGGAAGGAGGGAGTACTCCTCCCATGCCTTAAAATCATTAGCAAAAACATTTTCAAATGAGTTTCCCTCTTGATAGATATAAGTGACACAAGTTTCCTCACACGATCTTAGTATCATTATAGCATCCTCAATCAACTGATCAATTGTCTCGCTAGGCTTTTGTATACCACGTAGGCAATTAATGATGTTTAGTGAATCTCCCTCAACCAAAAGTTTAGAGTAGCCCTTTTCCAAGGAAAATTTAATATTGATGAATGCAACCTCAACTTCTGCACATTGATTTGTAAATATTTTTAAGATGTTACAATTCTTGTAAATCTATAAGTGTTTAATAATTATGGTTTACTAACAAATACATTGAGTTACTTTTGAATGTGATGTTTTGAGTCTCAAAATATTTTTCCTCGTGTAAACCTATGTTATGGTATATATTGTTTATTTTATGTTTGAATGTGTTTTTGCTTCCTTTAATTTGGTAATATAGCTTGATCACCTCAAATTCTAAGTGTTGAGTAGAGGATTTTTTGTACTAATCTTTATTTGAGTGAGAGCTTGCGTAAAGAGGGTTTTGATCTTATTGTTGAAAGATATGGAAAGAAAATTAAGGATAGAGACAAAGAAGTTCCTAGGAACATAATTTGAGTTGTGAAAGCCCAAGATGGAAGATGTTCTTATAGAGTGATATCTATGGGTGGTAGTATCTACATCCAAACCGATAGCTACATCACAAGAAAACTAGGACAAGATGGATAGAAAAGTAAAAAATATTATAAGACTTAGATTAGTCAAATCAATATTGTTGAATGTGCATGACAAGACTACTACAATGAACCTTTGGAAGAATCTTGGAGAAATTTATCAAGATAAATCTTTAGTGGATTATTTTTCCTAATAAAGAAATTATATACCCCCAGTCTAGAGGATGATGGGTTTATGTCTAAACATGTAAATTCCTTCAATATGATAGTCACCTAGTTGCACTCTGTGGAAGTGAAAATGAATGAGGAGGATCAATATATGAATTTGTTATGTTCTTTTCCAATTTTATGAGACTGATTAGCTATGATAATTAGAAGTACTACCACCAAGTTCAATATGGACAAAGTGGCTACATCTTTTCTTTATAAAGAAATGAGGAGTTCTTCTAAGCTAGTTAATGAAGCCCTAGTAGTTTTGGAGGATCCAAAGAAAAATATAAGAAGCAAGATAATTCTAGATACAGATCCATGGGATATCCAAATCTATCAATACATTCAAGGTAAAATTTTGGATCTATAACAAAGCTAGACACTTAAGAAGATATTGTAAGGAGGAGAAGAAGAAAACAAACATTTTGATGATGATTCTAAGATATCCTCTCAAGATGAAGGTGATTATTTTATCACTACCTTGGATACTCATGCATCAAAAGTTTCACGGTTGATAAAATTTGGTGCCTCTTTCTACATGAATTCATATCAAGGTTGGTTTACGAAATATGAAGAATATAATTGTGGGAAGGTGTACCTTAGAGATGATTCTCATCTAAATATTATTGGTTGGGGTAGAGTCTTGACTTAATTACCTAATGGAAAAGTGAAGGGGATCAATTATGTATCAAATATCCCTCATTTGGCATGGAACCTACCTTTTATAAGTAAAATAAATTATGCATATGTACAAGTTTTTTTCTCAAGTAGAGGGTACAATATGGTCAAAGGAGATATGGTCCTTGCTAAGGGTGTTCAAGTTGGAAATCTATTTTATCTATATGTATGCATAATTAGTGCAATAGTTTATCAATTCATGCAGTAGAGAGATCTACAGAATCTTCACCTTCACCATTGGAACCAATAATAAAGGAGTATAGTGTGTCTACTTATGATGGTCATGTTTTCTTAGTATTGTGGGTGCTCATGAGTTGGAGACTACTCTACAAGTAGATAAAATAATGTAATAGACCCAATAATGGATAACATAGGCGAGAAGGGCTTAAGGACCCCAAAAAATAAAAAATCTTGTTGAGGGGTTAAATTATTGTAATCTTCAATTTGGTTTCGTTTAACATTTCATATGTCAAAAATAAAACCATGTTCAATTTTATTCTAGTTCTCATAAATATTCTAAGGTGTTGCATTGAATCCATCTGAATGTATTTGGTCCTACTAATGTTCCTTTGATTCTAAATCTATCTATTGTGTTCCTTTCATCAATGATTATAGTAGGACATTGGTATATTTTCTTAGAAGTAAATATGAAGTATTCAATCATTTTAAAATTATAAGGCTCTTATAGAGACCCAGACTTGTAAGAATATTAAGATTTTGAGGAATGAATAGTAGTGATTTATTTTTGAAAAACAAAATGATTCTATAAGGATCATGGGATAAAAATACATAAGACAAAATTCTATACACCCCTCAAAATAATGGAGTTGTGGAAAGAATGAACATGACATTGATGGAGAGGACTAGGAGTGTGTTAAGTGGGACAATCCTTAAACAAGAAATTTGAACCTATGGAGGTGTAGTTGGGAAAAAATTCCTCATTGATACATCTTTAAGTATTTGGTTTTGATTCATATACGCATGTTCCTAGGGAGAATTAGTCAAATTTGGAGAATAAGGCTATAAAATGTATCTCCATTGGCTATGGTTTTGGTGTCAAAGATAGAAGATTTGGGACCATGTGGTTCAGAGAGCTTTGTATTGAATTATTATTATCTCTAGAGAAGTTAAGTATTAATTCATGGTATTGTAGCAAAAGAAGGATGGAAAGAAAGATGTGGTTCAACTAACCCAAAATAATGATAATGTTGAACCAAAATCTTGTGAAGGTCCTAAAAAGGAGGATATATCATATAGTTCAAAGATTTTTCAAGAAAAAATAGAACCTCCACCTTAGTCACTAAGGAGGTCCACCTGGGAAAGAAAACAATTAAAAAGTTATACCCCCTCTTATTGGAGATGTATTTTTTATTTTGATTACTAACACTAATTAGCCTAGGACTATAAATGAGGCTATGTGTATGAATGATGTATATTCTTGGTAGGTGGGAATGGATGAGGAGATGTTTTTTCTGAAGAAAAATAACAAATGAGACCTAACACATTTTCTTGATTGATGAAAGCCTCTTGGATGCAAATGGGTGTTCAAAAGAAAAATATATTTTGATGGTGTTTTTAATAGGTACAAGATGATATTGGTTGCAAAGGGGTATTCTTGGGTTGAGGGAATATATTTTTGTAATATTTTATCTCTTGTAGCAAAGTTGATATCTATTTGATTTGTATTATCTCTTTTTGCAACATACGATATTTAGTGGTGCAGGAGCACCAACCATTTGTCATCTGATTTTGTTTGAATTTGCATGAAAATAGAAGTCTTTGGTAATTTAGTGTGTCAATAAGGTCATATGGACCACTTGGATGTGTCTAGGAGTTCAAATTTTGCAAAGCAATATAATGTTATAAATAATGCTCAAAAGATGCCAAATATGTAATTAAGGGTTTTTATAGGGTTTAGTGTGTGAGGTCTTTGATTTTGGTAAATAAGGTCTTGTGAGACCATTTTAGGTTTTTTTGAGTCATATTTAATGGTCTTTAGGAGGTTAAGAGGTTAAAGTTGCTAAAATGACAAAAATTGGCAAAATTGTCAAAAAGTGTAAAAACAAGAAAGCAATTTTTAGGGAGACCAACGGTCAAGAGGGAATTTGAAAGTTAGTTGGTCAATTGGAGGGAATTTTTGTGAGATGAATTCTTAAATATGTTCTCCCAATCGATATAATTGATTGATGAAGATATTTTGAAGTTTCAATGAAGAACCCATGTTTTTACATCATTTTCTGAGTTTTCTTTGTAAATTATGCAATATCAGTTAACTGTATGGTTTCGTACTTCAGAAAAACTCTCTAAAAGTATGTGCACTTGGTAGAGGATCATGTTACCTGAATTTTACATCTATTTTGAGATTTTTTGGTTGAAATTTGTACAAGTTTGATTTGAAATACACTTACCGGTATGTAGGTGCAACTTGAAGTTTTGAGGCCCTAAATATGGAGTAAGGCCCATTCAACAAATTGTAATCACTGTATCTATGGGATGGGAATATAATGTTATTCTAGGATGGTATTGAGTAGGAATTTCTCTGTATGGTGAGATTTTGGGGTGAGGGAACATGACTGTCTTGAGAAATTTAGAGATTTAGGGTTGAAAAGTGATGGTTTGAGAGTGAGTTTGATGGAATGTTGTGTGTAGAGACTTTGTAAATGTTTTGTGAACTTTTGTAGGCCTATTGCAGTGTGTTGGAGGTAGTTTTAAGTTTGTAAGAGTTTGGAAATAGCAAGATTGAACATACCCTACCCTCTAATGCTGAAAATTGAGGATTTTTTGGAACAGCGAGTAAAAGAGAGTTTGTGTGTCTAAAAAATGGTGAAAAGGTCCTTTTATTGTCTGTTTAAGAGGTCTGAGATGTTTTTCAAAGATGGTGGTGAGATTCTAGAGGACTTCCTTTGGAAAATATACCTAATCAGTCTACTAGGTCAGTGTGGTTTCAAGGGTTTGTGTGAATTGTTCAAAGGGAACCCAAATTGGTTCTGGAATATGTTGAAGTTGGATATGAAGGGTGTTGAATCTTTCATGAGTTAGGTTGTGGTGAGAAACTTTGATAAGAGAAGTTGTGAAAACCAAATCTACAAACCTAATAGACAAAGGGCAGAGTTGTATTAAAAAGGTGACTTATGAAGGTTTTGTGAATCTTTTGTTGTTTGATTCTAACTTTAATTGTGTTGATTGTGAAGGAAACCACCTATACCTACACCATTTAAGCTAAGCATGTGAAGACAATATTCCTTCATGGTGATTTGGAGGAAGATATTTATATGTAATAGCTAGAACACTACATTAAGAAAGCTAAAGAACATTTGGTTTGTAAGCTACAAAAACATTTTTGTGGTCTTATGAAATCTCCTAAGATGTCATGCCAAAAGTTTGATTCTTTTCTTTTAATTTTTAGATTTCTAAAATCCAAATTTGATCATTGAAACTATTATAATATGGACAATAATCCTATTCTAATTATTTCATCATATGTTGATGATATGTTATTTTTAATAATGAGAAAAGTTTAATTTGTGATTTGAATTGTTAGATTTTAGTACAATTTGAGATGTGAATTAGGGGCAACTAGATACATCTTATGGATGGAGATTAGAAGAGATAGAGTGAACAAAAAAAATTGGTTGGACCAAAGTAAGTATATGAAATTAGTGTTGGAGAAACTTAACATGATAGATTGCATACCATTGTGTGTTCTTGTTATAATAGGGACAAATTTATTTGTTGAACAATGCCCAATTTCTTCTATTGAGATGGAGGATATGAGTAGAGTACCTTATCCTACTATAGTCAAGAGTTTTATGTATGATATAATCTACAAAAGATCACACATTACTTAAGTAGTGTGATTCATTAGCTTATTTATGGCTAATCTTGAACAAGTACATTAGGATTGAACAAAGAGGGCCTTTAGGTATTAGTGGAATACCTCTAATTAGTTCTTATTCTACCATGGTTATTTTATAGGGGTAGGCATTCAATTTATATTCATGAATTTTTAGATTCAATTTTGGCTAGAGATATTGGAAATTCAGAAGATCCACCAATGGATATGTTCACTATGTTTGGCTATGCAACAAACTAGATGAGTGATCATCAAATTGTAGTTACTTTTCCTACCACAAAATTAGGGTACATGGAAGTAATCCATGCTTGCAATAAGTCCATATGTATTAAGATATTGTCTTCAAATGTTTGGATAGAAGCAAGAGCCATTTATGGTTCATTGTGATAGTTAGAGTCTCATATGCCTGGAAAACAACACAACATTTCATTTGAGGATGAAGCATATTGATTTCAAATACCGTTTTGTTTGATACATAGTAGACCTAATGGAAAGGTGATCTAGAAAATTTTGATAATTTACATAATGTTGTAGATGCATAGATAAAGTCAATGAGTACAAAAAAATAGGCATTACTACAAGTTTATGGGCCTATTAGCCCATAGCAGTTACATAATGAGGTTGATATGATCTTACAAGGTCTTTAAAATGTGGGAGAATTTTGGAAATAGTGCCTCAACCTTGCCCATAATGTTAAGATTACAAAAAGTGTGATTTTTTAATATAAAACATAAAAACATAGTTTTTTTTGGATGTTTTAGGCTACCAAAAATGATTTTTATTTTGTATATCACTTTGATATATTCAATAAAAAATGGGCCTAATTGATCCATCAGATCAAAAGTTATGGTCTCTAAAATTTTGCATAGAAAATATAAAAATGTTGATGGATGCATAAAGAGTTGTAAAGGGAAGTTACACTTGTTGACCAGCTTATGAGGCATGTCTTAACACATCAAAATAAATATTTTATTGGAGATGATTTTCAACATCATTTTTGGTTGTTTTTTCTCATGGTTTTCTAATTACCATTTGATGTTTTCATGCATTTTTTGTTATATATTAGGTGCTTGAGATGGAGGTTGTGTGTAGATTGTTATAGATATTGTTAAGCTATCAAAATTTCACCAAATATCACATGGAATCGATATAGGGATGGCCTTAAAATGTACACCTTTTGAGTAAAGGAATCTATAATTCATGAAGGTGTGAACATATTATAAAAATTGTGCACTAGATTAAAATATTTAGTTGCACAACTCATCAATTATTGATTTAATGGTGGAAAAGGTAAATAAACAAATTGAATGCAATACACAATAATTGAACTAAATTTTTTATCAACTAAAGGAATTTGAAAATAGGGCATAATATTTAGGTTAGAAAAAAAATATGTGGGGATAAATGTTTATTTAAATCCTCAAGGAATGGACTCTTGATCAATAGAAGTTGCCTGTTTAAAATCACCTATAATATTCTTCACTCCAAGAGTCATTCTTATAAGCATAATAGTTATAAAGTCCAAGATATTAAAATAAAAATATAAAATCATAGCTTCAAGAGGCAAAAAGGAGAAAATTATTCTATAGGATTCCTTAAAATATAATATTAGTCTTGAATAGACTCACTATGTGTTCTAATGGTGCTTGCAAATTATTCAAAAGTAACATGTGGAGGAAAAAATCAATAAATTGCTACATAAAGACCTATCTCTACTTCCCAGTACAAGTTCTCTCAGGTCATTATGAGGAAAATCTGGTGATATCTTTGAAAAATAATCTCTTTTGATCCCATTTTGTTTGTCATCTATTAGAATTCTCTCCCTCATTTATCTCATTCCATTATGTTTAGGAATTACTCTAAGTCAAGTAAAAACATTTATCTATAGGGACAAGATTTTGGCGTCCGCAGTAGCTTGTAGCCATATCAACCACCAAAATTTGATTTTGGAACGATTCTACTTTAATGTTCTCTACCCTAATTGACCCCTCTAATTCAAATAAGTTAAAAATTGCTTTCAATTTTAATTATCACAATGTAGAGTGAGAAATAAGGCAAGTAATAAATTCAAATTACTTGATGGACCCCTTATGCTTCTTCACCCCTTACAATGTGGTGGTTACATTTCTCTCTAATTCCATTGACCTCATGGAGTGCTCCTCAAGGGTTCATATACTATATCAAAAATATATTTGGGATTTTTTCATTAGTGAGGATCAGTTGAAGACTTTTGTGGACCACTATGATATCTCCAAAGGTGTTTATCCTATTGGTTGTTTATTCACGAGAGAAATTTTGCTAAAGGTTGAGTATGTTTGCATCCGTAAAGAACTTAAGGAAGACCTCCATGAAAATTGTAATGCAATTTTCAAATGCTCCATGTTGGATATGAAGTCTAACTGTTCATTTCATATTCCTTTCTTTGTCTCTTCGTCTTCTCTTGAAGACTGTTGTATAAATGAGGAAAAAACCTTATGTATGTTGTAAATAATAAAAAAAAAAAATCCATGCTTTCCGTGGATGCAACCACATTGGTGAACCACATTAAAAAAAAAATCTCTATGGGCTAATTTGAGTGTTTTTTATTTATCTAATTAAACAACAATTGGTATTAGAGCTTGTGAGATCCAGGGAGAGCAAGTAGGATAAAAGGTTTACAAAGTTACAATTGTTGAGTGGGTTATTGGTTTTGTATATTTTTCGTTGAAAATATATGTTTTTCATGTATGCTTTGTTCATGGTTTGAGGAGGCATTTTGTAGCCTTCTCAATGTGGAGTTTTTGGTATCTTTCTACAGCATTTTCTTATGGTATCATTTTACATATTTTGTTTATGAGCTCCATTTGATACTCATTGTAGATTGGAAAATTAGATATGAGGTGGATCTGGTGTTTGAGTCTTTAAGTCTACAGATTATTCTCTTTGATATCCTAGTTTGCATGTTTTTGGATCTTTGAGTTATGTAGTTAATGGGTATGTGCAACCCACTGGTTGTAGTGAGATGACTCAAATGTGGACTATCTATATCCATGAGATTCTTCCATGTTGATACAATTTTTTTTTTTTGCTTCCTTGAGATGAGAGGATGGATGATTAGAGAGACTGGCTAGACTTGTAGCATGCTTATCATGATACCATGGATATATTGGTATCAGATTTCAATGGGAGCTCTGGTAGTGAGAGTTTTTTTGTTGTCAGGGTAGAGGGTGGAAAAAGGGAGATAGGGAGGCCACGGAGAAAGGACCAAATATGAAAAAACCTCTCTTGTTCGCGCCAAGGGAAGGATATGTTAACCTTTTGAAGTGATTTTGGTATTCAAACTAGATCAAATCGAAGCAAAAATAAACACATAGAGCGTGTATGAGATAGGTAGTAAGATTATGAAGTTTGAATTGCTCAACCTCTGGAGGGTTACACAACATCTCAAAATAGATGATACATTATATTGGAGGAGGTGTCACTAGATGTTCCTGAACCGTAGCATAGGCTAGATGCCATATTAGGGGCGAAGTCATTTGGAAGAAATGGCATCCCATAAGCGTGGGAAAAGAAACCATTGCAAAATGAAGAATTGGGTTACTGAATTGGAAAATGAAGGAAATATTTCAAAGCAAACCACCCAACAAAATGCAAGTCGATTGAGATTATGGGAGTGCAATGTTCAAAGAGAGAGTGGGATTTTTTAAAACTAATGCAGATTGGTAAGAGTGCGCCAAGATGGATGGGAAGTTACATCTGCGGATAGATGCGAGAGAAAGAAAATGAATTGTAGCATGAAGGAATGGAGAATGTGTTGACATGCCAGTGAAGAGATATAGACAAGGCTAGAGGAAGTAAAAGAATTGGTAATGAAACAAGATAGGAACAATGGTGTAACAAAGAGTGAATATGAGAATAGAGAAGAGAAATTTGCATAATGTGAAAGGAAAGAGAAAGAAAAAGTGGAGGTTGTGAAAGATGAAGACAAAGGGATACTATTTTTTGAAAAATGCGACGGTTATCTTCATGTGATTGGAGATCATGGTTCTTGTTTATAGGATTTTTGTTATTGTACCATTGTGGAATCTTGATTCTAGATTAGAGAGTTTGGCATGATAGATGTTCTCTTGATACGGGGTATGCTCTTTGGATCATGTGGTTTTCCTTTGGGGAGATGTTAGATTATGGTGTCATGTTGTGTTCCTAGGTTATGCAGACGTGTAGTGGGATTTTGACAGTGGTCTTGTTGGTGCTCTTGGTATTGAGTACTTTGTTCATTTACTTGGAGAGCTTCATGATGGTGCAGTTTTTTTTTTTGGGAGATTAGCATGGATTGATCATGGAGGTACTTTTGGACACTTGGAGACCTTGGGTGAGGTTGGAGTTCTATTGGGATTAGAGAACACTTGTTCATATAGTTATTCTTTAGATATTTCATCAAGAAGACCAGGGAGCCTTCAGCTGGTTATGGATATGATTTCATTATGGACCTAGAGGAGATTATTCTTGGAGAGAGTCATTGTGACTTGGTGTATTCTGGAGGAGCATTCTCATTCTCCACTCTTGGTCTACTCAGCGATTTATCTATAAATAGGTATTGCCCATCCTATTTTTAGATGCATTTATTTGTATGCTTTATCTTCTCATGGTTATGGACCTTGAGCTATGATGATTGGTTCTTGAGGGTTCATTTGAGGGATGTTAGCATGGTTATCTCTATAAGATAGCTTTCTCTAAATGTACAGAGAATAAAACAAAATTTCAACATTGATCCCAGATAGGAATGGAAATTAAACAATAGTTCACCCAGATATATGTATTTTAGTAAGAGATGCATGCACAGGTTGAGATAGTAATATTGCATATTATTTTCTATTGAAATCTTCAGAACCAAGTTGAGTACACAACACAAAAATTTGATGGTTTATGCCAGGATCGATACTCATAATAGGGACATGTGATTCGATCTTAGAAACATGCATACGCAGCTTCAGGACAACCTTAGGCCCATAGAGAACCAAATGGATGCGGCTCCCTAAGAGTTAGTCATCTACCTTGATACTTATTGCTCCTGTGTGTAGGCATCTATCGAATTGACTTAGTTATCTATTTTTCTACTTTTGCTACTACACACTTTGAATATTGATGCAATTCCAACACAACAATGGTCTTGAGAGTAAACCCCAGTCTCGAGTTAGTAATGGAACGAACTATATGCTCAATGGACACTGGGTATAATGGTGATTCTTGAAATGGTAAGAGTAGAATGATCGCTATGCTTTATGGATTTGGATGGACTTCACTATTGTTGATGGCGAGAGCTGAAGGCTATGCATCCATCACACCATTTGGAGACCTCATGGTTGCTCTACATGGAATAGAGGACCTATTGGATGGAACCCAATGCATGTGAAATACTAGAAGTCTGCACAGATCAAGTGAATAAGTGCCTGAATAATAACTAAATAAAAGGATTCCTAACACAAAACTTCGAGTACCTCAACTACATTGAGTACCTGGATGCCACACAGGAAAGACTATGTCTTCCTCGATGATTGGTAGGATCAAATCCAATTCTATGATGATCGACTAGCACCAATGAATCTCCTTAAATACAAATGAGTAAAGCCACTACAAGTGTAGTTGACCCAAGAAAAGAAAAGAAAATAACTTAATTTGAATTAAAAAGAGGTTCCAACTTAAATAAGTCAGCCAAATATAATTTATTATTTATTTATTTATTTATTTATTTATTTATTTATTTATTTATTTATTTAGTATTAATAAACACTATTTTTAAACTCAAGTTAGCCCAAAGCTTAATTTGATTTTGGTACATTACAATCCTTGCATCTAGATGGTTGTTGGTCCTCTAGCAACCTTAGATTAGGATGTTCAAAAATTCCACTCCTTCCCATGTAGCATCTTTGACTAGAAAGTTCTTCCATTTTACCAAGTATTCTGGAATTGTCTTATTTCTCAATCGTTTCTCCCTTACGTCCAATACTATCTCAGGTTCGAGGATGAGTTTCCCTTCATCATAAAGAGATGGTAACTCAAATGATGGAATGATGTACTATCCCAAAGCCCTCTTCAAATATGATACATGAAAAATGTTATGAATTTTGCTCCCTAGAGGTAACTAAAGCTCATATGCAACCTCCCCAATCTTTTGCGTGATCCTAAATGGCCCATAGAATCTCGGTTTTAATTTTTCAGCTCCATTTTCTTTGAGGGAGGACTTCCCATAAGGCTGTAATATCAAGTAAACCATGTCATTGACCTCAAAAAATCTCTCTGCCCTTCGCTGATCTGCATATAGCTTTTGTTGGTTTTGAGCACGCTGTAAGTTTTTTTTGAGGGAGTTCATGATGTCCAAATTCTATTGCACCATGCCTTTAGCACTCAAAACTCTACTATCAGCAAGAATCAGATTCATGAAGGAGGTAGCCTCGTAACCATAGAGTGATTTAAAAGGGGACATTCCAATGGACATGTTATGTGTTTTGTTGTAACAAAACTCTCCAAGATGTAGCCATTTCACCCAAGTTGATTGCTACCCCATCACATAGTTTCTCAAATATCCCTCAACCCACTTATTCATGATCTTCATTTTTCTATTGGTTTGGGAGTGATAGCTGGTGTTGGGAGTTAACTTTGTGTGAGCCAAGTGAAAGAGATCTTGCCAAAACAAGCTTATAAACCTATTGTCCCTGTCACTCACAATGTTTCTTAGTAATCCATGGAGTTGAAAAACTTCTCTAAAAAATAGATTTGCAACTTGTGGAGCCTTAAATTTTGAAGTAATGGCATAGAAATGAACATATTTAGTGAGCCTATCCACCACAACATAAATAAAATATTTACCTTGCACCTTAGGGAGTCTAGTGATGAAATCCATCAAAATTATTTCTCATTTTTTATTTGGGATGGGCAAGCGCTGCAATAAACTAGCTAGTAAAACATATTCAATTTTATTTTGTTGGCACACCAAACATTCCCTCATGTGCTACAATATATCATTTTTCATCTCCTTCGAAGAAAAACATTATCTGACTTGCTTGTATGTCTTGTATAATTTCGAATGTCCAGTGAGAGGAGTATCGTGGAAAGCTTTTATAATCTTGTTCTTGAACTTGGATTGAGGCACAAGATAGACCCAATCTTTGTAGGCGATGAGTTCTTCCACCACCTTGTACCTATCATCGGTTAGCTTTCCTTTCAAGATGTCATTAGAAAATGAATCTCTAGCATACTCATCTATAATGCCCATCTTCCAACCAACAGATACATCAATCATGGCACATAAGGCTTCCTATAGAGTGCATCAACTACCACATTGTTCTTTCCCTTCACATATTCAATATCAAAATCATAAGCTTGAAGTTTTCTTAACCATTTTTGTTGTCTATCATTAAAATCTCACTAATTGAGGAAGTATTTCAAGCTATTATGATTCGTCTTCACCACAAATTTCCCACAAACCAAGTACTGTCTGAACTTAGCAAGGGCATGCATGATCAGTAGCATCTCCTTATCATAGATGGAGAAATCCTTCTCTGTATTTGTGAGTTTCTTGCTCTCATATGCTATGGGGTGCTTATTTTGCATCAACACTACTCTAATACCTTCCCCTGAAGCATCACACTCAAGTACAAAAGGGCATGATAAATCTAGAATAGCCAAAATAGGACATGAACTCATTACCTCCTTGATTTTATCATCTGCCTATTGTGTTGTGGGACCCCAAGTGAAAGCTCCTTTCTTAGTTAGATTTGTTAATGGTGTCACAAGCTGGGAGAAACCCTTCACAAACGTTCTGCAGTAGCTGCAAAGACCCACAAATCCCCTCAACTAAGTCAATTTCTTGGGTCTAGCCCAATCCTAAATGGCCACGATCTTTTCCTCATCAACACTAACCCCTTGAGCGTTTATCCTATGGCCCAAGTATAGAATCTCAGTCATTCCAAATTCACATTTTGACATCTTAGCATAGAAAAAATTCTTCTCAAGAATATCAAGCACCTCCTCTATATGCCTCAAATGTTCTTCCCATGTTTTACTGTAGATCAAGATGTCATCAAAGAAAACCAACACAAATTTCCTCAACTGAAGAATGAATACTTGATTCATGCAAGATTTGAAAGTAGTGGGGGAATTGGTCAACCCAAACGACATCACCAAAAACTCATAGTGCCCATAATAACACCTGAAAATTGTCTTATGCACATCCTCGTCCCTGACCCTAATCTAATGATATCCTAAATGTAAATTAATCTTGGAAAAGTACACTGCTCCATGAAGCTCATCTATCAATTCATCGATCATGGGGATAGGATAGTAGTTCTTGATGGTCTTCTTGTTGAGGGCTCTATAATTGATGCAAATACAAAGTGTCCCATCCTTCTTTTTAACCAACACCACTAATGAGGAAAAAGGACTCGAGCTTGGACGAATGTGTCCCATATCCAATAACTCCTTAATGGCCTTCTCAATCTCTTCTTTGTACACCCTCGAATGATGATATGGAGTAGTGATGACTGGTTTGGCTCCTTCTTCAAGCTCTATCACATGCTAAAATCCCCTATCTGGTGGCAACCCAGCAAGAATCTCTCTAAACACCTTGCACTTTTTATTCAAAATGGCTTGGATGTCAATGGGAAAGCTCCTTTCTTCCTTTGGTGGACTCGTGTCCATAATTAAGCACTCTACTACCCATGCTACTTCACCTCTCCTAAAGGATCGCTCCATTCATTTTGTTGAAACTACCATAGGACCATTCCAAGAGAGGCCCTTGAGAACAACCTATTTTCCATTATGCTTGAATTTTAGCTCCATAGTTTGGTAATTGGTGGTGTACTCTCCTAACGAATCAAGCCATTAAACCCCTAAAACCATGTATGTGTCACCAATGTCCACACCATAGAAATCATCCCTCATCTTGTGTACCCCTAAGATCAGCTCCATTTGTTGGATTCATTTAGTACAAGAGAGGATGTTTCCTGCAGCAGCTTCCACATCAAACCCTTCAAACTCTTCTACTCCCAAGCACAACTTGGCAACTATCTTCATATCAATGAAATTATGGGTAGCTCCACTATCTATCAGCATTGTCACTCTCTACCCTTGGATAATTCCTCAAACATGGAGGGAGTGGTATCGTGGTGCTCCTAAAAGTGTGGAAAGTGTTCCTCCCATGGGACCTCCTTTTATCACTATCTCTTGTTCTACCTCATTGGTGACCTTCTCATTACTTTCTTCTTCAATTTTTGTTTCATCATCGGAAGCCACTTCAATGTAGTAGACTTGACCCCTCCCTTGGCATTTGTGGCGTTTGTTCCACTTTTCTTTGCAATAGTAGCACAATCCCTTCTTATAGATTTCATTCCTTGGCATGTCATGTGGTCCTGGAGGAGGACCCTTAGGTGGAGGATTAGCCTTAATGAAAGACTTATTTGGCTTCCCTGCTAGTATACTCTTGACATTAGTCTTCCCTTTTATGGTGGAATCTTCAAGAATCAAATCCCTCTGAATAGCTTCCTCCAATGATGATAGCTCCAAAGCCCTCACTAAGCCACGAAAAAACTCTGATAGGCCTTCAATGAAAAAGAACATGAGCCTCTTATCGAAAACATTAGATACCATCACCACAAGTCTTTGAAACTCTGAAACATAATTTTCCATGGTGCTTGTTTACTTGAGTCTTGTTAACTCGTAGAAGTATGCTTTAGGATCTTTCCTATCAAATCTCTTTGCTATTTTATGTGTGAAATCTGCATATATAGATACTTGTCCAAACCCCTGGGTCATGATGCCATGGTGCCACCACTCGTGAGCTAAACCCTCCAAATGTATAATGGAAAATTGGATAGCTTCTTCTTCGGTCATGGGACTAAGAGAAAAATATGTATCCAACTTTTGTATCCATGCTTGTGTAGACACCTTCCCCAAGCCATCAAAAGTTGGAAGTGTCAGCTTATTCACCCTATGCTGCAAATCCCTATTGGGGTGGTGAGTAACTTGGCTTCCCTTCAATCCATTCATTAAATTGTGAAATTGAATGAATGGAAGTTGGTACCTTATCTTCAGATCAATCTGCATATAAGCTTCCATGCTTGCATTGATATCTCCTTCTATTAGACTTTGTTCTTCCCCTCCATTATTTGGTCCATGCTTGGGTAGAAACATGGGTTGTGTGGGGTGCATAACCTTATTAATTTGAGTCTCAAATCCTGAATTGTTGGAATGACTACCTTCAAGGCCATTGTTTGAAGTTGATCTGCAATTGTTGTTCTTGTCATTCATGAACTGCATCATTAATTGTATCATCTAGTTTGTTTTCTCTTTTTGCTTGGCCATTTGCTCCTACACATGGGCCAACTTTTTCAAGAAATTCTCAAATTGGTCATCCTTATCTCCCATCTTCTTACCTTTGTCTCCTATTTCAGAAGACTTCGTTGTTGATTTCTTTCTTTTCCTCTCAATGGCATGTTGATCTCTTTGACTCAACTGCATAAAATACCCTCAGGTTGGCAAGGTCTAAGGCTTTGATACCACTATAAGATAGATTTCTCTAAATTCACAAAGAATAAAACAAAATTCCAACACCAATCCTAGATATGAATGGAAATTAAACAATAGTTCACCCAAATATATATATTTCAGTAAGAGACGCATGCACAGGTTGAGATAGTGATATAGAATATTATTTTCTATTGAAATCTTCATAACCAAGCCAAGTACACAATAGAGAATTTGATAGTTTATGCCAAGATCGATACTCACAATAGGGACACGTGATTCGATCTTAGAAACATGCATACGTAGCTTCAGGACAACCTTAGACCCACGAAGAACCAAATGGATGTGGCTCCCTAAGAGTTAGTGATCTTCCTCAATACTCATTGCTCCCGTGTGTAGGCAATATCGAATTCACTCAATTATATTTCATGATACTTCTACTGCAATGCACTCTGAAAATCGATGTGATTCCAACATAGCAATGGTCTCGGGAGTAAATCCCAGTCTCATGTTAGTAATGGAAAGAACTGTATGCTCAATGGACACTGGGTATAATGGCGATTCTTGAAATGGTAAGAGTAGAATGATTGCTATGCTTTTTGGATCTGGGAGGACTTCGCTACTGTTGATGGCAAGAGTTGAAGGATACACAGCCATCACACCATTTGGAGACCTCACTATTGCTCTGCATGGAATAGAAGACCTGCTAGATGGAACCCGATGGATGTGAAATGTTGGAATTCTACACAGATAAAATGAATAAGTGTTTGAATAAGAACTGAATAGAAGGATGCCTAACATGAAATTTCCAATACCCCAACTACATTGAGTACCTAGATGCCATCCAAGAAAGACTACATCTTCCTCAATGATTGGTAGGATCAGATCCAATTCTATGATGATCGACTAGCACCAATGAATCTCCTTAAATACAAATGAGCAAAGCCACTACAATTGTATTCGGTTGAGGCAAAGAAAAGAAAAGAAATTAATTTGAATTCAAAGGAGGTTCCAACTTAAATAAGTCGGTGAGATGTAATTTATTATTTATTATTTATTTATTTATTTAGCGTTAATAAACACTATTTTTAAACTCAAGTCGGCCCAAAGCTTAATTTGATTTCCAGATATTACAATCCCCTTGTGCATATGAGTTTAGGAGATGTTGATTGGGTTGCTTCCTCGTTTTGGAATGATTTGAGTTTGATCTTCGTTGGTTAGAGAGGCTTACATCCATGTTGGTTGGGTGTTGTTAATACTTTTTATTTGGGATGGTAAAGGAGATCGTACTTGGCACAACTTAGCACTTGGTGGTGTTGGTAGAAGGATGTGATATGGTTTGGAACTTCTCTTATGGCATTATGTTTCTTCCTACAGTTTCTTATTCATCTGATATGATCACTAGTTTGTGGTCATCTACTATTGTTGTACTTTATTGTCTTTTAATAGCAGTATGTAGTCTTTTAATGCATATCATTTGAAGGACTTGGGAGAAGTGAGATCAAAGGTGAGAGAAGTGAGCAAAAAATTGTTTGTGGAAGTATGCTCTATTTTGCAGCAGGTTGGTTGCAGTTTGCAAATCTTTATGGTTGTTCTTGGTATTACATGATTTGATTATTCGCCACATTTTTTATGCAATTTCTGATTGGTAGACTTGAGTTGTTTTTTGGTTGACATTGCTCATGCAACATCAATTCAAGGATATATCTGTGTTTTTCATTGGACTGCAGTATAAGGATCTTCAAATTTTTTGCACATCAATTCTTTTTGGTGTGTTTCACTATCCTGGAAGATGGTAATTTTTTGTGTAGAATAGTGGATTATACAATGATAAGAATTCTTGTAAGGGTTGGATATGTTGTTCACATGAGTTTACCAATGTTGTATAGTTAGTTGGATATTATTAGCAACTAGTTGTGGTTGTTATGGTGATGATTCTTGTCCACTACAGAGGCCTATTTATTACCATGGGATTTGGTGATTGTGTTTGGAGATTGGTTGATGCTGGGTTTTTTTTTATGAGACAATAGACCATGGAAATTAGACTTCAAGTGGGAGAATGTTCAAATGTGAAGCTACAACATAGATCGAACTTCAAGTGGGAGATTGTTGGATATGAAGTTTGACTGTTCATTTCACATTCCCTTCTTTGTCTCTTCCTCTTCTCTTGAAGACTATTGTATAAATGAGGAAAAAACCTTATGTATGTTGCTACTAATAATTAAAATACTTTTTCCCTACTTTCCCATGGATGTAGCCACATTAGCGAATCACATTAAATCTTTTGTCTATGTGGGATACTTTGTGTGTTGTTTATTTATCTAATTAAAAAAAAATTATTATTAAAACTTGTGTGATCCAAGGAGAGCAAGTAGGATAAAGGGTTTACAAAGTTACAGCTATTGAGTGGGTTATTGGTTTTGTAGATTTTCCATTTAAAACCTATGTTTTGCATGTATGCTTTGTGCATGGTTTGAGGAGGCATTTTGCAACCTTCTCAATGTGGAGTTTTTGGTATCTTTCTATAGCATTTGCTTGTGGTATCATTTTACATATTTTATTTATGAGGTGCATGTGATACTCGTTGTAGATTAGCAAATTGGACCTTAGGTGGATCTGGTGTTTGAGTCTTTAAGTCTACATATTATTCTCTTTCATATCCTAGTTTGCATGTTTTTGGATCTTCGAGTTATGTAGTTAATGGGTATGCACATCCCATTGATTGAAATGAGATGACTCAAATGTGGATTTTTTATATCCACGAGATTCTTCCCTGTTGATGCAGTTTTTTTAGTTTGCTTCCTTGAGATGAGAGGATGGATGATTAGAGTGACTGGTTGGACTTCTAGTATGCTTATGATGATACCATAGATAGATCGGTATCAAGTTTTAGTGGGAGCTCTTAGTAGTGAGAGTTCTATTGTTGTCGGGGTAGAGGGCGGCAAAAGGGGGAGAGGGGGGCAACAAAGAAAGGACCAAATATGTAGAAACCTCTCTTGTTCACGCCAAGGGAAGGATATGTTAACCTTTTGAAGTGATTTTGGTATTCAAAATGGATTAAATCAAAACAGAAATAAACGCATGGGGCACATATGAGATAGGTAGTAAGATTGTGAAGTTTGAATTGCTCAACCTCTGGAGGGTTACGAAGCATCTCAAAACAGAGGATACATTAGATTGGAGGAGGCAACACCAGATATTCATGAATTGTAGCATAGGTTGAATGCCATATTAGGGGCGAAGTCATTTGGAAGACATGGTAGCCCATATATTAGGTGCTTAAGATGGAGGTTATGTTTAGATTATTATGGATACTATTAAGCTATCAATATTTCTCCAAATCTCATATGGAATCGATATAGGGATGGCTTAAAATGTATTCCTTTTGAGTAAAGGGGTCTATAATTCATGAAAGTGTGAACATATTACAAAAATTGTGCATTAGATTAAAATATTTAGTTGCACAACTCATCAATTATTGATTTAATAGTGGACAAGGTAAATAAACAAATTAAATGCAATACACAATAATTGAACTAAAATTTTGATCAACTAAAGGAATTTGAAAATAGGGCATAAGACTTAGGTTAGAAAAAAATATGTGGGGATAAATGTTGATTTAAATCCTCAAGGAATGGACTCTTGATCAATAGAAGTTGCCTCTTTAAAAGCACCTATAATATTTTTCACTCCAAGAGTCATTCTCATAAGCATAGCCATTATAAAGCCCAATCTATTAAAATAAAAATATAAAATCATAGCTTCAAGAGGCACAAAGGAGAAAACTATTCTATATAGGATTCATTAAAATCTAACATTAATCTTGAATAGACTCACTAGGTGTTCTCTTGGTGCTTGCGAATTATTCAAAAGTAACATGTGGATGAAAAAATTCAATAAATTGCTACACAGGGACCTATCTCTACTTCCCAATACTAGTTCTTTGAGGTCATTTTGAGGAAAATCCAGTGATATCTTTGGCAATTAATCTCTTTTGACCCCACTTTGTTTGTCACCTATTAGAAGTCTCTCCCTCATTTATCTCATTCTGAATTACTCTAAATCAAGAAAAAACATTTATCTATAAGGGCGAGATTTTGGCATCCATAGTAACATGTAGTCATGTTGAACACATTGAACACCAAAATTTGTTTGTGGAATGAGTCTATTTTGATGTTTTCTACCCTAATTGACCCCTATGAATCAATTAAGTTAAAATTGCTTTCAATTTTAATTATCACAATGTAGAGTGGGAAATAAGGCAAGTAATAAATTCGAATTACTTGATGGACCCCTTATGATGTGGTGGTTGCACCTTCTCAAGGGTTCGTATACTATGTCAAAAATATATTTGGGACTCTGTCATTAGCGACGATCAGTTGAAGACTTATGTGGACCACCATGATATCTCCAAAGGTGTTTATTCTATTGGTTGTCTATTCACGGGAGAAATTTTGCTAAAGGTTGAGTATGTTTGCATCTGTAAAGCACTTAAAGAAGGCCTCCGCAAAAACTGTAATGCAATTTTCAAGAATTCTCATTTGTCATTGTTGGATCAAGAATTTATGAAGAAAGCCAAACACACTTTCCACACCATCTGCCTACTACTCAATCACTGCCCACCAACTCCCATCAGGGATAAAAATGTTTTGATGAAGTTCAGTCTACGATGTCCTCAGAGATCTCACCATGATAAATTTTTAGCCCCTAGGATTGTCGATGATGCTCTTGCAAAAAGCCAAAGAAGATAGTAATTAAAAGTGGCAGGATAAACTTTTTGCAGAGTTTCCTTTCTATGGATTCTAGTTTATCTCTATTTTTTTGTTGTTGTGATGATACATAAGTTCTAATATATTCCTTAGCGGTTAGCTTTGTATTAGACACTGTTTTGTAAAAACCTTGTAAACTCTTTTAAGACATAGCTCTACTCTTTCTGTGGATGAATGGGCTTGGGAGAAAGGATCAAGTACCATAAACAGTTTCATACAACAAATTGGAAATAAACAATTTACAAACATCATCTTCATGTGTTACACTTAATAAATTATTTTAAAATATTCTAATACATTTAGGCTTAGACTAGTTATCATGGGATGGAAATCTTGAAGAAGCCACTCCAAATCTCTAGGAACATCATGAATATCCCTAGAAATATTAAGAGGATAGCTCCCAAGCCATGAAAAGGATGTGATAAATAAGAAAAAACACAAAAATAGGAACATAAAACAATTAGAACACTGCACTCCACCATTCTATCAATATTAATTTTGACCATCAAAATTACACAAGCTAACCTCCAAAGTTAGGGAGCTTACTCCTCTCTTGAACGGATAGTGAAAACTTCCCCAAGGTCACAAGGCTACCAAATCTTGGCTATGCGAAGAGAGCATAGTGGAAAATAAGATGCTTAACAAGCTGTTTATGGGTATTGAGATTGTTTAATGTTCCTCAGACTAACTACACACAAGAAATCAATTTTTTCAAGAAAATTATAGCCACATATAAAAATTAGTGCTTTGAATTCTAACTAAAATTCAATATGCCCTTTTGTCTAGATAAATAATGAAGCACAAAAAACTAATCTAAAACCTAAACTATCTCTAATTTGCCTAATATAATCAAAAGAAAGAAAAGGGAAAATATAAGGGAAGCAACGATAAGAGATAAGAAAATGGAAAAAAAGGGAAGAGAATAGAAAAAAGGCTTGCTAATATGGAAAGAACTATGAGCTTTGCCTAGAAACATAAAATAACCATTCAAACTATTGTCAATTCTAACTCAACAGAGAAGCATGAACAATGTAGAAGTTTGAAGAAATATATCAAACAAATAATTTTTATCAAAAATAGAAAGAATAAAAATAATAATTACTAAACTCTTTGTGCGAATTATATCCAATTTTTTTTAATAGACATACATTAAATTCAAAATATTATTTACAAAGAAAACTCAACCAAAACATAAATAGACGAGACTCTCCACTCAACTACTCACACTTGAAGAGTTAAGTTTTTAGTCTCTTCAAAGCTCATTCTCAGCTTCTTCTATCCCATGAAAATATTTCTTCTATCCCCAGAAAATCTAACCAAAATCATACAAGAAACCATTGATTTATATCCCAAGCCAAAAATACATACATGATTTACCTAGATAACACGTTTCTTTGAGTGTTTGGTGACATCATAAATCACAAAATTTTGGATAATTCTATCCCTAACATGAATTTTAATACAAATTTTAAAAGTTTTGCAAGCTGGATATATCTTAATCAACATGTGACTCCAGATTTGGTACTTCACAAGCATCTAATCTTTAGTCATACCTTGTCTCTTAATTTGTTGCATGCAGGATGTACTTAATAAGCCTAACCACTAAAATTTCCACCACAGCAAACATTGTTATAATTCTTCTATCATGTGTGATCACAAGAAATCTAATTTGTTCTTGATTAGATTGCCTTGACCCACTTCCAAAAGAAAGTCAATATCAAATTTCAAAGATAGTACTTTAAAATTTGAGCTCTAAGAAATTTGATCTATTTTCTTACAGTAAATAAAGATTATTCAATTCTAGATTTTGGGTCTAAATCTAATGTGTGGGGTTACACAAGATCCATCATATCATGCTACATATCAGATTCAGGCTCATGTTTCATGGGAGCTCAGAGCAAAGCCAAGTCATCACCAAGTCAATCATGGGGTATCAGAAAAAGAATAGTTATAGGCCATGTATCTGCAGGCAAAATCCAAGCTCAGATCCACACAGCCTATTGCAAGCCAAACATAAGTCATCAAATTATAGCTGTCCTAGAAACAATTGGGCGGGGTATAATAAACACAAGCTGGCAGGTAAAGGAATGTGTAAATGATTGGGGTGCACATGGTATGACGGGGACAAGTGATTATAAACACATGTCAGCCAGAATAAACAGAACACATAAAAACATTATACTTAGCTCAAGCACAGGTCCTTTGTGAATGCCATGCAGATACTGTCTGCGTTTCAAGGATGTGGGCTTCAAATGCAAATAATAGAAGACATGTTCTCAAAAAGGAAAAAGAAAAACAAATAACTCAAATAAAATAGAGATCTTCGTGGGTCATATATATATGTATATGTATATGATATCATTGGATTTATGTACTGAAAATCAAAATAAAATAAGATCTATACAAATTCTAGATAGAGTGTTACAAATATCGAATCTGAAAGGGGGGTCCAGTTTTTAAATAAATGAGGCATGTTGCACAAATGGAAATAATAAGATTGTGAAAATATTAAACATGACATATAATGTTCAAGGATTAGAGTTTAATTGGCTAAAGCATTGATTTCTCAGTATGGAGACTCAATTTTGAATCCCAAAAAGGATATCTAATATGAAATTATAAGTTGTGACTCTTGGTCTTCCATAATTGGCTTCTAATATGGAAGTGGTTTATTAATAAGTAGAATTCTAAGTTGTCACTCTTCGTCTTACATAAGTGGTTTCTAGTGTGGTTGCTCGGACGGAGTTGTTATTTGTCTCATGATTGTTCTCACAAGATCTTGTAAGTGTCTCATGTTGATGTTCGTATGAGAAAAATAATTGTAAAACAATAATCAATATAATAAAAAAAAATGACATATAAGGAAGTAGAGGAGCTAAGTAGACGAGCAATATAAAAAAAGATGCTCCCCAAGTGTAGAAAGAAAGTATAATTTATAAAATGTGAAATGACACTAGGAGATGTACAACAAGTGTGGCATAAAAAAGAGATCAAAGTCTGAGGATGCTAGGAAATTATGATAATTAATTGCAATCCTAATGTTTAATGTCAAATCTCCCAACATCTTGGAATGGATACTCGGATACCCATGTAGGTGATTGTGGGATATTATTATTTAATTATTCTCAGCTTGTAACTTGCAACTATTTTTTTAATGACATTGAAGAGGGAGGCGGAACATGATGATGATGGTTACAATTTGACTTGACTTCATTTACACCACTTCCCTAATCCTAAGTAATTGGGGTGGGGTCCACAAGGATAATGGAGACCATAACAAAGTGCTACTTTTGGGGATTTTGTCCCTCTTCATATGGGTCAAAGATGCTTGAGGAGTTATATTTTCTATTCAAGGATGCATTGATTTGTCACATGGGGGTGTTGGCTATTTTCCATAACATTGTTTTAGGGTTTTTGGTTTCAAGAATCCACTTGTGGTTTCCTCTAAATTCTTCTCTATAAATTTTATGAATTAGATAGGGGTTTCATGTGTAATAACATGTGCTCTCTTTGATGGTAGAATTTTTTTCTGAAAGGGTTTCTCCATGTACATCTAGTGTTATGTTTTATACTATTACGATTCATTAATTCTAAATGATTTCTTCATTTCCATTTCATTGCTTAATACATAAACATTTATTAAAATCTATATTCTTAGTTTGATGTTATTGTTCCAATAGTTCACTTTATGTTTTAACATTTGGTATCAAAGCCTTGGTTTTGACTTGAAGGGGATGCCTTTCTAGAAGAGCTATTAAAAATTTTTGTAGTGGGAGAATTTGGTTTGTGTTTGTAGATGTGTGTGTATAATGGAAGCCATGACAAGTACATCTGAATCAAAGATTGAGAAATTCAAGGAAACTAGTTACAATATTTAGAAACTTAAAATATAAGATCTTCTTAATAAGAGAGATCTTGTTGGAGATTTATTTCAAACAAAGATTAACCTAATAGGATGTTTGATGAAGGTTGCAAGAAACTAGATGAGAAGGCAAGAGGTACCATCTAATTGTTCCTTGTACATATTATGTCCTCATAAATGTCTATGGGGAGGCTACAACACATCTCCTGTGGAGAAGGGTCAATGATATTTATCAAACAAAGAGTGACATGGAAAATAATATTTACTTGAAAATACAATTATATTCATTGAAAATGAAAGAAGGGAAATTGTTTTACAACATTTTAATGCATTTAATTTGATTAAAAGTTAGTATGATCCATTGATGTTAAGATAGATGAGGAGGGTAAGTGTATATTTTTACTTTACTCTTTTCTTGAGTCATGGGAAAACCTAATCATTGTTATTCTTGTGATTCATTATAGATCTAAAATTGGATGTCCTTTTTTTACCTTTCATATAGAATAAATGAGGATAAACATCATGGATAAGTACTCAAATATGCATTACATGTTCAAGGAAGACCTAAGGATTATGGAGGGTCCAAATGGGATCGCAAAAAAATTATCAAGATCTAAGTTCTAAGGTTGTTCTAGACCCTAGGAAATAACAAAGTGAAGTGTTGGAACTATGGAGAATGAGGGCATGTTAATGACTATAAAAATAAGAATACTTATGACTCTATTAAAAACTTCTCTAATGAAGTTGAATCTAAATCTGTGTCTCTAATGAATCATGGTTGGTTGACTCAAGTTTTTTTTATCATATTAATCCTCACAAGGAGTGGTTCTCTTCCTATCATGCTTATGGTGTAGGAGAAGTATATCCAATTGATAACAATTTGTATTTTTTTTCCATTGTAAGGTATAGTTGTGTCTCAATGATGGGAGGATAAATAATCGTACTAGTATGTTGCATATTCTAAGACTTGTTATAAAATTAAAAAAAATTGAATCCAACTTGAATGATTATTAGTTGCATGTGACATTTGATAAGTATATTTATATGTTGGTAACAAGAAATTTGGTGATTTCCAAAGGATGTTTCATTTGGACATTGTTTATATTGGATTCCTCCACATTTTGTATCTATACCAACACAATTGATAATTCTAAAATGCAAGTATGTTGTGGCACCAATATTTAGGATACTTTGGTGAAAAAGTGTTGAACCATTATTAATTAAAATATGCTTGGTGATTTTTTTTGTTTACTCTTATGATCATTTTTATTTCTATGCACATTGTGTGTTTGGAAAAATGGATTGAGCGTATATTCCCTCTAGAAATTATAAAATAAAAAATATATCATAAACCAATCATTTAGATGTGTCTGGTCTAGTGGATGTGGGTTCTATGGATAAATATTTATATGGTGTCTTTTTTATGATTGTTCTAGATACACATAGGTTTTTTTTGTTCTAAATCTAAACTTTTCTTTAAGTTTAAAGGAACTTGTTGATAAGAAAAATAATAAGAAAATAAAGGTGTTGAAATATGATAATAGTGGTAAAATTGATGATTTTTTAAGAATGAAAGCACTATTCAATAGAAGACCACCCCTTACACACTACAACAAGATAGGTTTGTAGAGAGAATAAATTGAACATTAACAAAAAAATTCAAAATTATGTTAAGTGGTACATAGTTACATAGGTGTTTTTCAATAAAATCTATTATTATTACTTGTTACTTGGTAAATCAATCTCCTTGTTTGGATCTTGTTGGAAAAATTCCTTATAACTTGTTTGGATAGTGATGAGGGTACTCCCCTTACAAAACCACACACGCACAACTAAACAAGAGAGATAAATAGAAAAATGCAAAAAGAAACACTTGATTTCTATTATCTTGATGAAGTGAAATTACAATACTCAGAAAATAACATACTACAACCACATGGACCCCTTCTCATGACAGAAATCTACAAGCCAAAAACCATGATCTGCACTACCAGATCTCCCTTATGTAACCCTTGTTCTCCCTCTTTATCCAAGAAGTGTAACTAGTTTAGAATATTCTGGAAGGTGTAACCACATTTTGGCGCAAAAAATTCCAACATCTATTTCCCGCTCTAGAAGAATTTTTTTTATTTTTTTAATTTTACAACTTCTTAGGGTCATAACTTTCAATCCAACTGTCAAATTTTCAATCGCAGTATATCATTGGAAAGTTTGTGAAGATATCTACAACCATCTTTTGCCAAATCTAAAAGATCAAAGATTTTGCACCCTATTCATGGGCTCTAAAGGGCCTTAATTTTCAATTTTAAACTTCATTGGAGAAATTCCTTAGAATGAAAATTTAATATCTTCCAAACAGTACAGGATTTTGAGATGATTCTTTCACCAAAAATCTTATTTTTCAATTTCAATCCTTGGGGTCAATTTTTGTGTCAATAGGAACCCGAATAGGCCAATTTACTAAAAATAGTAGGTGACTATTTTTGGTTGTTTCAAACTCCTAACTATCCCAAAGACTACATGAGTCACCATGGGCCCCAAAAAAACTAAGGAAATTATTAAAAACATGAAAATACAATATTTTTGGGTGATGCAAGATTTCCCTTACACCACTTGATGCTCCCGCATTATACACCCAAGATAATTTGAAAAGTAACCCTATCATTTCTCAAGTGTTAGAGGGAAATGAAGACGATTAGCCTTAGCTTCAAATAACCATGATGAATCTTCAATAGGCCTTCCTCTCCATTTCACCAAGTACTCTACATATTGCCTATTTCTTGTGCTTCTACCCACATGGCTATCCAAAATTTCTTCTCTCTTCCTTTTCTAATGTAGGTGTTGGAATGTTCCACTATGCCTCTATCAATTCATTCTCCTTAGCTCCTTCATGATAATATATCAAATCAGCAATGTTAAACATAAGTGAAACATGAATCTCACTCGACAACTCTACCTCATAAGCATTTCCTCAATCATGCTTCTTTAGGATCTTGCATGGTCCAAAATTCTTCATCTTTAACTTATTATATGTACCAACTAGAAACCTATCCTTTTGCAAGTGAACCATGAATTCATCTCCTACCTGGAACTCCTTATACCTGCTTTTCTAATTTGCCTTATCCTTATACTAAGAGTTCATCTTATTGATATGCTTTTTCACCTCTTCATGCAAATTCTTTAGGTGCTCAGCAAAATTGTTAGGCTTAGCACTACTCTTCTCTCTCGTATTTATCTTTCCTAGTTTAGAAGTAGTTCTTGGACTACTCCCATCCAAAATTTGGAATTGTGATTTACCAATGCTCCTATTGATAGAATTATTATAAGAAAATTTTTCCTATGGTAAAATCAAATCCCATCCATTGGGTTTATCTCCTACTAAGCATCTTAGAAGGTTACCCAAAATCCTATTCACCACATTCATTTTTCCATGATAACTTTTTGGATGGTGTGCAAAACTAAACTTCAAATTAGTCTTTAACTTCTTCCATAGAGTCCTCTAGAAATAGCCAACAAACTTGGTATCTTAATCTGAAACTATGCTCTTGGGTAGACCATGTAGTCTCACCACCTCTAAAAAATAACTTTGCATCATGAACATCACTAGTATTATGACACGAAATGAAGTGTGTCATATTTGAAAATCTATCCACCACCACAAATATGGAATCATGCCCTCTTTGTGTCCTAATAAATCCAAGGAAAAAATACATACTAATGTCCTCCAATGGCCTCTCAGGTACAGGTAATGGATGATGCAATCCATTATTTTGACTTGCCCCTTTCGCCATCTGACATACTCTACAACTTTGCACAAATTTATTCACATGTTTTTGTAACTATGGCCAATAGTAACACTCACAAACAATAGAAATAGTCTTATCTTGACCAAAGTTTCTAGCTAATCCTGCACTATGTTTCTCCTTAATTAGGTTATCTCTCATGGAACTGCTTGGAATGCACAACTGATTCCCTCAAAAACAACATACCATCTTGGATTGTAAAATCTAACTGTCTCGTCCTATCCAAAGTGATAGGCTCCATACAAGCTCTCCAATCCTATGAAAAATCAACGTCCTCGGGATGCAAGCTCGTGAGTTCATTGAACCTAACAACTTCAATATGTATTTCTATTAACAAACTTTGCCTCCTACTTAAGGCATCTGCAACTCTGTTAGATCTTCCACTCCTCTGCTTCAAAACAAATGTAAACTCTTTGCAAAAATTCAACCCATTTCAAATTTCTTTGATTCAACTTCCCTTGACTATTTAAATATTGTAAATCCTAATGACCAATAATTAAAACAAACTCTTTTAGCAAAAAATAGTGTCTCCACTTCTTCAAAGCCTGAACTATAGCATAAAACTCCTGATCATAAATAGAATACTCCTTTGCATCATTCAACTTTTCACTAAAATAGGTAACGAGTTTACATTCTTGACTCAAAATAGCTCTTATGGCATTTCCACTAGCATCACAATCTACCTAAAATACCTTGTTGAAATTTGGAAGTGCCAAAATGGGTTTTGTTGATGCAAAATTTTGCAGGCAGCAACCTTATGGGAAACTTAGCTATTGGGGGACTTGTGCACGTAGCTAAGTGACCTCCGGGGTTTTATCGAAGCTAGCTCTTCATTTTTTACTTGGGGGGAGAAAAGGGAGAGAAGATAAACATAAAATGACAAATCTAAACTAAGGTGATGTGTCGAAGTAGTAGTGAAATAAGTAAGCACATTGTGTGAAACAAAGGCTCGGGGTAGTCATTAGCATTATCAAATAGACAATTCTCAGCACTGCAAACATAAGAACATCAAACTATTTGCACAATATAACCCACACGGAACAAGCTAACACAAAAGAGTAACAACATGATCTATATTATGCTTAGATATATGAAGATTTCAAAAGCTTGAAATAGATGCTCCTATATTTCAGAAAATATGAGCACAATATAATGTCTTATCAAATGCTTGAAGACAGAGAGGCCGAACAGAATGACACGGTCTGTGAATTCAGATCTAATAACAAACACTACAGAGGCTAATTCTCAGCACTAGAAAATTTTCTCCATCTAACAACAACCATAAAATGAAGAAAGGGTTGCTTATATTAGCTAGCCCACCGCCTGAAAGCACCAACAAGAAAAGATGCTCCTGTGAGATCACCAACAATAATGATTCCAAATCACCGGTAAAAATAGAACAAAGGAAAGGTAGCCCACCAGCAAGGACACGTCAGGGAGAAGTGGGCCATGCAGCAATAGGACGAAAATACACATGGCAGCAAGACGGAAATAGTTGCAACAACCATTGAACCAAAATAACAAACACCCAAACGATCGCCACATGGAACACCTATGGAAAAAGCAACTGTGGTATGGGCCCCATACGAATGGAAAACGGGCAGAGGTGATGTGTCAAGCGATCAAAGCCAAGCAAAAAGAAAGAGAGGCATGTTGAAGGGAAGCTCTGATAGGACGCCACGTGGCAGTGGTCGAAAAGTTGTGAGCGATACACAACAAAAGGTGGAGCTGCAAATAAAATAAAGACCGTGAAGGAAAATAGCGATGTGTGAATAATTATTCATAGCCTGGCGACTCATAGGGACATTTTTCCTACGGAATGAGAACCTCCAGATCGTGGTCTCGCAAACCAGTTCACCAACTAAACAAATTGCTCTCAACTTGGAGAGGGCAGACTGAAGAGACATCCAGACTTCATCTGATGGTGCAAACAGAGTGCGCAAGTTTTCATGTGTCATGTTTAAATCAATAATTTCCTTAAAAGGCAATCCACCAGACATTTTTGCTTCAGAATCAAGCTAGAAAAAGAGTTGTGCAAGTTGATGCACCATGTTCTCGATATTGGCAGTAGTCGGAGGCTAATCAAAGACTAAAATACAAATATATCTTGCTTTTTCTCCTTGGTCCTTTCGATGATGTGCTCAATGCCTTTTACTGTTTGGTCAGCCAAGAAAGGCGACGGAAGCCCTTGCTGAGTTAGTTAGGAGAATTTATCCCACATGTCATTGGTAATCTGGGTCAACTTTGCTCTACACTCACTGACATGTTGGACGACTTCATGTATAGAAATGAGAACATTCACACTCATGGTTGTGGCTATTCAATCCTCAACTCTGACACTGCTCAATGCCTCGTCAGAAGTTATATATAATTTTTTCAACAATTGCCTAGCTTTTGGAACTCTATCAAAAGTCTTCTCCTGCGCTTGTTGCATTGTCTCACTAACCATCTTGCATAAGTTGGTAGCCTGGGCCATAAATTTGAGAGTGGGCTGCAACGTAAGACATAGCAACTTGACCTTATCCCAGTATGATGCATGTAGTTCTTTGGCTATTTCCAGCAAGTTCATTTGAGATGTAGGAGGCTGAGATTTGAAATGATCCATCTCTGCAGCCTTGTTGCTCAATTCCGCCTTCAACTCCACAATACTTCCCTCTAGGACTGAAATCTTATTCTTAAGAGCATTATTTTCTTCCTCCTCCTTCAAAGCCAACTTGGCCTATTTTTGTTTTTATGTTTCCTGCTCCAATGAAGCATTCATTTCATTCACTTCATCATTGGTACTCTACCGGAGTTGTTTCAAACCATCATTTTTTTGTCTCAACTCGTCACGAAGGGCCGCTTCGAATGCCTGGAATTGCTCATTTTTTTGCTCTCAGGGCTGGAACAACCTCTACACTTAGAGTCTGAAGTTCAACGAACCTGGTCTCAAAGGAATTTCTTTCATTCTATAGCCAATTAATTTCAATCACCTGAGCCTTATTCTTATTTGACCCAATCTCCACCTTTCCCTTTAGATCCAAAATTTGTTCATCTTTCTTCTTCATCTGGTGACTGAGTTTGAGGAAATCAGTTGTCACCACCCTTTGGGTTTCATCCATTAATTCTACTTTGTCCTGCAGACGAGCTTGTTGCAAATCAAGATGAACAACATTGATAGAATAATCAGTTGGCTACATCTCCCTGAATGACCTGATGACGTTGGGTGTCAAATTTGCGAACATCAACAAATTTTGACCCTCATTGAACATAGTCTACGTATGGGGCTTCGCAAGTTTTCTTGCATTCTTCACCCTTCTTTTTTGAATTTAGTTAGCTCAGGCACTTTTGGAAACATCCACCTACGAGAAATACTCTTGGGATGAAATACCTAATCCACTAGCAAAAGGATACTCTGGGGGAACTGCTAATGGAAATGACAGCATGCTTATCATATTAGTGGATTTGCTAGGTCTTGTAACAATTGTAGGGGAAAAGGCAGGATAAATTGAATGCTCTGAGATTATGAAAGCATAGCAGGGGAAAAGGCCAAAGAAGTACCCACTTCACGCTAAGGCATTGGAGATACAAACTGCTGACTCAATGGGCTAGAATGTGTTGCTATTATTTGCACCTCAGGAGTAGTGGACATGGGAGGAGGCGAACGGGGACCTCTAGGAGAGCCAATGTTGACCTGCCCCGGGTGACCAGTGAGAGGAAGGGTTGATGAGTGACATGGCAGAAACAGACGCAAAGGAAACTAGAGACATAGAAGAGAGAGAAGAAGGGGAGAAATGTACGTGAGTTTCCTGAAGATTTGTAGTAGATACAACTACCTCTTCCTATTTTTCTCCTCCTCCTCCTCTTTCCTTCTTAATTTGAGGCCTCTTCTCTTTTGGGGAATCATCTGGGTCTAGAATAACTCTTCGATGGCTCCTAACAAAGCTTGACCTATTCCTACTCGATCTAGAAGAGCTAGTTGGTTCTGACAGTTATGTGTTTGAAGAGCTCTCTCATTGTGATTGTTGTCTACTTATCGTCTCTGCTTGCACAGGACCCTCTTGAATCATTGGAGCCTTTTGGGCTACTTCTTCATGCTCCAGAGTTACGCTTTCTACCTCACCGCACCGCTCAGACCTCGAGGAGTTGGGAGAATCATCACAATCTAAATGCTTACAGCACCAAATATCATCAAACTGGTTGTCTGTGTTCACCTCCTAAAAGAGGCCATTAGTCTTTTTGTTCTCTTGTCTATAAATCTAGAAATATTTGATCTTTTTAGGCTTCCATTCGAACCTCGCTAATTGGTTGTAGAGGAATTGATTTATTACATGATTTGGGTTAGGCTTGGCTAGTATAGGATAAAAATTCAGCCAAGGTGGTCGACCAAAGCTAGAAGGGATGTGCTCAAGGCTGATGTATAATCTCACATTTACCTCATCTGCATTTCTCTAAGGGTCCCAAAATGACCCAAGCTAGTCAGAAATCTTAATTCCTACCTCTACTAAATTTTCCACTGGATTATAGCACCATGTATCACAGATAACCACCAATCCAAGGTGACCTAACTTAGAATACAAAACTTCAAAACTATTCACCCTCAGACTCTTCTTTTTTACCAATTCCATAGAGCCAAACATGATTGGCAACGTCAAATAGAAAGTCAAATGCTTTCCTCCTTAGTAATCGTTTTCAATATTACATAGCTTCCTGAAAACCTCCAAGGCCAACACCCTATCTGAAACAAAACACAGGAGCTAGAATGGCTCTTAGACGAAACCTTGCATGTGGAGCATTGTAAAATCTAAACCAAAGAACCAGTCACAAGGTGGTACAAGGCCCTTCATCCATGAAATTTGACTTTGTGCCAGGTGCCTAGACAACTTACCTCTAGTTCAATCCAAATCTCTTAAGGTCAGAGCTAGAAATGCATCTGAAAACACATAATAATCAAAATTTCTTAAGAGGATAGGAGTCCAAGTTGAAACTGGATTTCTAGCGCCATTTTCATCAAATACCACCAGGGGCATAAATTGTTGGAAATAATTCAGATTATGATGTAAAATCATGTAAGCCAAGAAAGAGGAATACATGAACTTAGAACTAGGCTCAAACTCCTTCAGCTGCTAGCACATCCTCTCCACAATGACTTTTGCAAAGTCCATCAATAGAGGCTCCTTATTCTTTTTCAACATAAAACCTATGCTCATATGGAAGTCTGAAAATTCCTTATCTATATCCAAACCACACACCAATGCCAACATAGAGAATACAGAAGCCAAGTCTTCTTTAAAAGCAGCCAAACCAAGAGGAAAACTAGGAGGAACAGAATTATCTGATGGCTTACCCATTTTGGTGTTGAAAATCTATTGTGTTGCTCTCAACGTCCTCCAGTAATTTTGCAACCTAGGAAGATCAAAATCCTCAACACCTTGAAGAGCATTGAGAGGGATGCACAACATACCTTGGAGAGCCTCGTGACAGATGACCACCTTGAAACTATGGTCATTTATTACCCCTAAATTGGCATTGAAACTCCTAGCACAGGTAGCCACAATCTCTGAACAGTAGTGCACCAAAGGAACCATGTATTGAGGGAGACCACAATTCCATAGCCGGCCATAAAAAGGGTCACTGAACCTTTTCATATTTTCACATGCACCATCTCTTAAACTTTTGGGATTCTGAGATAACTCTGGGTCTCGGACATTGTCCCAATCCTCAAAAACCAAAGCTTGATTTCTAGGAGTAACTATGTTTAACATCTTCTAGTCCATCGGCTTAGTGTGGGGCCATTAAGGTTTAGCAAGAATACCTAGAGTTGCATAAGAAATCTAGTCATAGATATTCACACAAGGTTCCTGCATCTTTGTTCATCAATGTTGTTACCGGCGATGACCTGACCTGAGCTCTCTGCAATTTTAGCTATTTTACCTTGTATTTTAGAAGGACTTTGTTGCTTGGCTTTTTGAAAACCTTTCTCTATCTTTGCAAATGACTAAGGCAGTTACCTATTTTACCAACCTCGCACAATTAGTTCCTTTTGCATGTTGCTCTTATTTGTCTTTTTTATTTTTGAAAATAGTGGATTAGCAAGAGGACACGCTATCTTTCACATTGATTATGCCATGCACCACTAACCTTGTCACTCATGCGAAGAGGCCACCAACTCACCAAATTATTCCGCACATTAAGAGTCATGACCTCACATATGGCAGCTCTATTTTTCTTGGAAAAGGCACCAAACAACAGTGCCATATCTTTTCACAAGCTTTTGCATTTAATGATTATGTGATTGCACCATGGCACATCAACCAATAACCTCACCTCAAGAGATTTTCTTTGATTTAACTTGGATGAAAACATTTCTTATGATGATAGTTCACTCCCTCTCTACCTTTTAAAAACTTAATTCAAGCAAATTGACATGGAATTTGATTACTTTCATTATTTTGCATGCCGCAACACAACTTTCATGGGCTCTTTCATGCCATTTTCCTCTAACATAAGCATACCTTGCTCATAAGGCAGATCTCTCCCATCTATAAAAGGACCTCTTGGAATTCTAGCAATCCACATTAGCATTTAGCTTAGCAGTTGGCCTTAGAATAAGTTGATAGTTGTTGTGCTTAGAGAGGGTGGTGGTAGTCATGGAAACACAAATTAGGCTTACGTGTAAGAAGACCCAAGCTGCCTTCCTAGGAAAAATTAGGTGCAGGCATCTAAAACGCATGACTTGCATGAAGAACCTTTTGTATGTGAAAGCCATAAAGTGGGTTCTAGGTAGAGACTACGTAGAGTATGAGAACCAATATAGGGTGAACACCAGTATTTTCTCCCACTTTGTAGCTTCTTTGTTAGACATTGGTGTTTCTAAGAGGAAGATTATGAGGCTGACAAAGCACGTATTTCCCAAACACTACCTAGGGGGCTTGGAGGATGTCGTGAGAGCTTCCAAGATTGTTCATGGAATCCCATTTGTTCGCAACCTGTGCCAACTTCTTGAGGAAGGAGGACATGTGCCAACTAGGCCTTTTTTGTATGGCTTTGAGATTGAAACTCAAGAGGAACATCACCACAAAGTCTGCCACGCCTGCCATTTCTTGATGAGGATGCACAACATTGAATATTTCAACGAGGTACAGTGGTATGAGAATTTTGAGAGGATGATGTTTCCAAACCCTATGCCACCTTTTGTTGTTGTTGGACCCTCAAACACCTGAAAAACGCTAAGAGGATCTCCCTTTCTTTTTTCTCTGCAATTTCTTTCAATGATGATATATGTACTTTTTGGAACATGGCCATGGGCCCCATAGCATTAATATGTATACAGATGTAAACATCTATATAATACATATAATACATATATTTCCTATATTCTGGTTCATCTCTTCATTCTAACTCATTTCATGCATCAATGTGGTTGTTGGTTTTAAAAAAGTACTGAGAATGGCCTAAAACTAACAAAGCAGGGAAAATATATACATATTTACAGACTTACCACAAAATTTGAATTAATTGAATTTCTTGAGGTGTATTCCATTGACTGGAATACCCAAGGCCTCACCCTCCATCGTTTCCAACTCGGACGAGTTGTGTTGCTTGCACTGTGTGATTTTGAATGGTCCTTCCCAAAGGCTATCAAACTTGCCATGCTGATCGGGCTTCACTCCGAGCTCATTAAATTTGAGCACCAAGTCTCTACATTGTAGACCCTGGTCAGACATTTTCTTGTCAAACCATTTCTTTACCACCTACTGGTGGTTAGTCATTTCCTCGAGATAATGCTCTCATTTCTCCTAGACCTCAAGTAATTCTTCCAACCGCACCTCCATTGCTCCATTTTTCTCAATTTCAAGAGACTTGAGTAACTATATTGTTGGGATTTCCACAGAGATTGGCAGTAATGCTTCCATCCCATATACCATCTCATAAGGGGATGTTTTCAATATTTGCTTGGGTGTGATATGATCTACCCATAGTGTTTTCTGGAGGTGGTCGATGGAAATACCTTCTTTTGAGATGACATAATCCAACAACTTCTCTTATGGAACCCCAAACACACATTTCTTCGAGTTCAAAGAAATTTTGAACTCCTAGCACTTCTAGAAGACAAGCTCGAGATGATCAAAATGATCTTCAGCATATTTTAAGAAAACCATCAAGTCATCTAGATAAATAAGAATGATCTTATGTATCAAATACCTGAAAGAAATGTCCATAGCTCGTTGGAATGTGGCTCCGGTATTTGAAAGTCCGAAGGGAATTTTAGCATAAGCATATGTTCCCCACTTGGTGGTAAATGTCATTTTGTGTTGGTCCTCCTCTTTCACTTGAATCTGATTATAGCTGGAGAAGCCATCTAACATTGAAAACATTTTGGAACCAGCAACTGTTTGCAGAATTACCTCCATGGAAGGCAGAGGGTAGTGGTCCTTTATAGATGCACTATTTAGGTCTCAGAAATCAACGCACAATTGTATATCACCATTCTTCTTCCGAACCAACACCAAGTTGGACACCCAAGTATTGTGTTTGATTGGGAACACTATCTGAGATTTAATCAACTTCTATAATTCTTGAGCCATTAACGACTCGATCTTTGGATTTACTGGCCTCTTCTTTTAACGCATAGGTTTTCCCCCCTCTAGTAGGTCAATGGTGTGTTGGATGATCCTGAGATCATATCCCTTAAGATCCTCATATGACCATGCTACCACATTCAGATACTTCTCACAAAAATATTTCAACCTTTCTTTATTCTTCTTTGAGACTCCTTTTCTAACCTTAAGCTTCTTATCCTCTCTGATGTGTAGATCAGCATAATTTCCTTTATTAGCTACAAGCTTTCTCTTGTCTTTCCTCACATCATCAAAATCAAACAGATTCTCGAGAGTAACCAAACCTCTGGGGAGCTTATTTGACTTAAGCTGGACCACTTGATCTTCATAGGCCTCAACGATCTTTGGTTGTAATTGGTTGGAAAACTCTCTAGACAACTAGAGAAATGATGCAATATGAGCATCACTATCAAACACCTACCAATTTTGATCATTATTTGGGACTACAGGCTGCACAATCACTCACACTAAATTTTTTTTATCAATCAACTCGAAAGCTGGCTCAAACTGGGATCCGATAGTTGCCATTTGGTCCACTTCAGAGTTCTGCTCTCAAGGTATGGCTTGGACGTTGAATGCCTTGTAGCCTTCAATCAAGTCCCAGACCCTGTGTCGGTATGATCACATACGAACATTCTTGGTGGCTGATAGCTCTCAGATTTGGTTAACCACTAGCTCTAAATCTCCGAACACCTGTATTTTCTTTGCACCCATTCATTTAGTAAACGCAAGCCGTGGGCAAGGCCCTCATACTCTGCTTCGTTGTTCTAGCACACGAATTGGAAATGATATGAACTTAAGGTTCTTTCCTTGGATGGAGATACCAAAAATATTTTGGCGTTGGCTCCTACTCTACATCATGCTCTGTCAAAGTGCAAGGTCCATAACTCTAAGGTCCCTTCACTTCCAAACTCCTTAGTCACTTTGGGCATAATCTGATCCTCCTCATGTATGATGTATGTCCCTAACCCAGTTGCATGATAGTTGCCAAAAGGATTTGAACTTATAAATTCATTTAGGAGAGCTTCTTCATTCTCAATCCAGGAACTACTTGCTTCCTCATCTTCTAGAAGTTTGACATGGGACATCTCTTCTGAGGTAATGGAGGTATGTGTTGCCTCAAAATTGATCATGGCGTCATCAGCTACATGCTTAGAATGCAAAGGTTCCACAAATATCTTCATATTAGCTCCATGTTTGGTTCTTAATATCAGGTGTGCCCAGTCCAACGAGATGTAACCTCCAATATTCACAATGAATTCTTAGGACAGACATATCTCAAACATAGGAGGGACATCAATAAGCATAATGTCTCGGTTCACAGTAATGCTAGGGCATGCAAATAATTTCATAGGAAATCCTTTGATTAACTCAATGGTTTCAACCTTGTTCCTGTCAAGTTGCATATCTCCCTTCTTAAGGGCTCATATTCAAGTCCTAGAGCTTCAGCTACTTGCTTGGGCATGACGGTGGTGCTAGCACTAGAGTCAACTAAACAATTATGCAATAGCTTTTTACCAATGATAATTGTTATATAGAAAGTCTTGGGTTTAGGCTTACCCTCTTTCCCAACCAAATTCTCTACTAGTTGATTCACCAAGACTCTATCTGGGCCTAGATTGGCTATCTTATCTTTTGAGGGTTGCTCAAGTGTCTTCATGCCCTCTTCTCCTAATAATTCCTTCTGTAATAGCAAATATTGCTTTGGTATGGCCAGGATATCCCACAAGGAGACATTGGTAGAAGATTTCTTAAGTTGTTCCACCACATTGAATGGCATTCATGGCTGATGAGCTATGGTAGTTGGCTCCTTCTATCTTGTAGCTGGAACATCTAGCTATTTGGCAATTGCTTAGGTGGCTGGAGGAGCTTTCACTTTCAAAGTGGGTGGGTTCTTGGAACCTAGAACAATGGCTCTAGACTGCTATAGAACTGATGACACAGTTGATGATGGACTGGGCATGGGATTAGGTGCCCCTTTAGTTTGCAAGGTTGTGAATTCTCTGGTGAGCCTCTGCTTAGAATGAGTGTTGTAATTTGACTGAACTTGCAGCACCTGGGTCAACAGAATTTCGTTAAGGAATGTCGACTCCTCTTCTTCCATCCAAGAAAAGAGTGCATGGTCTGGTGCTATATCTAGCTCTTGCTCTATATACATTCCTTACATTTGAGCGGTGAGAACCACGTTCTCCATCTACTAAGAGGTCTAGGCATGACTTTCGGAGTTAGGCATGATGCCTTGACTACGTTGTTCTGCTATCTTCTATTGTAAATTCCCTCACAGGAAATTTCAGGGCATTTATGCATCATTACAAGGGAAGCACCATGGGTTAATATCCTCAGCAAGATTATTATGTCCAATTGTCAACTCTTTACTCGTACTAGGATAGACAGTCTGCATCGGCATAGTCATGGGCACCATCTGAGTGCTATGTTGAGCTTGGGTATTGCTGCGCGATTTATCCTGCCATTGATTCTACTGAAAAGGAGGTTTCCCACCTTGGTAGTTTTGGTAAGCAGGCTTCTGGTAGGAATATTTTTGTCCCTTCATACTGGTTAACTCATTTTTCATGGTTTTCAATAGCTCTTTCATGTCGTTCACCTCAACCACTAGGAGGTTAGGCATTGGATCCATGTTCAGCGTCATTCCCGGGTACACATACATAGACTAGGGGGCACGGGAGTGCTAGTCAAGGCTACCTCTTTTTCTGTTGTGGTTGACTCCGAGAACACTAGCATGATAGGTCATGGTGCCAACTTTCTGGTGGTGATAATATTGTTCTCCACGGTGACGGCAAGGCTATATGCACCAGGTAAGGTACTCCTGCCAAGAGATTGTAGCATCACAGAGATATCAGGATTTATAGACTTCAGTAGAACATGAACGCTAGATCCAAAGGTGGCCGACTACAGACGGGGACCCTTTGCCATGTTGAATGAAATAAAGCATTGAAATCAGCCAAAGCTTCATAAGGAGCTCGTTTTATAGTAGCCAGTTGGTGATATAGCGAAGATCTATTGTCATTATTTGAGAAGCGCTCATAGAAAGGATTCCCGAGCTAATCCCAATTTCCAGTTGTATTAGCCTAAAGAGTACGATACTAGTCTAATACCTTTCCTCTGAAAGAGGTGGCAAGCAACCACAAAGCTACATTCTGGTTAGTAATGCCATGAACCAGGCATACATTATCCACATCTTGTAAGTGCTCCGCTAGAGTTTTTGCATCATCCCAGTGACTTTTGGGACAATCTTTAAATAGGAAATTAGGATTGGATCCAAAATTGTGGGTGGTACAAGGGCTATCAAAGGGCTACCAGCATCCTAGGCTACAAAATTTCTAGGTGCCTACACCATCTGTGCAAGGGGCGGAGGAGAAGTAGGAGGTGATGGAAGTGATATGTTAGCTTGTTGACCTCATGCCCTAATTGAAACTAGTGGTGGTACAAGCAGGCCAGGGGTTCTTGCGGTTTGAGATTTAGTGACAGGCCTATGGCTCATACACTCTTTTCCTTACTAACATTTCAATTCATCCCACCGGGCATGCCAGAAAAAGAACTGTTGACCCAAAAGTTTGCAGGTAGCAGCCTTATGGGAAACTTAGCTATTGGGGGACTTGTGCACATAGCTAAGTGACCTCCAGGTTTTTATCAAAGTCAGCTCTTCATTTTTTACTTAGGGGGAAGAAAAGGGAGAGAAGTTAAACATAAAATGACAAATCTAAACTAAGGCGATGTGTAAGAGTAGTAGTGAAATAAGTAAGCACATTGTGTGAAATAAAGGCTCGAGGTAGTCATTAGCGTTATCGAATAGACAATTCTAAGCACTACAAACATAAGAACATCAAACTATTTACAAAATATAACCCACATAGCACAAGCTAACACAAAAGAGTAACAACATGATTTGTATTATGCTTAGCTATATGAAGATTATAAAAGCTTGAAACAGATGCTCCTATATTTTAGAAAATTTGAGCACAATATAATGTCTTATCAAATGCTTGAAGATAGAGAGGTTGAACAGAACGACACAGTCTGTGAATTCATATCTAATAACAAAGACAACAGAGGCTAATTCTCAGCACTAGAAAATTTGGTCCATCTAACAACAACCATAAAATGAAGAAAGGGTTGCTTATATTAGCCAGCCCACTGCCTGAAAGCACCAACAAGAAAAGATACTCTCGTGAGATCACCAACAATAATGATTCCAAATCACCGGTACCAATAGAACAAAGGAAAGGTAGCCCGTTAGTAGGGACACACTGGGGAGAAGTGGTCCACGTAGCAGCAGGACGAAAAGATGTGCGGCAACAAGACAAAAATAGTTGCAACAGCTATCAAACCAAAATAACAAATGCCTGAATGATTGCATGTGGCAAACCTCCAGAAAAAGCAACTGCAGCATGGGCCCCATTGGAATAGAAAGCAGGTGGAGGCAATGTGTCAAGTGATTAGAGCCTAGAAAAAAGAAAGAGAGGAATGTTGAAGGGAAGCTTTGATAGGACGCCACGTGGCAGCAGTCGAAAAGTTGCGAGCGGTACACAGCAAAAGGCAGAGCCGCAAATAAAAGAAAGACCACGAAGGAAAAGAGTGGTGCGTGAATAATTATTCACAGACCTTTTCTCTGTAACTTTATTCTTCAACATATCAAAACTCTTTGTTGCTCTTGTAGTCCACTTAAACTCGTTTTTATCCCCTCTCATTATTTTAGTTAAAGGTGCACAAATACTACTTAAACTTTTGATAAACTTTCTATAAAAACTAGCCAAACCATGAAAAGATCTCACCTTGCTAGAACTCCTTGGTGTAGGCCATTCAATGATAGCTTTTACCTTCTTTGGGTCCTTCTTAAGACCTTTTTTTGAGACAACAAATCCCAAGTATACCAACTTTGTTTTCACAAAACTAAACTTCTTCAAATTGATCAACAACTGAACTCCTCTCTTAACTTCTCAAAAACTTTTCTAATATGCATCAAATACTCCTCCAATGTCTTGCTAAAATTTAAAATTTCATCCAAATAAATAATGACAAATTTTCCCAAAAACTCTTTTAGTACCTCATTCATGAGCCACATGAAGGTTCTTGATGCATTGGTTAGCCCAAAGGGCATGACTAACCACCTATACAAGCCATCTTTGGTCTTGAAGGTTGTATTCCATTCATCTCCTTCTCTAATTTGAATTTTGTGATAACCACTCTTGAGATCTACCTTCGTGAAGTACTTAGCTCCACTCAAAAAAATCATGATGTCATCCATCCTTGGCAAGGGAAATCTATACTTGATGGTGTTCTTGTTAATGTCTCTAGAATTTGTGCACATCTACCATTCCCCATCCTTTTTTGGTGCTAGTACTGTAGGTACTACACATGGACTCAAACTCTTTGTGATCAATTCCTTTCACAACAACTCTTGTACTTGTTTTTTCAACTCTTCACTCTTTGTTGGAGTCATATGATGAGCTGCCTTATTCAATAAACTAGCTCTTGGAATCAAATCCACCTGGTGTCTAATCTTCCTTATTGGAGGCAAATCTTCAAGTACATTCAGAAACAATATCCTAAAACTCATTCAACAAATCTAAAACCTCTATAGGTACCTCATTAGTATCTTCTTTATCAAGTCTAGGGATTAATACAAAACAGATATGCTCATGTCTCATACCTTCTAGGAACTTTCTTCCATCAACCAAACAAATCCTTGCATTACTACATACCTTTTCTTTTTCCTACATGGGTTTCAACTTATGATAAACGCCATCCCTTGTCAAGGAGTAGGTGTTGGCATGTCCAACATGCACCACTCATCAATCAAATAGCCACAATATTCCTAACAACATATGATATACATCCATAGGTATAATTTCACACAAGACCTCATCCTAATAGTTACCAATCTTAAACTTTACCAAATATTTCTCATTGACCAAAGCTCTATTGTCCTTTTGCAACCATGTGATCTAGTATGGATTTGGATGCCTTCTCCTCTCCAACTACAACTTAGTAACCATTTCCTCTGAAACAAGATTATCAGTGCTACCTTCATCAATGATAACATTACAAACTTTACCTTCACACTTACATTGAGTGTGGAACAAGTTCTTTCTTTGATCTTGTTCCTTCTCCTCATTCAACAAGGCTCTTTTGAAAACAAGGTTCTCTCCTCTTTCAACTTCTTCAGAATGTGAAGACTCAGAATCATCATCTAGATGTGTAACTTGTGCATTTCCTTTAGGTATTCTATTTTTCCTCCCTTGATGTTGAAGACACTCATAGGCTCTATGTCCTCTGCATTGAAAACAAGTTCCATAGAAGTCTCCTCTTCTTGGTCCTCATCTAGATCTTCCTCATCCTCTTTTCTTTCCATTATTTTGATCTTGAGGATAGTAGGTATTGTCTCCCTTCTAGTTCTGATTGCTACTAGATCCTTTAGTCTTCTTTTGATCTTTGGTTCGACCTCCATATGACCATCCACTAGTCTTTCCACCATGACCTCTACCCCTTCGCTTGCTTTCAAACCTTTTGTTTAGCTTCTCTTCTACCTTTGAAGCAAATTGATATGCATCTTCAATGGTAGACATCCTTACCAAAATAAAATCCTCTTGGATGCTTGGTTTTAACCCATTAATGTAATGGGAAACCTTCTCCTTGTTGGTCTCAAAATGGCTTGTTCTAATCAAAACCTTGTGGAATTCTTTTGTGCACTCTTTGACAAACCTTCATGCTTGCTTCAATCCTTACATCTTCTTTAGCAAATCCAATTCATAATTTGAAAGAATGAACTACCTCTTTAGTTTCTATACCATCCAATCCCATCTAGTTATCTTCTCTTTACCTCTTTCTTTTCTCTCCAACTAGACTTATTTCCACCATATGCTAGCATGGCCTTTCAGCTTGGCCTTTGTAAATTTGACCCTTTCTGAATATTCTATTTCCTCATACTCAAAATACTCTTCTATTTCATTGACCCAATTGATCAACTCCTCTACTTTCAAGTTTCCAAAAAAATAGAAACTTCTATCTCCGACCTCTTTCCAATCTTGGAAATGGCCCAAGCAATTTGACTTCTCTGGGATCTATTACATCTTGTGCTTCTTCTTCAAATGGCTCTTCATTTTTAGCCTCATATTTACTTTCATCTCTTCTTCTAACATCATCTCCTCTATGTAGCTCCTCTAGCAGTGCTTGAACTTTTCTCTAGAGGTTTCTAAAACCCTCTTCTATTACCCCAAAATTTCTCCCACCACGGTTTCTTCATGGAGGCATCTTTTCTCATAAACCCACTACCACAGGTCCTAGTGTAAACTACCTCATGTCCAATGCTCTGCTTGCACACTCAGGAACTCTTTCTCTAATACCACTTGATGAGGGTACTCCCCTTACAAAACCACACATACACAACTAAACAAGAGAGATAAATAGAAAAATGCAAAAAGAAACACTTGATTTATATTATCTTGATGAAGTGAAATTACAATACTCAGAAAATAACATACTACAACCACATGGGCCTTCTCATTATAGAAATTTGTAAGCCAAAAACTATGATCTGCACTACCAGAGCTCCCTTTTGTAACCCCTACTTCTCCCTTTTTATCCATGAAGTGTAACTTCCTTATAATATTCTTGAAGGTGTAACCCTATTTTGGCACTAGAAATTCCACCGTCTATTTCCCGCTCTAGAAGTTTTATTTATTTTTTTAATTTTACTTCTCAGATTCATAACTTTCAATCTATCACAACAAAGCTATTAAACAATGCATTACACTATTTAACTCAAAATTCCAAGCCAATATTACTTAATTATCCTTGCATGCATTCACATAAGCCTTCATTCATGTTAAAGCAAATTTAACTTGTTCTTTGAACAAGAGCATCAACAATGAAAAGACATTCAATGGAAATACAATGAAGATGAATTGAATGATCTTTGATCTATTTCATTCATGATTCATATGACGTATACAATGGATAAAAAAGGATATGGAAATATTTCATTTGCATTCAAAAGTGATAGTGTTGGTATACAATGCCAATAATCAAAAGACTCAAAACTACAAAACCTACAATAGACTTAAACAAAATTGTATATGTGTTCTATAACACAATTACTCTTCAAAATCAATCAATAACAACCCATGTGAATGACCTTGAATTCCCTTTTATAAAACAAGGGATCAACAAGCTTCAAACCATTACACGTCACATTTTTATTTGATATTCACTTTACATTTCAAAATTGCATAATTAAATGTGAGCTCATGGAGAATATTCAGAGTGCAAGGTAGTTACAAAATAAATATTCTAACCCACTCAAACTTGGACATTAGGTGTAATATTTAAAAGCATGCGACCAAATATTTTGCTAGGAGGATGGGACCAACAACATCAATGACTTAAGTTGTAACATAAGTGACTTGAAAAAGTGAACACAAGGTCAATGATGAATTAGAACCATATTAGGGATTTTGTATAGATAAGGGATTTAAGAGGGTTTTAACCCTAAGATTGAACCTTGGTGACTATAAACAAAATCTTAACACATTTGAGACCCATGGATGACAAAATTTTGAAATGTGACCCTAGAACCAACAAAATTTTCAAAGTCCCATCAGTGGCTCCAGTTGGGGACATCTATTCAGCATGAACAAAGCAAGAACTCAAAATCTCAAGTACACCAGACCACATACAAAATGTAGACAAAAACCCAAAAAACTAGAGGATGCCCGAACAAGGTGAAAAACCAAAACTATATACAAATCTCTACATAAAATACATTGTACATGGAGAAAAACATACCTTGGGTGAAGTATGGCTTCAAGAATTTTCCATGTACTAGTAATTCAAGAAGTTAACTAATTATATTTTGCAAGAAACAAGATTCATCACCATGTGTATTGTTGATCAAATATGGTCCTAACCACAAAGCATAAAATTTACCATGTTTACCCTTTTCCTGTGCTCTTGAATTCCACATCAATACCATATCACCAACTTCAAATTTTCTAGTTGAGGACCTCTTGTCATATAGATTATTCACTTGCACTACATCTTCATGTTCTTTTGTTGATCTTCTCTTCTTTTCTCATCAAGTTGTATCAAATAATTTATCTTGATTTGCATATATGGGATATCATCATCATACTCTTGTATGAACTTGTACATTTATAGCATATTTTTTATAGGTATTCTAGCCTCAAGACCATAGACCAATTCATATGGTGACTACCTTGTTGCTTTCTTGATGGTCACTTTGTTAGCCCAAAGTACTTGCTTCAACTTGGAGTCCCAATCTCTTTTGTTCTTCTTAATCACCCTTTTTATAATCTTTAGTAAACTCTTATTACTAGACTCAACTTGTTTATTTCCATGTTGGTGATAAGGAGATGAGTATGAAAGTGAAATTTCATATTTGTTGCAAAAGTCAACAAAATCTTCTGACCTAAAACACATAGCATTATCAAGTATGACCTTCTCAGGTACCCCAAATTTGGTCATAATGTTATTCATTAAGAAATCAATGACTACTTTTCTTATGGCCCTCTTTGTAGGAATTGCCTCTATCCATTTTGTGAAGTATTTTGTTGCTACTAATATCCACAAGTGCCCACCACTTGACTTCTCTAAAATCTCACCATTGAAGTCAATACCCCATTGTTGAAATGGTGCTTGCACTAAAACTGGTCTAAGGGGTAAGTTTCCTGAAAACTTCAACTTACCAGCAAATCTCTAACATCCATCACATGTCCTTACCCATTTTTTTGTATCTTTAAAAGTGTTGGCTAGTAGAACCCTTCCCTTAAATTTTATGAGAAGTTTTTTTGGACATGTAATGACCAACACACACACCATTATGCATCTCATACAAAATTTCTTGGGCATGTTTCCCATTTACACATTTAAGCAATACTACATCCATGTTTCTCCGCCATAACTCATTGTCAATGATTGCATACTTAATGGCTTGGAGCTTGAATTTTTTCTTTTCATTATTTATTAATCCTTTAGGGAACTACATTATTTTCAATTAATACACAATATGCATGTACCATCCAAAATTTGGCATATCACAAATAGGATATACATCCACAACATTAGTATTGTTTATTTGGTTGGCTTCTAGATTTGACACAGCCATTAACTTTGCCAACCCTTGTCCTCTCACAAGCTTAGTAATCTCAATGTTGATGTTAAACTCCTAGATCTGGTTGATCCATTTGTACCTTCTACCCATGACCTCCTATTGAGTAAATATATCTTTAATAGTAGTTGAAGGTACATATGCAACAATTGTTACACTGACTAGATAAGTTCTAAAATTCTTAATTGCCTTCACCAAAGCATAAGCTTTCTTTTCAGTCATTTCATATTTTAACTCAGCAACTTGCAATAATTTATTTAAGAAGGAAATTGGATGCTCATATATGCACTCCACTTCCTTGATAGTAGCATCCCATAATTGGGTGGAATGTCCACCACTATAATACTCATAGTGAGTTCTTTGTCAAGGAATGCAACTAATTTAAATGGAATGTATTTGATGACTCCAATGATTAGTACCTCTCTAGAGTTCATGGCATAACACTTGCCATTTGTATTTTTCATATTCAAACCCATTTCTTTCATTATTTCAATTGGAATAATATTTTATGAAGCACCTAAATCAATCATGCAGTTCTTCACCAATTTTCCATCAATAATAAGTCACATAAAAGGGACCTACCTGGTTTGGACAAGTTGTTATGGTAGAACCTAGGTAGATCTAAGGGATATCAATTATCACTCCCTCCACTTCCTCATTACTTGTTTCCTTTCTACTCACATGAGGCTAAGTAAGAACCATTTTATCATCACGGGTTGTAGTTGCGCCATTGATAAGGGTGATTGCCTTTTTGTGTTTCTCAATTCTCATCATGTCAAGCAAAGGAACTATCACTTTGAATTGGGACAACACCTAAAACATATCCACAGAGTTATACTTGGTAAAATAATAAGGCACCATACCTTGTTCATCAACCTTATCCTTATATTTCTCACATTTGTCCTCAGTCCTTTTGAGGTCATCCTTCTTTGATTGTTCCACTTTCTACTTATGATCCTTTTCCTTTACTGTTGAAGACACAACACCATCCTCAATCATTGTTTCATTACTTTTATTGGCCCAATTTTGACTTCCTTTGCTTTCCTTAGACTCCATCTCATCCACCTTAACATCTAGTTTAGTTTCCTTCTTTTTTGTTCCTTTCTCTTTGATGAAGATACCACCAGCCTTACCCTGATCACCATTTAAAATTTTATTCCTCAAATGGTAACTGCTTTTTGTATTTGCAATGATGAAAGTTGTCATTCTTTCAATCTTCTCATTTTATGGTCTTCTTAACAACATATCATCCTCATCTTCATCAAAAGTATAGATATTACGATCACTTTCATTCTCTTCATTAGAGAGAACTTGTTGGTGATAGGAATTTGACCTATATCTTTGATTATCTACATCAACTTCATGTGACTCCTCATTAGAAGAACATTCTTCACCAACAAAATCTTCTTTACTCATGATTACATGTATTTCTTCATCATTTCTTTGGGGTAAATCCTAATCATCAAGTGTGTTCTACTCTTCTTCTAAATATTTTGCTACTACACACTGATTAGAAGACTATGGTAGTTAACAAGCAACGCACCATGGGACTTCATCAACAAAATTAGTAGAATTATTTTGTAATGGGTTTGGTGGAACTTTACCTTGTGTGTTATTTTGGTTGTTTATAATTGGCTTTCTATTATGCCAATTGGTGTTGTACGGTTGATTGTGCAACCTAGAAGGTCTTTCATTTCTTTGAAAATTGGGCTTATCATTTCCCAACCCCTTTTCTTGTTTGAAAAGCTTGTAGTTTAGATCCTTTCTTGAATTGATGATCTTGTCTAATTTCTCTTCAACAGAGTTCTTTTTTGTTGCTCTTTTATCCTTCTTAGGATTCTTCAAAATTTTAACATCATCTCTTCTCCCTACCTTGCCTCAGGATCTTCTATTACTTTTAATGTGCAATTAAATCTTGAAGTAATCCCTCAAAGTTTGAGGATCCTTGTCCCTTAAGTGATAACTCATTTCTTAATCTAAAGAATCACAATAATTAGCCAAGCATACTTGGTCATTAGGCATTAGGTCAACAAGCAGTCTATACATAGCTTTCTACAATCTGGTATTGAAATTAGAGACCATTTCATTTGCATTTTTGGTGGTATTGTTAAATTCATTTAGCATAAACCTTGGAGCAGTTTTATCACCATATTACTCCCTAAACACTCTCTTGAACTCCTTCCATGAGGCGATGCTTTCAACTAGTAAACCTCAATACCAATATTTGGCATCCTCAATAAGTGATTTCATGAACAACTTCATCATTGCATCCTCATTTTCCACCTCAAAATAATCCATTGTGTTGTTGAATTATCTTAGGTGGTCTTCTCCACTAATTGCATTATTTCCATAGAATCTAACCAATACATTCTTTATATCATTTGGGAGAGGATTTGGATAACCAGGTATCCCAATAAAACATAATTGTATATACCTATCAAGCTCCATTGGTCTTCTAGTTAATTGACCTCCACCACCACCTTGACCTAAATGGGATCGAGCACTACCTTGACCTCCTCCACCACCTTGACCACCAGGATTTTGATTTCTATATTGGGTGTTCTTTCCTCCACCTCCACCTCCACCTCCATAACCTCCACTTCCACTAGGAGTATTCCCACCAAAAAAAAAGTGTTTTATGGCTAGGAAATAAGGATTGAATGACTAGATGTATAAAAGATGCTCATACCAACAGTTTATGATGTGGAATGTGGTGGATTTTAGGAACTAGATGGTTGGGATTCTAGGATTGACAACTTTAGGAAAGTAATTTTTATTTCCATTTCTACATTTGTAGTAAGAATATACATCTTGTCTAACTCCTTTTACAACTACTCATTAGCCAATTGCAATTTCAAAACTGCAAGGTTAGGGATTGCACTAGATAAAATAGTAGTACTAGCAACAGTGGTTTTTCCTTGTGGTTGACCAATAGGCCTCTTCCCAGTATCAATAGGCTAGGATTTTGGGTATTATTAGAAGGATCTAACACTTTTTTTTTCACAATAGAACTTGTATAAGTACTTGTACTTGAGGTTCCAATAGGGATATTCACCTTAAGGTGATCCATATTTGGGGTAAGGATAGGTTGATCAGTGGTTTCATCACAAGGTTCTTCATCAACCATTTGTCTCATTATTTCTACCCTTCTTAATGAGCCCCTTTCATACATGGTAGTTCTTAATTTATCCTCCTCCTTTTCTTTTTTTCTCCTTAGCTCATCAAGTCTTAATGCTTCTTCTCTAAGGGTTGTCACAATTTTTTATTATATCCTCGACATCTTCCAAAGTGACATAAGATTTAGAGTGTTTGTGAGTATAGTTTATCAAATTCAACACCTCTCTTTGAGTAAAAGGCCCAAGATTTCTACTCCTTGGGTTAAAATATTTATCAAGGGTGAAGATGGGAAAGATGAATATGAAGATAAATAGATGAAAATGAATAAGAAATAAACATAAAGATGTTATACCTTCATTGCTCTTTCCTCTTCATAAATTGAGCTCACAAGATGTACCCTTGTCTTGTAGATTTGCTCCAATGATTGAAGGGATGTGGTTGCTCATAATTTTAGCATGATGATGCTAGGATAAAGATGTATTTGATGGAGCTTTGAGTAGCATAAGGATGGGATGACTTTTTGTTGAAAGAATGAGATTCAATGCATCATTATATAGAAATTTGGTGAGAGGGATCAATGGTTAAGATTGAATGGATAATGGAGGGTTGAGATTGATTGTGAACGTGAGGTTTGGATCAAGGATGAGGATTTATTAGCCTTGTGATAAGTGTCACAATATGGAAAGGGGGTAAAATGGGGAGGTGTGAGAGCACATGTGAGAGCACACATTGGGAAGAGAGGCATTAAATTTTTATAAGAGATAGGGTGGCTCATAGGGTGGCTTGTGTAAGAGGTTAGTGGGGGTAGGTGAGATGTAGGAATTTAAAATTAGAAAATAATGGTAATGAGGATTAGGGATAAGGGTAAGATCAATTAATCAAGTATTAATTGATTAATGAAGATGGTTTGAGTTAATAAACCAAAGGTTTACTAACTAGGGTGGAGTCAAAAGTTGGAGAATGGGATAATGATGATTATGATAGGGATAAGGTTAATTAATCAAGGATTGATTAACCTAAGTGGGATTAGGGAATTTAGAGGAATAAGGATAAATGTTAGCTTTAATTAAATAAATGTAGATTTATTTAATTAAAGGTGGTGGATAAAGGATGATGGGGAGGTTAATTAAATAAATAATGAATATTTATCTAATTAATCATTAGGATAAGTGACATAGGTTAAATAAACAAATAACAAGTATTTATTTAAGTGAATATTATTATGGGTGACTACATTTTTACCCTCTTTGAGATGATGTTGTGACTAAGAGAAGTAACATCATTTCAAAGAAGAATAAAACATAGTGGGTAGGAGAGGGATAAGGACTAGAAGCATGATACCCCAGTCACTAAGAAGGATGAGGAATTAGGAGAATATGGATGTGCTCTTGAAATGAATGGGAAGGCTAAAGGATGGAGGATAAAAAATGAGAAACATAAGGATGGATGGGAGAAGGTAAGGGTGATAAAGACATGGATGGAGAGTAAGGATGGATGATCATCATGATGCAATGATAATAGCAACCTAGATTTGATATTGTACTTGACATTATGTACCAAGGTATGAGAAACTAAGATGAAAATGTGTCAAGTACGTGATCAAAAAGGTCAAGTGCAAACATATGCCTTATGACACCGTGATATGGAAGACCATGATTCCCCTATGGCAATAGAGTGCAAGAGACCATGATAAATGCAAACAATGATAAAACACACAAGCAACAAGCAAGCATGCACATAAACCAAAAGAAAACAAGAACTATACTCCAAGTCAAGCTGAAAACCGATTGATGGGTTGATTGATGGATTGGTGATGATGATGATTGGATTGGAAAGGATACATACCTATAATGATAGTTATATTAAAGTGGATCAATGTATTTTAGCTTTATTTGGATTAATATTATGGATTGCTTAAGGATGATGTGCTAGATTGCAAGGTTGGATTGTGTGGATTAGGATTGATTGCATTGGATAAGATTAAATGGGGACAGTTGGATGAGAAAGATAGATGGATTGGATGAGATATTATTGCATGGAGGATAAGATGATTAGGATAAAGGAATTGATGGGATCCAATGACAAGGGAGAACCAAGTCCCAGGAAAATGGTCGAAGTATAAATGGATTATGTGGATAGGAGATAAATGGATTTAGTAGATGAAAGATAGGTGATGGGAGATAAGAGGATGGTGGATGAAGAATAGGAGGGTGGACATCCAATGACTTGTTAAAAATGACTAAGATGCCCCACACTAGAGGTAGCGCAATCATGGATGGAAGAATATTAGCATAATATGGAAGGATAGTGTATAAAGGATATGGATGGAATTTTCCAAAGCATGCATGGATATTTTTCCCCTAGCTTTATATAAATACCAAGGGTAAAAATAGAGGGTGAATTGGCTAGGATAGGGGGATAGAGATAGGATAAGAGATGTGGGATAGAGAATATGGATTATCAAGGTTAAGTGGATAAGATATGGATGTATGGATATTTGACCCCTAGGCTCTTCATCAAGATCAAAGATGGGAAGGAAAGATGGATTTGGATAAAATGAGGGATATGTGATGAATGATACAAATAAGATAGGATACATGGTGATTGTAAAGATCCTTATCCTTTTCAAGATCAAAGGTGGAGAGGGGAGGATGGATTTAGATAGGATTATGGATAGACAATGAAGGATAATGGAGGATGTGGATAAGATGTGGTATGGATGGAGCTTGCCCCCAAGTGTAGAGTGCAAGGGGATGGGGGGGAGATTTAGATAGGATTATGGATAGACAATTAAGGATAATGGAGGATGTGGATAAAATGTGGTGTGGATGGTGATCAGTTCATTGTAATCTTTATCATTTAATTTATCAATCCAAGGCGGTGTCCATGGTTATCTGCAAGTGAGAAAGTAGAAAACTTGCTTGACAATCTATTATATAGTCTATTCTACTTGCATGAAATAAATCCCATTTATATGAAAGGAAATTTGCATGAAAGAAAACTAATCTAAGGAACACTTGCATGAATTGAAAATACTAAACTACTTCACACTTGTTGGAAATTAAAAGTCTTGCTTGAATTCAAATTTACTGTAGAAAGTTGGAAATACATTGTTGGTAAATGAAACTAGATCTATTCTATTTTCTCAGGTTGAAACAAGCCTTTCTAATCCCCTCCTTTTGATCAAATGATTACATTGCATTTATAGAACTCATATTCTATATCAATCCACTAAGAATGTGGATCCAAGATCCTATTTTTGAGGGGTCGTTTAAAAACTTTAAGAAACTTGAAGTTGTTGTCCTCCATCACGCCACTTTTGTCTCAAACATTTTCTGACACGCACTGCTCCTTCCCTGCTACAAATCACGCCAAATGCTCAAAATGGTTTTTAGCCCTTCAAATCTAGTTTCCATATAATTTTGAATTTTTTAATTTTGTTGAGAAACACGGGAGATATCATTGTTTTATTGAGACTATGTTTTTGACAATTTTTGAATGCCTAATTTTTATGAAGTCTTCAGTTCTCCACTTGAATGAAGGGATTTTTCTCTTTTTTTCTTGCAAAAACCATTGATCATTAACATGAATAACATTTTATAATCATGCAACAACATTTGAGTGATGTTGTAACTTGAGTTATCTTTGGTGGAAGAAGGAATCATGAAATGTAATAACTGTGAGAGATCTTTGAACTCAACATGAAACAAATACTCATCCCATTAATTTAGGAATGATTGATGCTCCATTATTTTGCATGAATGTAGGAGTGTGTTGGGATTCTTCTCTATCTTTTCATTACTTCTTCAAATCCTTCTAAAGCTTTCATGAGTTAACTACTTCAAGTGTCTAGAGCTCTCTGTTGCAAGTGTCTATGAAGCTTCTTCCCATGAGTTATTTAATAACTCATTTATCTGCATTATACCATCTTAACCACTTCATGGAGAAATATTAGAGGAAATTTGTATCACATTTAATTACTAAAACTAAATCAAAAATTTACTTTATATTTTACTTTAAACAAGTTAAAGAACTTTCAATCATTACTCAAATCCATTTTAACACTAATGCATTAGGAAGAAATAGATGATTTTCTTTGATAAAATATGACAACTTCAAGTTTCTTAAAGTTTTATAAATGACCCTCAAAAATAGGATCTTAGATCCACATTCTTAGTGGATTGATATAGAATATGAATTCTATAAATACAATGTAATCATTTGATAAAAAAGAAGGGATTAGAAAGGCTTGTTTCAGCTTGAGGAAATAGAATAGATCTAGTTTCATTTACCAACAATGTATTTCCAACTTTCTACAGTAAATTTGAATTCAAGCAAGACTTTTCATTTCCAGCAAGTGTAAAGTAGTTTAATCTTTTCAATTCATGCAAGTGTTAGATTAGTTCTCTTTCATGCAAATTTTATTTCATATAAATAGGATTTATTTCATGCAAGTAGAATAGACTATAGAATAGATTGTCAAGAAATTTTATACTTTCTCTCTTGTAGGAAGTCATGGACATCACCTTGGATTGATAAATTAAATGGTGAGGATTACAATGACCCCATCATTTATGGCGATGTTGCCAGGGATATGTGTCATTAGGGAAGGGAGAAAATTAGTTTGATAGCCTTTTAGATTTAGAAGTTCCTCAAGAAATATTTGTCTCTCAAAACCCCCCCAAAATACCAGCTCTAAAGAGAAACCCCCTATCTATTTCAAAATATCCTTAATTGAAGGACCATCACTCCAAATCCTAGCAAAGGATATTTCTTTAAGGAAAGAATTGATGGATTATTGCTTGCAAGAGGTGTAGAATACAATGAAGAGATCTTATCTTCATTAGAAAAGTTTGCAAGGAATAGACATATTTGGAGACCTTCAAAATCCAAGAATGGTTGCCCAATCAGATTTTTGAAGTCAAAGGAGGGTTTTCCAATTAGAGATTTGAAGAACAAAGAGTTGTTTCTAGTCATGCATACAACAAATCAAAAGGAAGTATTGCAATATCTCTCCAATCAGCCTATTTATTTGCTAGAATCAAAAATCATGAAGAAGGTTTCCACTAAAAAGGAAGGTGAAGCATTGAGTTTCAAAATTTTGTCATATTCTTTTCATTCTCTTCTCTCAAAAAATTGAATGCATGGAAACATATTTTGAGAAAAGGAAGATATTTTTTAGAACCAGTTAATGGTTATGTGTAACCTCTCTACATCATTAAGTAGAGTAGGTTAGGGTAGGTTTGATTTTTGCAAATAAGTTATTTGCACATGTTATTTCCTCTTCTCTTAGGTTGTAAGCATGTAATTTTCTATGCAAGTTGTTGCTCTAAAAACTTGTAGTAGATATTTTGCATTATGGATGACTATTAATGCTGAAAAATAATGATGGAGCAATCTGAGTTGGTATTCAATGTATAAGATCAGGTTGCAGCTCTCAAAAGTTGAAGAAATTCTTTGCATGCAGCATGGAGAAAGTGAACTACAACTCATGCATGATGGTTGCATGGAAAACTAAGATAAAATCAGGTATTTACTTTATTATTTTACTCTTATTCAATTTAAAGTTCTTTCATTTTACTCAATCCACTCAATAGAAGAAGAAGAAAAACATCTAAAAATAGTTATAAAGATTTAAGGAGCAGTTTGAACCTATCTAGAGCTATTTTGGAACTATTCTAGAGTTGTTTTGGAGCTTTCAAGAGTTTCAAGAGCTGTCAGGAACTGTTTAGGAGCTTTCAGGAGCTCTAGGAGCCTTCGGGAGCTCTCAGGAGCTCTTCAGGAGCCTTCAGGAGCTACCCAGAGGAACTACTAAAAAATGATGAATTTATTAAATTTCAAGGTTTATTATGAGTTGCGGAAAGACCTGCAACATTTTAGGTGTGGGGGAAATGATGTGACCATAAATTGTCTCATATTTTATCAAAGAAAATCATCTATTTCTTCCTAATGCATTAGTGTTAAAATAGATTTGAGTAATGATTGAAATTTCTTTAACTTGTTTAAAGTAAAATATAAAGTAATTTTTTTATTTATTTTTAATAATTAAATGTGATACAAATTGCCTCTAATATTTATCCATGAAGTGTTAAAGATGATATAATATAGAGAAATGAGTTATTAAATAACTCATGGGAAGAAGAAGCTTCATAGACACTTGCAGCAGAGAGCTCTAGACACTTGAAGCAAATAACTCTTGAAAGCTTTAGAAGGATTTGCAGAAGTAATGAGAAGATAGAGAAGACTCCCAACACACTCCTACATTCATGCAAAATCATGGAGCATCAATCATTCCTAAATTAATGGGATGAGTATTTGTTTCATGTTGAATTCAAAGATCTCTCACAGTCATTGCATTTCATGATTCCTTCTTCCACCAAAGATAACTCGAGTTACCACATCACTCAAATGTTGTTGCATGATTATAGCATGTTATTCATGTTAATTATCAATGGTTTTTGTAAGAAAAAAAGAGAAAAATTATTTTATTCATGTGGAGAACTGAAGACTTCATAAAAATCAGGCGTTCAAAAATTGTCAAAAATGTAGTCTCAGTAAAATAGTGATATCTATCTCGTTTCTCAACAAAATTAAAAAATTCAAAATGATTTGGAAACTAGATTTGAAAGGATAAAAACCATTTTGATTATTTGGTGTGATTTGTAGTAGAGAAATAGAATTATGCATCAAAAAATGACTGAGACAAAAGTGGCTTGATAGAGGACAGCAACTTCAAGTTTCTTAAAGTTTTATAAATGACCCTCAAAAATAGGATATTGGATCCACATTCTTAGTGGATTGATATAGAATATGAATTCTATAAATAAAATGTAATCATTTGATCAAAAGGAGGGGATTAGAAAGGCTTGTTTCAACCTGAGGAAATACAATAGATCTAGTTTCATTTACTAGCAATGTATTTCCAACTTTCTACAGTAAATTTGAATTCAAGCAAGACTTTTCATTTCCAACAAATGTGAAGTAGTTTAGTCTTTTCAATTCATGCAAGTGTTCCTTAGATTAGTTCTCTTTCATGCAAATTTACTTTCATATAAATAGGTTTTATTTCATGCAATTAGAATAGACTATAGAATAGATTATTAAGCAAGTTTTCTACTTTCTCTCCTGCAAACAGTCATGGACACTGCCTTGGATTGATAAATTAAATGATGAGGATTACAATGACCCCATCAAATGGAGCTTTCCCCCAAGTGTAGAGTGCAAGGGGATGGGGAGGAAGGACTCAATAATTTAGCTCCATATATGGTATCCCTTGATTATGTGCTATTATGCTCATAGATGTTGGTAGACTGATGGTAGGGAGGGTAATATGGATTGAGAGATGGAGAGGGATATGGATTTATGAAAAGGATTGGATAAGATGGATGGAAGGATGGAGAATGGATGTTGGATAATGGATGGATTGGTGAAGGACATGTGGACGAGTAGATGGGAATGTTGGAAAGATCAACATTGGCACACACCTTGAAGGGTGGTGGAGTTGTGGAAGTGAAGTGGATTTTTAATTTTAAGGTTTTAGATGGAGGAGTAGGTGTAGATTTTGGGATGTAAGGACCCAAAATTAATTATGGAGATGAAGGATTATTAGATGGATTGAAAGACTTAGGATTGTATGAAGATTTTGGATGAGCAAGTTTGGATGTCAATTTTGACTTTTCTTTGGGATGCTTTGATTCTATAATTTTTTTGGAATCCACATGGTTTTTGGCTTTGATTGTTGCTTCATGGGCCTGCATGGCCTTCAAAGACAAGAAGGAAAAAAAACCCATTAAATTTCATGAAAACTCAGTTCATGGTTTGAGAGAAAACTCCACAAGTCCTATGCTCCGAAAATATATTTTCATGCTCCAAAATTTCTAGAATTTGTTCATTCGTTTGCTTCTATACTATGGAATTCTCAAAACTATGTGAAGGATCATTTATGAAGAGGTTGAGCAATTTTGGCTTCTATGAGCAGTTAAGGGATAATAGTTGAGAGCATATAGGGGATAGTTTCAAGCATTAAGGAAAGTTAGGTTGTGCAAATAAATGAAGCATATCTAGGAGACAATTTTGGGTAGTTTGAACATTTTTGCAAGTATCTAGGAGTTGTTTTATGAGATTTAATGATGCACAAGGGAAAGACATGAATTTTTCAACAATAAAATGTCTTTTTGGAGCTTTTTTATGTTAGTTTTAGGATACAAATTTAAATAAGTAGGAATAGAAAAAAATTAAACAATTTGACACAACATATACCCTGGAAAAACCTTCCAACTTGAGGGAGAAAAACCCAGCAACAATATATCACTTATATATTAAATAATGAACAACAATTCGCTTTACAATGAGGTCAATCACAAGGCCAAACTAGTAGCACCACACTTGATGCAATATCAAAGGAATAAGATTGAACTCCTTGAATAATAATATCAATCTCCTTAAAGAATAATATCGATCTGTAATATCGAATCCATGTTGTAGATAATTCACACTTGACTTGAATGATGATAAAAGAGAATAGTGCCTTCCTTATATACAATTCAATGTGGTGATAGCCAAACAACATGTCCCATGATGGATGAAAGGTCGGCCTCAAATGAATGTATGTGACTTACACAAAAGGTGGAAAACTTTTAGATGAAGTCAGCCTCATTAATAAAATATAAATTACAAGTGTGAATGGAAGTGTCTCTTCATAAATCGACTCCAATAAATAAATAGCCAATGACGATATTTAATTTAAATTGTTTATCAATTAAATCATTTGAAGTATGAAGCCCACGGCTACAACATCAACATTTTAGGGGCTACAAAATAGGCATATTTTTTTTGGACGACCAAAGAAGATTGACTCAACAAGATGAAGGAAAAACTCATCTTTTTCCCTCAACACATGTTTGTATCTTCTAGAAAGTTGTTGCACAACAATTAAGGTTTATCTTTGAGATTAGTTGAAGATAAGAATTCTATAAATTCATTGTAATCAAGGAATTAAATGGGGGAAGAGTTTTATAAAATAATAGAATTTAGTTTTTAACAGCAATTGTTTGTAGTTTTATTTCTTAGCAGCAATTTCATTTCCAACAATTACATTTCCACTATTTTCCTTTACAAGTTTCCTAGGATAGATTTGATTCCAACAATTACATTTCTAGTATTTCCTTTTACAAGTTTCTTAAGATAGATTTAATTCTAGTATTTAATTTACAAGCTCTTAGATTAGATTTGATTCCAGCAATTTCTTTTCATGCATTGTCTTTCAATTCCATTTGTAGAAAAAACATGTCATGCAAATAATTTATTTTCCCTCTTACATATTGCTATGGACACCGCCCTGAATTGAAATTTATAATTAAATGATGAGGAATGCATTGACACTCATCATTTTTGGCGTCGTTGTTGGGTATAGGTGTCATTAGGGAGTTGTTAATGATTTGGTGATAGTACGTCAAAAGAAAAATTAGTTTGGAAAGATTTTTAGTTTTATTATTTTATAAATTCCCTTTTATAATTTTAAAAACCCCCCCAAAAAATAACATATCCAAAGGAAGAGGTTCTTGTATGCAAAGGTGATAGCTCTTGTGCAATATCCTCAACCAAAGGACCATGACTTCAAGCCCCAGCAAGCAAAACACTATTGTTTGGACACCTTCAAAGTCCAAGGAGGTTTTTTTGATCAAATATTTGAAGGACAAGGAGTTGCATTCAGTCATGCATGCAACAAAATGTGAAGGATTGTAAAAAAATTTCAATCAGCCCATGCATCTACTAGAATTAGCAATTATGGAGAAGGTTGCCATTTCAAAGGAAGGAGAAGCATCAGAGTTCAAATATTTATCCATCTTCTTCTCATGGTTCTCCTCTTCTTTCAAAAATTTGAATGCATGGATCCATCCTTTGAGAAAAAGATGTTATTTTCTACAACTAGTTAATAGTTTTATGTAACCTATCTCTATATCAATAAGTAGAGTAGGATAGAGTAGGTTTCTTTTGTGCAACATAACAATAAAATCCCTAGAATATCTCCAGAATAACTCATAATATCTTTAGAAACATCTTCAATGCACCTACTAGCAAATCCCTAGAGCAATTGCAATAAAAGTGAAGAGATTAGCTTGAGAAGCTCAATATAAGTTGTAGGAGGACTTGCAACATTTTAGGTGTGGGGGAGATGATGATACAAAAATATATCTCATCTATTTTCCAAATAAAAGCATGTATTTTTCTTAATTATGAAGTTTATCAAGACTGGATATGATGAAGAAAGTAAGAGATTTTCAATTGCAACAGTCAAAGATTTCATCATATGTTGAAAATTGCAATCTGGGTTTTTGAGATTGTTAGATAGAAATTCGAAGACAAGAAAGCAAAAAATCCCATTAAATTTCACGAAAACCTAGTTCATGGTTTGAGAGAAAACTTCACCAATATGATGCTCTAGAAATTTGTTTCCATGCTCTAGAATTTCCAAAATTTGTTCATATGTTTGCTTCTATGCTCCAGAATTCTCAAAACTAAGTGAAGGATCATTTATGAAGAGGTTGAGCAATTTGGGCTTCTATGAGTGATCAAAGGATAATAGTTGAGAGGATTTTGGGGATAGTTCCAAGCATTAGGGCAAGTTATTGGGTTGCGCAAGAAAATGGAACATATCTAGGAGACAATTTTGGGTAGTTTGAACATTTTTGCAAGCATCTAGGAACTATTTTATGAGCTTTAATTATACACAAGGGAAAGACATGAATTTTTTAGTAGTCAAATGTCTTTTTGGAGCTTGTTTAGGGGCTGCAAAATAGGGTTGTGGCTATTCATCCCCAAGCTTGCACCCACCCATCCATGCCCCCATCCATCATCCATCATGCCACAACCGTAGAGACAGCAGTGTCAGAACACCTAGACATTGACCGAACCGTTACAACTCTTGTTGCTCCCACATGAGTTAGCTATTGACTACAGCTAGTTAACTATTGACTACACATGTTAAACTCTAGATAATTGTTGCTAATAACTATTGACTACATCAATTTAACTGTTGCTAAAAAATTACATGCATTCAACATGCATTTTAATAACTTCCTTAACAAACTAAAAATATCTATGCACCTATTCTTAAAAGTTGTAAATTCAGAGAAAAATGTTTTTGGGGATCTAATGCTTTCTAGATTTTTCTGGAGGGAAGTTAAAAACAATCAACAAGTAAGATATCTTTGTATTTCCTTTTGATATTGCATTACAAATCATAGAAATTCTTGATTGTTCTTCACTGAGATAGTGTGTTCAGTGACTCCATAGTCGGCGGTCTCTTCCTGGCTCTGCTTGGCTTGTTCAGATGCCTCTACCATTTTCTATTCCATAGAATCTTTTGCTTGCCTTGGTCTTGACTTTGAAAAAGCTCTACTTGAATTGTTGCAAGAAGAGATACAAAGGAGAATGGTGCAGATTTTTATGGTTCTGAATGATATAATTTCTTAGGGTTTGCATCAAGTTGCAAAATACTTTATTAAATTTGTTGCTGAAACTATTAATAGCTTCTATATAATCTGATAGTAAATTTTTTACCTATATTTTGAAACGAGAAATTCTATGGAAAAATTCTCATATTGGTTATATGCAGTAAATTTTTATCTCCTTTTTCAAACTAGAAATTTGATTCCTAGATTATGCTTTATATCACTAGTTCATAGCATAATAGCCCATTCCTACTATCATTTACCAAGAGAGATCATGCATATTTCAAGAAATTTAGCACATCTTAGCAATATCTGCTTTTCCTGCATAACTCAATGTGCATTCATCAGGAACAACTGAATATATTTCATTTAGAGAATAAAATCAAATCATTTACAAGTTCCATTAAATTGTCGATTTCACGAGTTCGTATGTTACCAAGACACATAGGGTATAAATTAATAAATTTGTCATTCCTTTTAGGGCTTGAAAGTGAACCTCTACAGATCATATCATCTTTAAGAAAGAACCTTTACATATTTCATTTGAGATTCCTCTTCTAACCTCTATTAATTTGGTATGCCAGTTTAGAACTTGAGAATTATCTTTTAATTATGTTGATAATAATAATATCTTTAGAAATGAAAACTTACAATCAAAGTAAACCATAATATTGAAAAACGTATCAACATGCTACATATACATAGTACCATGCACACTTTTACCAAATGAGAAAATTACAAATTAGAATGTAATGAAAACCATTAAAACGCATTGTTTACGACTTATTGTCCCACCCACGAATGGTAGATGATTATCGTGGCAATAGAGGAATTTCATAATTTCCAATAGTCCTATCATCCTAGTTTTTGTTTTCTCCTATGTGGTGAAATGTAAGAGATTAAGATACTTGTAACTATTATCTTTGAAATGGTTGAGTGAAACCCTTGCTCTCTTGTATTTTATGCTACTCCTTTTGTTCCTCTGTGCATGTTACCAATTTTAGATTGTTTTAAGGACCATTACATGAAGTTTTAATGTTATTCTACTTCCAATACAAGGACCATTACTTCATGGCTTAACAAGATATTCAGATGCTTTAAATTCACTTTGACTTTCTGATATTCCCCACCCAGACATTTCAACAAGCCATTTCAAGTAATTAAGAATGTTAATATTGTTTAGATTAACTACATATTGTATTTTTACAGTTACCTCTTTATCTATGTTGATTTATTTAATGCACGTGCCATTGCAGCTTCAGATGATCAACAAAACACTGAACAACATATGCGACCATTTTCTATTGATCTTAACCAGATACCAACAATAATTGATGCAATGCAAACTACAGATGGTAAATAAATTATGAAATTATTTTCTAAAAATTTTGAATGGTTAAATTTTATACTAATTTAATAAATAAATTATGTAATTTATAGGTTTTATATCGTTGTTTATCATTGTTTATTAATTGATTCAATGTTGAGACTGTTTTATCTACTACTTAGATCATTTTATTAGTAGAATTGACTTAATGTTTTCTTTTGTATACTTACATTCATAATTGTGAGGCATGTTTGTAACTATTATTAAAAATAAGATATTTTTTATAACTATAGGCTTGTGTACACTACAATGATTGGTTTCACACTTTATTATTTGATTTACAATACAAAGGCAATAATCTACTAATGTGCTTCCCAAGTGGCATTTCCACCATTTCTAACATTATATTTTTTTGTCCCTACTTCTCTTACAAAAGAAATATTAATGTATGTTTTCTATTTCATGTAGGTTTCTATTTCAATGTGTCTATCCTACTTTTCAATGAATAGAAAAATTAATGCATTCATGAATCAACACATTCATGGACTAGCACATTCACAAATCAACACCTTCATAATTTCTTGACTCATAAGCATCAAAGTTTGTTCATTATTTTTGAGGTCTTTAAGAGTTTAATATAACCATTTTATAACATATCCTTGTTTGTGTAGGTTAAAAATCTTGGCCCAAACACATCTTTAAACTACTAGATTTAATATAAGTATCCAATTTCATGGAGAAACTTAGATTTTATATGATAATGCAATAGTGCATGTCCATTCTTAGAAATCTATTCAATTATAGAACTACAATTTTATTAGTTTCCTAATTATTCATTGACTTAATCTTTGACATCCCTAGACTTATGCCAAGTGGTAGCTACAATTATATAAAAGCTTAGGCTTATGATATTTATCAATATTTTTAACTAGACATAAATCCCAATATAAATGTCAATTTACGACACACTTTAAATTTATTGCATAATATCACTATAATTTAAATCAAATATCAACTAGATAGTAAACAAGATCTAGTAGAAAATATCTGCTCTAGAACCATTCATCATAGTTATATGTAGATGTGATCCACACAATTTAATGTGATTTAATATGTAGATGTTTATGTAAGGGAAAAATCTAGATTTGTCTAAATTTATTTCATTACATTATTTGGAGATTTATTATTAATTGTTTAATTGGACCACATGCAAGTAGAATTTGCAGTGCATCCATGCATAAACACATACTCTCTAAAATATTAACACACATATAGTTTTCTATTCACGTAAACCTTGAACCTCTTTTAGGTGAAAATTCTAGTTAAAAGTAGAAAGTAATGAAAATAATAATAATAATAATAATAATAATAAATTATATTAGTAGATATTTGAATAAAAACATATTACAATGGAAATATTAATTAAATTTTGACTCGAAAAATATAATTATATAATTACAAACAATATTAATATTAATTTTCTTTACACATTTCAATTATATTATATTTAATTTGTGTTTGCATTGTACTTTAGAATAATCGGTTTATGTATTTTTATAATTTATTAATATAATTAATTACATAATGTATATTTGATAATTATATAGTCAAAATAAAGTAATAAATGACTAATATCAATTTTTTAATTAAATCCATATTAAAATAAAAACATATACAATATTAAACCATATTAGATTTAGTTCTATTAGATTTATAAATATATCGTTTTGCCCATAAATTATTTTATAATTTTTTTAATTTCACAATTAACTATATTCTACATTTAATTCTATATTTTAAATTATATTTTTTTTGTTAAATTTTATATATATTGTATTCTATATTTTTTATTGAGTATATATTTTATATTTTATGACGGAAAAGAATTTAGATTTATAATTCAACATTTAACTTTATATTTTATATTATATAATGTATTTTGAAATTTCTATTTTACATAACAAATTGCATGTCAATTAATTTTTTTAAAATTTTATGTCCATTTTCTTTTAAAAAATCAATAATTTTATTTTTAATATCTAACATTAAATCTTAAATTTAATTGTTACATTTATATTTACATTAATGTTTTAAATGAAGTTTATTTTTTAATATTTTCATTAAATCATATATTTAAAATTATATTTATATTTTAAATGAATTAAAAAAAATCTAAAATAGATATGTTGAATAAAATATATATATATTATAAATTTCATATGAATTAAAAAATTTAAACCAAATTAAAATAAAATAAAAAATGAAATATATGCATTAACATTTATTCAATAATCCACTCCCCACTATAAATTCACCCCTGACTAATGAAAAAGTTAAAATGTAGGTGGGATTTGAAAATCATAAAATATCCCATATGCATTAATAGCAAAACGGAAAAAACAAACCGCATTCAATTTCGGTAACTTTAAATCAATCCAATAAATGAATTGGTGTCTACGTTTATGGGCAATACTTGAGTCACCAAACTACCGTGATGCCCATCATGCATGAGGATGCATGTATGGATGCATCCTAGGGGCCCGATAGACATTATCGCAAAATAGGCGTATTTGTTTTGGACAACCAAAGAAGATTGACTCAACAAGATGAAGGAAAGACTCATCTTTTTCTCTCAACACATGTTCTTATCTTCTAGCAAGTTGTTGCACAACAATTAAGGCTCATCTTTGAGATTAGTTGAAGATAGGAATTCTATAAATTCATTGTAATCAAGGAATCAAATGGGCGAAGAGTTTTATAAAATAATAGAATTTAGTTTTTAGCAGCAGTTGTTGCTTGTAGTTTTATTTCTAAGCAGCAATTTCATTTCCAGCAATTACATTTCTAGTATTTTCTTTTACAATTTTACTAGGATAGATTTGATTCCAACAATTACATTTCCATTATTTCCTTTTACAATTTTTTTAAAATAGACTTAATTCCAGCATTTCATTTACAAGCTTTTAGATTAGATTTGATTCCAACAATTTCTTTGCATGCATTGCCTTTCAATTATGTTTATAAAAAAAAATATCATGCAAATTATTTTTTCACCCTCTTGCATATTGCCATGGACACTACCCTAGATTGACATTTATAATTAAATGATGAGGAATGCAACAACACTCATCATTTTTGGCACCGTTGTCAGGGACAGGTGTCATTAGGGAGTTGTTGATGATCTGGTGATAGCAGGTCAAAAGAAAAATTAGTTTGGAAGGCTTTTTAGGTTTATTATTTTAGAAATTCCCTGTTTTATTATTTTAGAAACCCCCCCCCCAAAAAAAACAACAGATCCAAAGGAAGAGGTTCTTGTATGCAAAGGTGACAGCTCTTGTATAATATCCTCAACCAGAGGACCATGACTTCAAGCCCCAGCAAGCAAAAGACGATTGTTTGGACACCTTCAAAGTCCAAGGAGGGTTGTATGATCAGATATTTGAAGGACAAGGAGTTGCATCCAATCATGCATGCAACAAAATGTGAGAAAGGATGGCAAAAAAAATCCAATCAACCCATGCATCTACTAGAATCAACAATTATGGAGAAGGTTGTCATTTCAAAGGAAGGAGGAGCATCAGAGTTCAAATATTTAGCCATATTCTTCTCATGGTTTTCCTCTTCTTTCAAAAAATTGAATGTATGGATCCATTCTTTAAGAAAAGGATGTTATTTTCCACAACCAGTTAATGGTTTTATGTAACCTAGATCTCTACATCAATAAGTAGAGTAGGATAGAGTAGGTTTATTTTCTGCAACATAACAATAAAATCCCTAGAATATCTTCAGAAGCATCTCTAATGCACCTCCCAGTAAATCCCTAGAGAAATTGCAATAAAAGTGAAGAGATTGGCTCGAGAAGCTCACTATAAGTTGTAGGAGGACCTGCAACTTTTTAGGTGTGGAGCAGATGATGAGACAAAAAAATGTCTCATCTATTAACCAAATAAAATCATGTATTTTACTTAATTATGAAGTTTATCAAGACTAAATATGATGAAGAAAGTAAGAGATTTTTAGTTGCAGCAGTCAAAGATTTCATCATATCTTGAAAATTATGATCTGAGTTCTTGATATTTTTGGACAAAATTTAAAAACAAGAAGGAAAAAAGCCCCATTAAATTTCACGAAAACCCAATTCATGGTTTGAGAGAAAACTTCACCAGTCCGATGCTCTGGAAATCTATTTCCATGCTCTGAAATTTTTGAAATTTGTTCATTTGTTTGATTCTACACTCTAGAATTCTCAAAACTAAGTGAAGGATCATTTATGAAGAGGTTGAGCAATTAAGGGATAATAGTTGGGAGCATCTAAAGCATAGTTCCAAGCATTAAGGCAGTTTTTTGGGTTGTGCAAACAAATGGAGCATATCTAGGAGACAATTTTGGGTAGTTTGAACATTTTCGCAAGTATTTAGGAGTTGTTTTATAAGCTTTAATTATGCACAAGGGAAAGACATGACTTTTTCAGCAGTCAAATATCTTTTTGGAGCTTGTTTAGGGGCTACAAAATAGGCATATTTGTTTTGGACGACCAAAGAAGATTTGACTCAACAAGATGAAGGAAAGACTCATTTTTTTCCCTTAACACATGTTCTTATCTTCTAACAAATTGTTGCACATTAATTAAGGCTCATCTTTGAGATTAGTTGAAGATAGGAATTCTATAAATTCATTGTAATCAAGGAATCAAATGGGGGAAGAGTTTTATAAAATAATAGAATTTAGTTTTTAATAGTAGTTGTTGTTTGTAGTTTTATTTATGAGCAGCAATTTCATTTCTAGCAATTACATTTCCAGTATTTTCCTTTACAAGTTTCCTAGGATATATTTGATTCCAACAATTGCATTTCGAGTATTTCCTTTTACAAGTTTCTTAAGATAAATTTAATTCCAGTATTTCATTTACAAGCTTTTAGATTAGATTCGATTCCAGCAATTTTTTTTCATGCATTGCCTTTCAATTATGTTTGTAGAAAAAGCATGTCATGCAAATGATTTTTTCTCCCTCTTGCATATTTCCATGGGCACTACCCTAGATTGACATTTATAATTAAATGATGAGGAATGCAGCAACACTCATTAGGACCCAAATGGATGGAAGGGATGAGGGATTGGAATTTGGAACATAAGGGCCCAAGATAGATTTGGAGGATGAGGAACATGGATATTTGGATTTAGATGGATGGATTTTAGATTTAGGATGGGTGGAAGGAGCTCCAACATCTTGAGCTTTGTATCCAAGGTCATGATATTTTGGATTATATTTTATATTAATGGGTTTTAAGATGCCTTGCTCATGGAGGCCTAACCCTTTGCCTTGATAATGCATGGATTGAAAAATATTTTTTCTAATTGAATATTTATTATTTTGGAAACAAGATGTGGGTCCATTTTGAGGGGGATATGTTATGGAAGGAATGATAGGATCTTGGAGTAAACTAGCTTAGATGAATGTGGAAGAACCCAATTGATAAGTGGCGGGTTCATGGATAGCTTGGATAGGGGTGATGGGATCTTGTGGGGGATTAGGATCATGTGATGGAGATGAAGGGATGCTTTGATCTTTACTTGGAGTAGGATTATGGGATGGGGTGGATGGTGTAGTGTGCTCTTGGTTGTGAGATGGAAGGGGATCATGACATGGAGTGGGGTGGGTGTTTTTATCATGAGAGGGGAGATGATCATTAGATGAAGTGGAAGGTGTAATTTGATCTTGATTTAGAGAGGGATCATGCAAAGGAGTAGAAGATGTATTTTGGTCTTGAGATGGAAAAGTATCATTAGATGGGATGGGAGGGGTATGTTGTTCTTGATTATAAATAGGATGATGAGATGGAAGGGGATCATATGATGGAGGAGAAGGGGTTCCTTGATCTTTATATGGAGAGGTATCTATGTTAGCATGCTTTGGATTAGTGGATGGACATGATTCATTTCATGTGGATGATGTGATGGAGAAGGAGGCTTGGATAGATGCTTTAACTTAGATGGATGGAGTATTAGAGGATTCATGAGACTTAGGGGATTGAGATTTATCTTGATGTGGAGATGATGAAGGTGGATGCATGACTTGGGAAGATTTCACAACTTTTTTTTTGCATGGGGAATTGAGCACCTTTGCAAATGTCCCTGGAGGAAGTTATTAGGAGGTACATGGGGTGAATTTGATTGGTAAGATTGGGGTGACATTGATTATAAGGTATGGAGGATAAAAAAGTGGAATAAAGGGTAGAATTTTTCATGGATTAGTAAATGGATGATGAGGGTGAGGAGCTTGAAAAGGATGTCGAGATAGAGATTTGGGATGGGGATTTTTGGCTAAAGGCTTGGTCTCCCTTGTCAAAGGAAGGGGAATAGTAAGCAAGAGGGGATGTGTTGGGATTGGATGAAGGTGAGGAGAGTGGAAGTTTAGCACCAATGCCAAGGAGATAGCTAAGCATGACATCCTTATCATTATTAAAGTAGTGGATGAGGAGATGATTGGTGATGGGATCCCATAAGGATGATATGAGTGACAAGGGTGTGGGTGGGGTTTGAGGGGGACATTGGATGGGTGATTGGTGGAAGCTTGGAGAATGTTGTCTATGTTGGAAATATGTGCCTCAATCCCACAGGCTGAAACCTCTGAAAGGGCCAAGTCGGTGTGACATCTTTTGTGTCTGGCCAACTATTAACTTGAATCTTGTTGAATAGTATAGGTCGCTATGACCTTGCAGGAGTCTCGCCGAACACTTATACATAGGAGTCATCGGGATAACCTTTGGCGGCTCGGTGAGAAGTCTTATCAAGTAATATGTCTCACCGACAGTATGTTACACGTTGGAGTCTATTTCTATGACATTTCATTTGGGATAACCTCTCACCACCTGTGGAGACCTCTGGCCAACAGGCCATTCAATCGGATAGCGGGGAGAGTCCTCGATGTTCGCTATGAGCTCTTAGTGATATAGTTGTCTCACCGACAACGTGTTTTTTTGAAGTCTTCGAGGGGAGTCTAGGGTGTTCGGTAAGAAGTCTTACCGATATGGAAGTCTTGTTGACTGTCGTTTGGTGCTCGGTATGACTTGTGAGCATTCAGAGTAGCATCTCAGCAAAAGGTATGTCTTGTCGATACTAGTATGGCTCCGGAGTAACTTAAGAGATCTCGATGAAACCTCTTGGTGACAGTTGAATGTCTTAGCGATAGATGGATGCTGATGGAAATGCTAATGGCTCAGTAAGTCTTAGGACCTCGGTATAAGGTCTTGGAAAAAGCGATGAGTCTCGCCGACTAGTGGATACACTTTGGAATAACATGAAGTATTCGCTGTGATGTCTTGGCGATAGCAGAATTTCTTGTTGACTGTTCGGTGCTCAATGTAACTTAAGAAGTCTTGGTGTAACCTCTTGGCAAGTGATAAGTCTTTCCGATAGCAATGTTGAATTCGATGCAATGGTTGTAAGCTCGGTGGAACCTCTTGCCGATGGAAAACTCTTGGCGATATTGAATGCTAAGCTGTGTGTGGCATCGGGGAGACACGGTCAGTGTCTCACTGACATGCCAACATAGATTGAAGCTTTTTGACCATGTGAAGACTTTCTTATGTGGCGTTGTGTGGACCAATCAGAGAAGCCGAACGAGAACCGTTGGAAGATAGTTCGTTGTGGTAGTTCTGAGAGGAAGCTCGATAGACAGGGAATGACTTGAATATAGTTTGAAGTTGCAGATGCTCGAGAGTTCGGTTGGTTCGAAGAAGAATTGTGTGAATAGTTCGAATTGTATCAGAGTGATTTCTATTTTGTAAAGACTATAACTTGAAGGTTCCTATAGAAGATTGATCATTGTGAAAGTTGTTGTAATCTTGCATCAGAAAGATAAGTCAGAACTTTATATGTAATTTTTTGTTACTATAATACAAAGTGACTTCTCTTGGTGTGGTGGTTTTTTCTCTCGTAAGGGTTTTCCCACGTATATCCGGTGTCCATATGTCTGTGTCAAATACTCTATTTCTATTATCTCTTTCATGTGCATCTTAATTGGACTATAATTATATTTTTAAAAGGTATCTTTGCATTCTTCCCTGAGGTTTTGACGTTAGGAGAGTTGTTTTCGCATCTAATTTTCCTTACAAGTGGTATCAGAGCCTAGCCAATTGTGTTATCCTTGTGGGTACGTTGGCTTTTTTGTGTCAATTTCCGTTCAGTGGGAGTCTTGTAGAAGTTTTTCAATTTCTAATTATAGATTGAGATGGCTAGCACATCAGGAAAGATTGAAATAGAGAAGTTCAATGGCAGCAATTTTGAGTTGTGGAAACTTCAGATGGAAGATCTCTTAGTGGATCGTGATCTTTGGATTGTTGTGTCTGGAGTGAAACCTACAGGCATGAAGCAAGAAAATTGGGACCTTGCAGATAGAAAGTCTAAGGGGCTGATAAGGCTCTATTTGGCAGACTTTGTTCTTCTCAATGTGCATGAAGAGAAGACTGCATCTTCCTTGTGGAAAAGACTGGCATCTATTTATGAGAGGAAGTCTTTGGTGAATAAACTGTTCCTGAGGAAGAAGTTGTACTCTTTGAGAATGTAGGAAGGAGGGTCTGTAGCTGATCATTTGAACGCATTTAACATGCTACTTGCATAGTTAACATATGTTGGTGTGAAGACTGAAGAAGAGGATCGTTTTATGCTATTATTGTGTTCTTTGCTAGACTCTTGGGATCATCTAGTGATGGCTATTGGGAGTACAACATCCAGTTTCAAGATGGAAGATGTTGTTGGTTCTTTGTTATCAAAAGAGATGAGAAGGAAATCTTTTGAGATGGAAAAGGAGGCCCTTATTGTTAGAGGAAGGTCAAAGGAGAAAGGCAAGAAGAAGGACAAGAAGTCCAAATCAAAATCAGAGAGGAGATCAAAGTCTCCTGTCAAGAATTCCAAGGTGAAGTGTTGGAACTATGGGCAACCTGGTCATGTCTGAAAGGATTGTAAAGAGGAGAAGAAGAAGAAGAAGAAGTATTCTTCTAAAGATGATTCTTCTCACAGTGATGGTGACGCCTTCATTGCAGCCTTGGCTACACGGGCATCAGATGATGTCTGGATGATTGATTTTGGAGCATCTTTCCACATGACGTCTCATAGAGACTGGTTCACAAAGTATGAAGAATACGATGGTGGAAAGGTGTACTTGGCAGGTGATTCAACTTTAGAGATTGTTGGCCGTGGAAGAGTCAGAATAAAATTCCCCAATGGCAGAGTGAAGGGAATCAATAATGTAATGCATATACCAAGTCTGGATCGAAACTTACTTTCTGTAAGTATGCTAAATTATATTGGAGTACAAGTCACATTCTCTGGAAATGGCTGCAAGATGACTAGAGGTTCAATGGTGTTGGCTAGAGGTGCTCGAATTGGTACCTTGTACAAGCTGGATGCACAGGCTGTTTAATGTAATAGTGTCTCTATAAAGTCATAGAAAGCTACTCATGGAGGTAAAGAGGGAAATATCCCTAATTATGTAAACTCTATGGAAGTAAAACTTCCAGCAGAGAAGACTATGCTCTGGCATCATAGGCTATGCCACATTGGAGAAAAAGGTTTAAAAACCTTGAAGAATAAAAACCTGGTTTAGGGGCTTGAAGATTGTAACCTTGAATTTGAATTTTGTGAACACTGTATATATGGAAAGCAACATCGTGTTTCTTTTTATTCCAGTCCTCATAAATCTTTTGGTTTGCTAGATTATATTCATTCTGATGTATTTGGTCCAGTGAATGTTCCTTCTTTGTCTAATTCAAGGTACTATGTATCGTTCATTAATGATTATTTGAGAAGAACATTTGTTTATTTTTTGAAAAGTAAATCAAAAGTGTTCAGTCGATTTAAAGAATTTAAGAACCTTGTAGAAAATTAGACTGGAAGAAAAATAAAATGCTTAAGGACTGATAATGGTGGTAAATTTTGTTATGATGATTTCGAGAGGTATTGTAAAGACCATGGGATTAAAAGACATAAGACTACACCTTATACTCCACAGCAAAATGGAGTTGCAAAAAGGTTCAATAGGACAGTGATGGAGAGAGCACGAAGTATGCTGAGTAGTGTTGGCTTGGAGGAGAAGTTCTGGGCTGAGGCTGTTGCTACTGCATGTTACTTGATTAATTGATCTCCAAATTTTGCTCTTGTTGAGAAAACACCTCTGGAAGCGTGGTCTGGTAAGAAGCCCTCTTTCAGACATATTCATGTTTTTGGCTGTGAGGCATATGCTCATGTGTCGTTTGAGAAAAGATCTAAATTGGAGAACAAGGTTGTCAAATGTATTTTTATTGGCTATAGCACTGGCATAAAAGGATACAAGCTTTGGAATCCTAATACAAAGAAGGTTGTATACAGCAGAAGTGTAATCTTTCGAGAGTTGAAACCTTCAACCTTGGATCTACAGTCAGAGACAAAGTCAAAAAACAATAAGGATGTAGTTGGAATTCCTCCTACACCAGATAAAGAGGAATTGAAAATTCAAAATGTACCTAAAACTGAGGAGAGCTCAAGTAGTTCTGAAAGTTCTGAAGAAGAAGAAGAACCTCAGCCTCAGCAAGTGAGGTCAACCCGTGAAAGAAAACAACCTGATAGGTATGGGTTCTCTTTAATAGATTCTACTTGTGCCTATAATTTAATTTCTAGCACTGATGAGCCTAGGACTATAAAGGAGGCATTTAAAATGTCTGATTCAGACTCTTGGTTGGAATCCATGAATGAAGAAATGGCATCATTAGAAAAGAATGAAACTTGGAGTTTGGTGCCCTTGCCTAAAGGTAGAAAATTTGTGGGCTACAAATGGGTATTTAAGAAGAAGATTGGTCTGGATGGCAGTGTGGAAAAGTACAAGGCAAGATTCGTTGCGAAGGGTTATTCCTAGGTAGAGGGAATTGATTATGGGGAAATTTTTTCTCCTGTAGCTAAGCTGACATCTATCAGATTTCTTTTGTCACTTGCAGTAGCGTATGACTTAGAGGTCGAATAGATGGATGTGAAGACAACATTTCTTCTTGGTGATCTTGAAGAAGAAATTTACATGTCCCAGTCTGAGCACTTTGTTGAAAAAGGTAAAGAGAAACTGGTTTGCAAATTGAAAAAGTCTCTGTATGGGTTAAAGCAGTCACCTAGAATGTGGTACCAAAAATTTGATATGTTTGTATTGTCTTTGGGATTTGTGAGATCAAAATCTGATCATTGTGTTTATTATAAAGTTGAAAGTGATCAAGTTCTTATTATTGCACTCTATGTTGATAATATGTTGTTCATAGGCAATAGTAAGCTAATGATTTCTGATCTTAAGTCTAAGTTGTCTACTAAATTCGAAATGAAAGATCTTGGTACAACAAGGTATATTCTGGGGATGGAGATAACTAGGTACATGAATAGTAGAAATCTTTGGCTCAGTCAGAGTAAGTATATCAAGACTGTTCTAGAGAGATTTTGCATGAATGATTGCAAGTAGCTAGTTGTTCCAATTTTGCATGGAACGAAGCTATCTGTTGAAGACTGTCCAAAATCTCCTACTGAGATGGAGGACACGACTAGTGTACCCTATGCTAGTGTGGTTAGTAGTCTTATGTATGCAATGGTCTGTACAAGGCCAGACATTGCCCAAGTAGTGGGAGTTCTTAGTCGGTTTATGGCTAATCCTGGAAGGACACATTGGGATGTTGTAAAGAGAGTTTTTAGATATTTGAAGGGCACTTCAGATTTCACTTTGTGCTACCATGGGAACTTGGTTGAATCACAAAGGACTCTTAGTATTCGAGGCTATGTGGATTCTAATTGGGCGGGGGACATTGACATCAGGAGGTCCACCAGTGGATATACTTTCATGTTGAATGGTGGTGCAGTGAGTTGGATGAGTAAGCGGCAGGTTGTAGTTGCTTTGTCCACTACAGAGGGTGAATACATGGAAGCTACTCATGCTTGTAAAGAATTTGTTTGGTTAAAATGTTTGTGTTCTAACATTGGTTTTGATGCAGGGAAAATAACTATTTTTTGTGACAGTCAGAGTGCATTTATCTGGCAAAGAATCCTACTTTCCATGCCAGGACGAAACATATAGATGTATAGTACCACTTTGTACGAGATATGGTGGAGGATGGAAAGGTCAGTTTGGAAAAGGTTGATACTCTGGAGAATGTTGCAGATGCATTGACAAAGCCAATGAGCACAGACAAGTTCAAGTGGTGTGCCAATTCGATGGGCCTCAGTGCCCATGATTTTCATTAAGTTTTGTTGTACTCTAGAGGTGCCTATGTGATCTTCGTCAAGTGGGAGATTGTTGGAAATATGTGCCTCAATCCCACAGGCTGAAACCTCTGAAAGGGCCAAGTCAGTGTGACATCTTTTGTGTATGGCCGACTAGCAGCTTGAATCTTGTTGAACAATACAGGTCACTATGACCTTGCAGGAATCTCGTCGAACGCTTATACATTGGAGTCATCGGGATAACCTTTGGCGGCTCGGTGAGAAGTCTTATCGAGTAATATGTCTCACCAACAGTATGTTACACGTTGGAGTCTATCGCTGTGACATTTCATTCAGGATAACCTCTCACCGCTCGTGGAGACCTTTGGTCGATAGGCCATTCAATCGAATAGTGGGGAGAGTCTTGGATGTTCGCTATGAGCTCTCAGTGATATAGTTGTCTCGCCAACAATGTGTTTTGTCGAAGTCTTCAGGGGGAGTCTAGGGTGTTCAGTAAGAAGTCTTATCGATATGGAAGTCTTGCTGACTGTCGTTTGGTGCTCGGTATGACTTGTGAGCATTCGAAGTAACGTCTCAACGAAAGGTATGTCTTGCTGATAGTAGTATGGCTCCGGAGTAACTTAAGAGATCTCGGTGAAACCTCTTAGCGACAGTTGAATTTCTTGGCGATAGATGGATGCTGATGGAAATGCTAATGGCTCGGTATGTCTTAGGACCTCGGTATAAGGTCTTGGTGAAAGCGATGAGTCTCGCCGACTAGTGGATACACTTTGGAATAACATGAAGTATTTGTTGTGATGTCTTGGCAGTAGCAAAATGTCTTGCTGACTATTTGGTGCTTGATGTAACTTAAGAAGTCTCGGTATAACCTCTTGGCGGGCGGTAAGTCTTGTCGATAGCAATGTTGGAGTCGATGCAATGGTTGTAAGCTCGGTGGAACCTCTTTCCGATGGAAAACTCTTGGCGATATCGAATGCTAAGCTGTGTGTGGCATCAAGGAGACATGGTTAGTGTCTCACTAACATGCCAACATAGATTGAAGCCTTTTGACCATGTGAAGACTTTCTTATGTGGCGTCACATGGACCAATCAGAGAAGCTGAATGAGAACCGTTGGAAGACAATTCATTGTGGCAGTTCTAAGAGGAAGCTCGATAGACAGGAAATGACATGAATATAGTTTGAAGTTGTAGATGCTCGAGAGTTCGGTCAGTTCAAAGAAGAATTGTGTGAACAACTCAAATTATATCAGAGTGATTTCTATTATGTAAAAACTGTAACTTGAAGGTTCCTGTAGAAGATTGATCATTGTGAAAGCTGCTATAATCTGGCATCAGAAAGATAAGTCAGAAATATGTACATAATTTTTTGTTACTGTAATACAAAGTGACTTCTCTTGGTGTGGTGGGTTTTTCTCCCGTAAGGGTTTTCCCACGTATATCTAGTGTCCATATGTGTGTGTCAAATACTATGTTTCTGTCATCTCTTTCATGTGCATCTTAATTGGACTGTAATTGTATTTTTAAAAGGTATCTCCGCATTCTTCCCTGAGGTTTTGACGTTAGGAGAGTTGTTTCTGCATCTAATTTTCCTTATAGTTTAATGATCATGGATTCAAGGTGATCCACAATATTCTCACTATCATCATATGGATTAGGATATGGGTTCATGATATTAGATGGGGTGAGGATGAGTGAATATGGGTTAGAATCGATTAGGTTAGATGGAGGATGGGTTGAATGGTGAGACATATTTGGGTATTGATTGGAAGAGAAAAGGTTGGGATTGATTTTGGGTGAGGATGGAAGTTGTGGTAGGGGATTGGAGGATAGGTTAGCCATGGGATCAAATTTCAAGACCTCAAAATGATTTGATTTGACTAGGGTTGATTCTCTATACTTAATATAGGCTAATGTTATTAAGCAAGAGTTGATTGGATTTTATTTCTACTTAAGATAGGAAAATTTCTTAAGTAGGAATTCATTGGATTTGATAATTGTACTTAAGATAAGCCAATGTTCTTAAGCAAGTTTGGATTAAAGATGAAATCAAACTAAGGTCTTGATTTTTGATTGGGAGATTGGATTTGAAATGGATGATAGATGGGTTGGATTAAGGATTAGATGAAGGATTTGGATAGTGATGAAAAGATAGGATGTATGAAATAAATTAAGTCCTTAACCAAATTTTGATGTTCAAATGATGGTTTTTGATTAAGGATGGGGGATTGGATGCATGGTTGAGGTAGGTAGATGGATAATAGATTATTGGATTTTTTATGAGGGGTGGATGGATTAGATTAGGATTTGGTTAAAATGGTACTAGGTTGGAAAGAGGGATTGTATTAAGATGATGATGAAGGATGAAGATTGAGGATGATAATGAAGGATTGATTAAGGATGATGGTGGATAGAGGATATTAGGACCAAGATTAAAGATGAAAGTGGATATAGATTATAGAGGGTTATTAGGATAATGATTAGGACCTCAAATGAATTGGAAAAATTAGGTTTAGGGTCCTAATGAAGGATTAGGGGTGAATTAAGGGATGATTAGGACAAGATTGATATTTAGAATTATTATAGAGGATTGTGTTGGGATGATTAGGATAAAACGATTAAGAAGAAAGGGGAATAGGATGAATTTATGGATGTTAAGGATAATAAGGGATGGTTATGATGATATGGGGGGGTTGATTAGGATTAGAAGGGGTGATTAAGATGAAAATAGTGGATTAGGATGGGATGATTAGGATTAGGTGATTATGATGAAAAGGGATGATTAGGATGGAAAAGATGGTATGATTAGGATGTGGAGGGATGATTGATAGGAAGAATTGGATGAGGTGAAGGTTTTTCTTGCTTGACTAGGAGATAGAATTGAAATCACACAAACAAACAAAGTGACCGAGTTTGATAGATTTTTGTAGTGTATGTTCAATCCTCAGCCCCTTGGATGATTCATTTTCCACTGGTTTTTTACAAGAAGACACTTCAAGCACTTGCACAAGCCTAAATTATTCAAGTAGGATTATAACTTAGCATAGGCCCACCACCCAAGTAAGCTTGCGTTAATACTCCTTGATACTTGGGTGACACACGCTTTCTCATGATGGTGGATAGGTAGAGATCTAGTGGCATAGGGTCGTCAACGAATGCCATGGTCTCACCTTCTCTCTCTACTTAAGAAATATCATAGTTCACCACAAGGATTTCTATCTCAACCTAAGGGAGTATGTGATGAGTAACTTCAGGGTACAATCTGAATCCCTTGCACCACACTAAGCTATAGCTGAAAGGTCTTAATCTAGGATACACAAGGTTACTAGGGAGTCCTCTATATACCTCAAGGGTACATGAGGCCCAAATCTGTAGATGAAAGAGAACAATGTCAAATAGTCAGGGGGAGAGGGTAACCCACTCTCCACCTTCACTTCTCCAAGGTATAAAGTTCTTGGAGGCTTAGCCCAATTGACAAGATTCAACTTCCAAGAGAGGTGGCTTTCTCACCTAACACTCTTTATACTATGCCGGAACACGAGAGTTGGAGTCATCCCCTAGGGTGATGAAATCCCTAGGTAGGCCCCCTAAAAGGAATTATCCAAGTTTTTTTTTATCCTCAGGCTCACATGAAGCATGAGGGGAGTGCATACACATGTTGGGTTCCTTCAGATGAAAAGAAAAAGAAAAAAAATAGTAAGTGATGTTTTTGATCCTCAAGATCACACTAGGTGTGAGAGGAGAGCATACACACCACTCACTTAAAGACACACCAAACAAGAGCTCATTAACCTTAAGAAACAAAATGTGCCTAGATCAGTGGAAAAAAGAAAGCCTTGGACAAATGAATCTACAAGAAGATTTTAGTAGTTTGATGATTTTTCCTTTGACAATCAATTTCAAGTTGCAAAACATGTGGTTAGATGATAAGATAATAAAATAAAATGATTTTTAGCATGAAATAAGCATAGATATGTGATGATTTGTGCCTTAGATGAGCATTAGAGACCTACAACATGCATTAGTAGTTAAAAACAAAGATTAGATGCAAAAGACAGCTAAAAGAAGACCTAAAGATGCATCCTAAAACCCAAGTGCCATTTTATAGATAAATATGTGCTTGTATAAAAATAGAGTCACCATTCTATGAATAGAGGGACAATTTTGAAAAATGGCCAAAAAGATAGCTTTTGAGGGTGAAAATTTGATGTTTGTCAGATACCTAGTTGAGAAAACAACCTAAAAATGCATGTAATGACTTAAAAATGAAAGATTAGGATAAGGGACATAGGTTAAATTGAACAAATAAAAATTATTTATTTAATTGAATATTATTTTGGGTGACTACAAAGAGCAATAGCCCTAGGATTTCCTCTTCTAGCAGCTAGTTTGGGACAAACATTGTCTATCACAAAAGTTCCAAGGCTCTGATTCTTTTGAGACCTTAGGACTTAGACTTGGCTAACTAGTTGAGGAAATTTTATTTGCGGTAGTAGCCTCCTTTGTGACAATGTTTTCCTCATTGTCAGGGGGCATACCATATTCAAATAGATTGCTCTAAATAGCTTCACTTACATTTGCAAAAGTAGTTACAAGAGGATTGGTAGACTTACTCATTTTTGCATTCTTTTCTTTCCACAATGGCCTTTTATTGTGTTGTAGTTCCCCTTACAAATTTTGTCCAAGATGCTTCTTCATGTTTCTTCTAGTTCCTTTCATGGCTCTAGCTTATTTTACAAATATCTCTCTCTCCTTTTCTTGAATTTTTTTAAAATGCACTGGAACAAGAGGCTTCAAATTCACCACCCACTTTGTGGGATTTAGAAATGTATAATAAATTTGAGAGACTTGTAAATAATGAGAGCAATTGAACACGACTTTGATAAGAAACAAAATGAAACTAAAGACCTTGACTCATAGAATGCACATGTAACCTATGATGAGAATTTATAAGAACATGTTCTTTATACTGTAAAGAAAAATAACTTTATGAATCTGACTGTGTAAGATCTAGAACTAGAGACATTTAGAGTACTTTATCCCTAGCAGAGTCACCAATATGTTGGTGTTTTTTAAATACCAGTTTGATCTCACATATAATTTATGAACTTTATCATTTCTAATGATTAACTATATGGAGGGATTGGCCAACTAACAAGTGAAATTTTGCTAAACTTTCCCTCTACACTTTGAGCTCTACAAAACCCGTGAGGGTGATCCCTGCAATGTATTTCCAGATACTCTTGTGCCAAATTATCTCGTACATTGCAAACTTAACAGATATATTCTCTTAATTGTTGTCTAATGGATGAAAACCTCAAAGATCTAGAAAATCTTACAACATTTATCAATTTAAAATGAGAATATGATGAAATACCATTTGAAACATACATTCCAACCAAAAGTAAAGATTTAAGTTTATTTTTGTGTGTAATTTTTGTGAATGACTAGAAGATTGTAACATAGACAACTTAAGGATCAATGCCTTGTCCTAGGGTATGGATTCATAAACCATTCAATTAAAAACCTACAACAGTGTTCCATCTATCACAACAAAGCTATTAAATGATGCATTACACCAATTTACTCAAAATTCCAAGCCAATAATTACTTAATTATCCTTGCATACATTCACATAAACCTGTATTCATGTTAAAGAAAATTTAACTTGTTCTTTGAACAAGAGAATAAACAATGAAGATGAATTGAATGATCTTTGATCCATTTCATTCATGATTCATATGAAGTATACAATGGAGAACAATGGCTTTAGAAATATTCCATTTACATTCGAAAGTGATAGTACTGGTATACAATTCTAATAATCAAAAGACTCAAAACTACAAAACCTAGAATAGACTTAGAAAAAATTGTATCTGTGTTCTACATTACAATTGCTCTTCAAAATAAATCAAAAATAACCCATGTGAATGGCCTTGAATTCCATTTTAAAAAACAAGGGAGCAACAAGCTTCGAGCCATTACACATGTCACATTTTCACTTGACATTCACTTTACATTTCAAAATTACATAACTATGAGCTCATGGAGAATATTTAGAGTGCAAGGTAGTTACAAAGTAAACAAGTTAATTAAATAATTTAATTATTTAATGGATATCCTATTATTCCTCATCTTGCACAATTAAAACTTAGTTTTAATTATTAATTGCTAATTTTCCTCACCCATCCACTTGCATAGGGAATATTCTCGTATTTGGCTCCAAAAAGGGAATGATTATTTTCAAACAAACTTTGTAACAAACTTTCAAAGTTGTTACAAAGTGTTTTTGTTTGAATCATTCTCATCCATTGAGGATTTCCTTGATCCATGCGATCTTTGATTATCATCCATTGATGAGAATCCTTGATCCATGCCTTCACCCTTGATTCCATATTGACTATTGATTTATCAAGTCGATCTCAACCCTTGATTCTTTATTTTCTCTCCTATAAACACTTCACCATTTGGAGAGAAATGGATCCACCTTTTTAGAGTAAAGTTATGTTTCCCATTTGAATAATATCTCTATTTATACTTTCACCATTTTCAAACTTTCTCATCTTTTCATCCACCCATGACATCGTTTTATCACATTTATCTTAGTTTTTAACAATGGAGTTTGGTTAAACACTCATTTCATTGAAGGGATTGGGAAAGGGTTGCCATTCCATATAAATATGGCACCACTCCCCCAATGGGATAAGGTTTGAGGTCTTAGAATAGGTTCGTTTCAATTCATTTTAGGTACCATTTTGGTCTACAACTTGGAGTATGCTAGATTATTCTTGTGTCTACAGGAGACACATGTTCCCAATCAAAGCATTTCAAGACTCAGTATTTTTGTGTCAAAATTATTTAGTGAGTCATTTTTTGTCTACATAGGTTTATTTTTTCCCGTATTTATAAATAATATTTATATGGGTTTCATTCATGGATTTTTGGTTGAATTGTCTTCCACATAACCTTTTTGGTGTCAAAAACCTACATAAGTCTATTAAATTCAAAATCTAGGATGTTTGTTAGGTTTTCTCTATGTTCTATCAAAGTTTTAAACTATCAACCTTTCCCTTATCTTCATCCCATCCACCTAATCCTTGACACTTAACCTAATTCCTTATAAAATTTTATCACTAGAGTATCAAACTTGATTCTTCCCCAATTCATTTTCATTGACATCTCCAATATTTGAACAATTAATATTTTTACTAAAATTAATGTCTTTCCCTTTCACTAAGCCATCAAGATTACCCTTCCCCAAGTAACCCTGCCATGTTCCTCTTGTGTTGAGATCTAGTTTGCACCATAAAACAGGGATCAAATTTCAAGAATATGGGAGATGAATCTTTAATTATTTGGATTGATCTAACTTTAGGATGCAAAAGAGAAAATTTAGGATGTTTTTAAGGATTAAAAGGTGATATGATGGGGATGATGTAAAAGATGGATGATGTGGATGTTTGAACTTTTTGAGAAATCTTGATGGGATGCTAGAATTTTAGGGTTTTTTGGATTTGTTTTGGATTTTGAATTGACCTTGATTCGATTTTTGGTTTTCTTTGTTTTTGGATTTATGAACAAATAGACCCTAAGATGTTGGATGATTATCTAGGGGGTAGATTTTCTCAAAGGATGATAATTTGAATATGTGTAGGGAGAAGGATGCATCTACCCACACCTATTTGAACAAGATGATAATTTAACCAAGAATATGAAGAAGGATGCATCTACATATACCTAGCTAAACAAGATGGCAATTTAACCAAGCATATGAAGAAGGATGCATCTACATATACCTAGGTAAACAAGATGGTTTGATAATTTGACTAAGCATATGCAAAAGGATGCATCTACACATACCTAGCCAAAGATGATTTGATGATTTTGATTTTTGCCAAAAAGCCTAGCATGGAGGATAATTTCAAGATTTTTCAAAAGATGACAGTGAGGTGATTTTGGTTTGATGTTCAAGGATGGATGAAGGTTTGATTTTGATCCTAGGTTTACCTAAAAAGACACTTGTTTACTAGACCTCAGTTTTGAAGAACATGCTTTTCTCTAAACAAGGTGTTCAAATTCACGGAAAACATTGGGATTCTAAAAATAATAAAATGAGTACAATATGGGATTGTTCCTTGAGGCTTTCCTGCAGAAGTTAAAAAGCAGTCTTTGTCTGAATTTGTATAGTGTTGAGAGACGATTTTGGTGATCTTTTGGACTAAGAGCTTTTACCTTCGGTTTCTTGATCTTGATCTTGCATGAAATCATTGGGGAAACATGTGTGGGGTGTAATTATTTTTAGTCTTTGCTTAATGACATTTTTTTTACCACAAACACTTTTTTGATTAGTTTTTCAAACTAGATGTCTAATGTCTCAACTTCTTCTCATTCCACAAGGTATATCATGTTGAACTTTGATGAAATCGAGGCAAGGGTTACCTATTGTTAACTTTAGTAAGAAAATTGAGATATAATCCAAGTGTTTAGAAACCTCTAAGGATAAAATCCCAAGGGCAAGCAATAACACATGAATATGGTTAATTATATTTGCTTCCTAAAGGGTTTGAAGTTTTTATGACAATGTTAAATGTTTGTTTCCAAATGTTTTCAAAAAAGCAAAGTGTTTTATAACCCAGAGCAAGCACAATCCTATGGATATGAAAGACTATATTTGTTGAGTCCCCACTTGGACAAGTCCAACTACGCTTATTTTTAGTGAATGGTTAGATGCTTGACCCCACTGGCTCCCCTCCATGGCTCAACACTTCTTTCGAGAAAACCAAACATCAATACCATGAATCTCCCATGGAATATTTTCCATTTCTACTAAAAATCATAAAAGTGTGGGGCGGCTTCAAAACGATCGTTCTTGCACCAACAAATAGATAGGGATTTTGGCCTTTCTAAACAAGGGTTTTAATTCAGAATTTCCATTCATGGAGATTGACCCATACGGCGAGAGACCATTGCTACCCTTCTCATCGGAGCCAACCACATGATATTGGCCTTTGTTTCAGTACCCACTTTTATATCCCTGCTAGAAATATTCTTGGCTTTAGAGTGTTACCAGTTGGGTCATTCCCTTGGGTGAGTACTTTTTTCCCAAGGAAGGCCCTCTAAGATAAACAATAGCGAGTGAACATATTCATAGTTCGATCAACCTTTGTTTAGAAACAAAGGGAGAACACATGCAATATTCCCACTCACACTCGCACAATTTGTTCAATTTTATAGCCCAAAATGAAGTGTGGAGGCAACTACTTTATCCCAACCTAAGACCACCAAAATACTTTTGATTCTCAAGATCGTTGTGAGGTGCGAGAGAAGCGCATACGTCTTTTCAATGGTGTTAGTTTGAGTAAGCAATCACAAAACAAAGTAGCACATGTTCTTTTTAATCCCACAAAGCAATAATGACTTCTTTTTAAGCACCAAAATAAGTGTGATAATTTGCCTTGTTCATTTATTAAATCCAAAACAAACTCTAGTAAGTTTGAGTCCTAATGTTAATTTTAAGCCCTTTTGTAACAAGAATTTAATGAGTTCTTTTTAGAGCCCAAAATGAAAACTAGTAAGTCCCTAAGCATGGAAGATAAAAAAATTTCTTCAAGAGGATTAGTGAATCTTCTAAGAGTGTTAAACAAACACTAGAGTGTTCAAGATCACTTGGTATCATGAAATGGGGTCATCATGCTTCTTTTCCTCTTCACCTTTGATCAATCATCAAGCAATCATCCTCCTTAATTAAATTCATCAATCATCCTTTCTTAATTAAATAAAACATCTTATTTGATTAAGTCATTCCATTCCATTAATTAAATCAATCAACCTGATCTAATTATCTCTATTTAATTAAATAATTCATTTTATCTGATTAAATCTCTAAAGTCATCCTATTAAATTAAATAAATTAATATTTATTTAACTATCTCTAAATCCTTTTCTTCTCATGTTTCATTTAAATAAACCCATAAATCTAAATTAATATGTCATATCATTTTAATCCTCATTAAATTAATTAACCCTTAATTAATTTAATCCTAATCCATGTCCCATCCTCTAGCTTTTGCAACTTGCACATGAAAATAGATTTAATTCATTTATTAAATCTCAATTTTCTCTCAAAAGGCATAATAAAGGAATATTCCTCAAATTTGAATTCAAAATTCAAGTGGACTTTGTCCTTCCAACAAGGCATTTACTCCACCTAATAAGTCCTTTTGCCTTGATCCAAGTGGCATTCAATGCATTTTCTTTCCCTCTTACATGTCATTTCAACAATTTCAAATTCCACCTAATTGCATTTATTGACACATTCTTCAAAACTTGCACATCCTTCATCCATTCACATGTTGACAAGTGGCATCTTGTCATTGGTTGATTCTTAGTCCCACATTGCTCTCTTTTGGGCATTATTCCAACTTGATATTCTATAAATAAGAGGTCTTATTCCTCATTTCATCATCCACAATTTGAGCAAAGTTATTATACCCAAATCCATAGCAATTTATCATCAATTTCATCCAAGCATAGTTAGGTTTTTTGCAGATTTTCAACATGGAGCTCCATTGAAGTCATCACCACAAGCATTCATCCTTCATCAATCATCTTCATCACATCATTGGAGTTGGGAAAGGGCCAATTTTCACATCAAATTGGCACCAATTTCCCCATGGGATCAAGAGTTTGCATTGCTTTCAATAGGATTTAGCATACTTTCTCGTTCTTTCATTTTATTCTTGTTTTCTTTCCTATTTGGAGCTTTGCTAATGGATTTCATGGGGAATCTTTGTTCTTACTTGCATATGATCTTCTAATGTGTTCCTTCATTGTGTTTTGCAGGTATTTGGATTGGGGTTCTACAAAGAGTATTCAAGGTTTATAGGTGTAACATACCCTCTTTTCTAAAATTTCTTCCACCATAATTTTTAGTGTGGATATAAATGGGTATTTAAAAATGCTGAAACATTTTAATCTATTACATATTTTTCACGTATGATAATATTTTATGAATATCAATGAGTTGTGATAGAGATTATTAAGCATAAGTATTTATTATGCATGATACATTTGTTATTCCTTACTTTTTCTTGCTTGTAATGATTGGATACAACTCTATTACCTAATAAGGCACTAGTTAATAAAGACCTCAACCTTTCACACTTATTAAAAACATAAAATATTTCCATTATAACTAGGGATTACTATTAAGTGAGATTAAATTATTCAAAATATAGTGAATCATGTCTAGTATGATTGTACCTTGTATGTAAAATATATTGAAAGAAATTAGTTTTATTGAATTGAAAAATTGTTAGTCATTTTAAGATAAATTATGCAAGGTATAAAATCAACTATAGAAATGTCTATTGCAACTAGTATTATCTTGAATTAGTGATAATTTAAGGGGTCATGAATGCAATTGAGTATAGTTATTGTTTGATATATTGATTAGTCATTTCGAACTAATATAATAAGCTATTTAGGTGACCTATAAGAACACCCTCCTAAGTTTAGGTTGAGATCAAAGTGTAGGGGGGATTACCCATCTCATAATCAGTCTTTAGCCATCCTAAGTCTCTAGATAATCCTATGTTTACCTTCTTGGAGACAAACCCTTGGCCTTAAAAGTGGAGAATATTGGATCAACAAATTATGAATGCATATTCAATAACTTCCATAAGAGAATGCATGCAACAAGAATTAGCCAAAAACTATTATAAAAATATGTGTAAATGTACAATTATCTATTTGCATGTAGGACAAAGAGGAAGCAAGAAGGTAAAAGCAACACCTTGACTAACCCTCCAAGATATGTGACACATGTATAACACTTAGTAAAAATGTGAGAACATGTTTCATGTGTCTATGAGGTGAGACAACTAAACTACTAAGTGAACTTAAACTAGTTTGAATAGGTCTGCAAGGTCTAGGAACTAGATAAATATAAACTAGACGTATAATAGATATTTTAACACTAATAGAGAAAGGATCAAGGATTTAAGACCTAAAATTTTGGGACCTAATAGTTTGTTTACAATTATTCTCAATGTCTTTCTTCTTTTTTATTTATGAGATCTTAAACTTTATATTTGAATGGTCCAACCATGGGTGTTTTAGAAGATTTGCATCACAACCCAAATCATCATGGAATGAAGAGTTGATAATAGACCATGAGATACAAGATAGAGAAAAGGTATTATCATGAGCTAAATGGGGGGTAATGGCCTCATGTGAAGGTTAAAAGGGTGTACCATGTATAGGCATATCACTAGTGATAAACAAAGTAAAACCATCATAAAGCTCCCCAGTAGGATAATAATCTTAGAAAAGTAATCTCAAAATTAAAAAAAATACCACTAGGCATGGGAGAAGGTGTATCATCTAAGTAATACAAGGTGAAACATGTTTATCTATCATGCCCAAAACTAGGATCCTTAAGGAGGAATGGATCAACAAAGGAACATAGAGGTTTATCTATTAAATATATAAAAGAAAATCTATCATGGGATGGAAAAATATGATTATTAGGTACCACACCACATGGCCAAGAACCCTATAAGTATCAAGTGCATATAGGGGATAAAATAGTCGTTAAGTCACTATTATAGGCCACAAAAGAGGTATTGTCATACAATCTAGTGATATAAGAAGTGAGCTTCTTAAAAAAGGGGGAGAATATATGCATGCAATTAAAAATGTAACAATAAATTCTAATATAAGGGTGGATGTTTGAGGGTCAATGGAAGATCATATAGCAAAGGCTCAAATCCTAATCAAGATAAAGCAATGAAACACTAGATAGGGCCTCCTTAGCAAATTCATTTTTTTTCTTATCATCTCTTTAGAAAGTAATGATGCCACCAACTTATCTATTTTTAACTTGGCGGTAGTGCTCCCAATATAAATAAAAAGGTGGTCTCATGAATCTAGTAAATAACATAACAAAGTCATGATCCTCCTTCATTTTCACTTCAATAGAGTGCAACTGGGTCAAAATCATATTGAAAGAATTTAGACATTTAACAATAGAATAACATAGATGAAATTCAAATCAAATATGAATCAAATTGAATATGATAAAAATATCAAATATGAAAATGAAACCTTAGAGGCTAAAACTAAGGGTGGGATGATGGGAAAATGCAAGACAACACAATGAATTACAAACTCCAAGATAAGATAAATCTATGAAGCATGCAATAGAAAAGGGGATTGAAACCATATGCAAAACTAATAATAATAATAAAATAGATCTAAAATACTTTAATTAAGAAGGAAAAAACCTAGGGGTTTAGAATTCATCAAATTCACCAATAATGTAATAAAATATCACTGCATGTAATGGCTAGATTAAATTATATATAATCAATTAAGCATAAATAAACCTAGATTAATTAGAGTCAGAACTAATAATGGCTTTGAAGTAAATCTGATAATTAAATGAGTGGATAAGGAGTAGTTAGCTATAAAACTAATGATGGAGGAATAATATTGAAGGTGCAAAGAATCAATTCACCATCATTCAAAAATTTATATCTATGGTTCGATGAGTATCTTAGAATCTTTGATCTCTTAGAAAATTGTGGTCCAAATTCACATTTTAAATTTGATCCCAACTCTGAATCTAATATTGTCCAAATATTATGTGTTTTGTGTAGGGATGATCTATCAAAATTGATGCTTGAAAATCTACTCACCTTCACCTTTTTGACAAATGAGTTTTTCAAGGTGATATGATCTAGAGACACCATTTAGAAATTTAACATCTTGATAAGTGATAAAGAAATATGATTACTTTATTTCTATATAGATTGAATATGTTGTAACAAATTTATCTTATTTTACATATAAATTAACTAGCAATTGCACCTTGGTGTGCAATGGGTACGCCGAAGAGGTGTGGAAGGTCAATTAGGAAAAAATGGTCTATATTTTTCAATATATTTGTGCACTAGATGAGGTCAATTAGAAGGCAATTTACATGACTAAAATAAAACCTTTAAATTAGGAAGATGGTCAGGCTCCATCACCATCAGGCTCACGTTATGTCTACAATAGGAAGAGAGGGATAGGAAGAGGGATACATAAAGGAGGGAAGTGTGAGAGAGATAAAGCGAGGGGTAAAGAGATAGAGATAGAGATGGAGAGGGGTAAGGAGATAGAGATGGAGATGAAGATAGAGATGGATATGGAGATGAAGAGGGAGAGGGATATGTAGAGGAGGGGAGAAATAAAGAGAGAGGAGAGAGGGATAAATAGAGATGGAAGAGATAAATATTTAGAGAGGGAGAGAGAGGGAGAGAATGAGAGAGGGATAGATAGAAATATAAAGAGAGAGGGAGAGAATGAGAGAGGGAGAGATAGAAATATAAAGATAGAGACATGAAGTGATAAATAGAGGGAGGTAGAGATAGAGAGATATAGGGGTAGAGAGAAATGGAGAGATAATAGAGGTAGAGGGAGATATTGTAGAAGAAATATGGAGAGATAGAGATAGAGAGGAAAAGCTATATAGATATAGAATTCTAGGAAGAGGGAGAGGGAGAGAGAAAGGGATGGATAGTGAGGGGGAGACATGTCTAGAGATAAAGGGGGAGAGAGTAAGATATTGATAGAGATGAAGATATAGGTAAAGAGGAAAGGGAGAGAAATATATAGAGATGGAGAGAGGTAGTGATAGAGGCCAAGATAGAGATAGTGAGATAGAGAGGGAGAGAGTGGGGAATAAATAGAGAGAAATAGAGGAAGAGGGAGAGGGATGTATAAATGGTGAGATAGAGTGATGGAGAGAGATATATAAGGAGATATATAGAGAGGGGGAGATGGAGAGAGAGACAAAGAAACAAATGGAGAGTAGAGAAAAAGAGGGAGAGGTAAGAGAGGGAGAGAGAAAGAGGAAGAGATGGAGATATATAGGAAGAGAGAGAGGTAGAGATAGAGAGATAGAAGAGGGGGGAGAAAGGGAGAGAGATAGGTAGATGAGGTAGAGAGAGAGAGGAGGGTGGATAAAGGGAGAGATCTAGGTAGAGAGGGAGAAAGAGAAGAGAGAGAGAGGAGGGTGGATAAAGGGAGAGATCTAGGTAGAGAGGGAGAAAGAGAGAAGAAGAAGAGGGTGAAGGGAGGAAGAGAGAAGAAGAGGGTAGAGAGGGAGAGATAGCTCAATATATAGAGGGAGAGGAAGAGGGAGAGGGAGAATTATAGATAGAGGGTGATATAGAGAGATATTAGGAGATAGAGAAAGAGATAAAGATATAGGGAGAGAGATAGGGAGATAGGGAGATAGACCAAGAGCGAGAGAGAGAGAGAGAGAAAGGGGGGTTGTGACATAGATAGAGAGAGAGAGGGTGTGACATCGATAGAGAGATATAGAGATAAAGAGGGATAGGGAGAGAGATAGAGAGATATGGAAACCAAGGTAGAGAGAGATGGATAGAAAGAGATAGAGGGAGGAGCGAGAGGGAGATAGATAGAGAGAGAGAGAGAGATAATGATATAGAGCAGGAGAGATGGAGTAATAGTAAATTAATTAAAAATGATCATATAAATTTATTTATTGAAAAACATTCATCACTAATAATACAAAATAATAAAATCAATTACATGATTGACCCTTCTTTCCTACAAGTTGTCATGTTGAATTCAAGGTTGAAATATAATAATATTTATTCTTTTCAATAGGTCTTTTCTTGTTCTTCAAAATGTAAGTAATAATGTATTGAATAAATATTAAAATTTATATAAAAAACTATAAGCAAAGACTAAAGATTTGGACAACAAAATCACATACGAACAAACTTTTGAAAGACATAATTTATTTAAGTTGTTTCTTTTTGTATGGTTTCTTTGATGGGTTTCATGGTAAACCTACTTTACTTTGTGTGGTGTGCTTCATGTATTCCATTGATTTTGTGTTCTACGTACTAGTGTATTGGTGGAATGTGGTAGCATTGACATGCCTATTCAACCATTAAAGACCTTCCAACTATCAAGATTATTCTATCTATTTAGGATGTGTACGATTTGCAGTGACTAGAAATTATTATCTATGAATGAGCGCATTATTGAATGGGCTACCTTATTTTAACTGTGTGTTTGTCTTTCATGACGCCGTTATCTTTAATCTACAAGTGTGTGCTCTTTAACTCTATTATATTGTTATAATATTAAAAATATTAGTAGTTATATAGTACATTTATTATCTTTATATTGTATGTTATTATATATATAAGTGTTTATTACAATTTCAATACAATTTAAATATGATAAGAAATCATGTTCTCCTAGATACTTAAAAATTTTAATAAACAATCAATCAAATATATATGTTTGAATGTACAAGAATTGGTCACTTGGTCTAATAATTTCGTCCAAACGTATCCAATAAACCACTCCATAGCATTTTAAAGCTCTTCAATGAATAATTAAAAATGTGACACCCAAAAATTATTATTGCAAAGCTTTATTAACACTGTTATTAAAAAATTTATCCCTTTAAATATAATATATAAAAATAAATCATGTTACATTGTATTTTTTAATATATTTAAAAATAAGCTCATTTTTTCATATATTTAATGTTTAGCCTTTTGAACCCCGGTGGCCAAGGCCAGGGTGAAATTGGATAGAGAGGCTCTAATAGCTGCCCAAATTGCCTGGAATGAATCTGAAAGAAATTCTAAAAAAATGTTGAAGAAGAAAAAATGGTACCAAAATTTGCTATTACATTTTTATAAGCAAAACAAAATTTCCTTTTGTAGCAACTTGTTGGTTGCTTTTTAAGACACACAAAGATTGGAAAGAAATTTATGCAAATGACTTCAAAATGATAAATGGTGGTAAAACTTGACAAATTCTTGCAAGGTTTGACACCCCGTTTGGAAATATACATGACTTTAATTGCAATATTTTTAGCAATGCTTGGACAAAGCATACCAAGACATGAGAATTTTCACAAATATTCCCCAATAGAGTTGCCAATATGTTGGTTGTTTTTTAAAGAACCAAGCTGATCTTCAAAGAAGCCTATGGATTTTCCATATCCAATTTTTGGCAACCCTGAAGGGATTGGCCAACAAACGAGTGAAAGTAGCAATGCTTTCCACCTGCACTTTGGGCTCTACAAAACCCAGAAGGGTGATGCCACAATGTACCTATGGATTTATGCACCTAATAACCAAGTGCATTGTAAATAATAGATACATTCTCACAACTTAAGCTCAATAGATGAAATATTTCAATAATTTGGCAAATTCTTTACACATCTAACATCTAAAGCAAAGAATGATTGATTCACCATGAAACATTTAACAATTACAATTCAATTGAAAGTTTGATTATGAATTTATATTATTGATGAATGATCAAGAAATTGCATGCAAATACAAAATCCAAACCAATGCCTTAACCTAGGAAATAGAGTCAATTTCCATACAAGTATAACTGGATAACATTTTAATACTTAGCAACATAAAGATTTTACAATATTGCATTACAGGATCATACCATTGTATCCTAAACCAAAACTTCTTATATAGACCCTAATACTCAAATTACATGAACATATATCTTCATCCAAGCAATTTAATTAATCATTTGAATTAAAACAAAGATAAAATCCATCCATCATTGGAACGCAATGAAGATCAACAAAATAACCATTGATCGTTTTATTAATAACTCATATAATGAATACACCAGAAGATAAATGGATTTCAATTTGCACCATCTTCTATATTCAACTGTTAGTACTATTATCAAAATTACAATTGAATATCAATAAACTCAAAAACATGAGACAAGACTCTAAATTGTTCTCTGCAAGTTCTCTATTACAAAATTTCTCTCTAATCAATCAACAACCTGTACATTTGGTTGTGAATTCCTTCTTATAGAAATGAAGGAGCAAACAAGCTTTAGGTCAGAACGCACACGTGTCATAATCTCATTAGACCAATACAAAATATATTCCCCAATGCAGCTACATTTTCAACTCAAAGGAGGGAAAATATCACATGGGACAAAAACCATTTGCATTTGTCAATGAATATTTTTCCTGCCTTCCAAAAGGCACCATTTAATCATTATAGCACTTTATCCACGTGCTCCCAAAATTATCTCCATGTACACCAAGCCTTAACGAAGAAAATCATAAAATGAAGAAAGAGGAAGAAGACAAAGTACCTCCACGTCTACAATCCTTGTTGTCAATTTCAAAATAGAGAGAATGCAATATTTTTACATTGTTGTATCTAAGGCCTAATCTATATTAGTTCTAGGCCATGTATTGTATTCTCCTTAGTGTAATTCCCATTGTTGCAGACCTACAACCAAAATTGCATTTACCACCCCACCACAACAACCTAATCATTTAAGACATCAAGATATTTGTCTTTTCAAAGCTGAAACTCCTCCTTGAAAGGACAATTGAATTTAATAACCTTATCATCTTTTTCCTTGTATGGAGCATACTTGGTTACTAATTGGTTAGCCTCATCAAACTCCTCTAGGGAAATCCCTACTTGGGTGGCCATATCCATACTACTCCTCAACATCCACATGTCAATCCCTTCACAAGTTAAGGTTGCTTGAGTTGCAATTACCTCATTTGTCTGATCCTTCCAATCCTGCAAGGATTTGATCTCACCATTTTCATTTAAGATGTCGAGGAGAAGGCCAAAATTCAACTCATCAAACCTTCTAACCAGTTCCCTTATTCTTGCCTCCAATTGCTCAAATTTTCCTTGGAATTCTTGCATTCCACTCACAAGCTTAAGGGTAGGTTGAATGTTGTTTGGCTTATTGGCATCATGCTTAGATCCAACAACCATAAGCCTAAGGTCCTGGTATCTGGGAGTCCATTTCTCCATGAGTGGGATAGCCACTTCCTTGTCCCTATCAAAATTTCTCACAACATCAAACATGGAGGAATAATTAGCATGGATTCTAATCAATCTCTTATCAATTCCCTTGTTTAGATGCTCCAACACTACCATCACAATATTTAGATTGCTGGCCAAAATCAATCCATCCTATTGTTTGCATCTTTCTTTATAGCTCTTCAATTTCTCAAGCAAGTCTTCCATGTTGACCTCCTCAGTGTGATGTGTACCTAAAGTACTTGGTCCTTCAACTGATATTGGTACATTAACCAAATTATATGGCACAATTTCCAATGAAGCTTATGGGGAGGGAACAAAGGTAGATGACACATGATCTTGAGGTGAAGAAGGAGAAGAAGAATTTGTTTGCATGGGAACATTGGTTTGCATATTTTGCATCTTTTTTGTCAACAATTCCATTTATGTATGTAATTCTAAAATATTTTGTTGACTTTTTTTGTATTCAACCAGCAAGTCATTATACATTTTTCTAAACTTTTCCTTTTTTGTAGTTATAGACTCTACCATTGCCTTTGTAAATTGGGAAACATTCACAAACATAGTTGTTGCTTCAATTGCAGAGGTGTCTAACACCCTTTTGATAATCAATCCCCCCTTATAATCTGGAGGTGGGTCTGCAACATGAGGCTTCTTTGTGTTTGGGGCTAAAGCCCAAATTGCCAATGTATCCCATTGTTCACTAAAAGTAGACCCCTACAAAGCGATTGTTGCTTCTTCTTCTGTGGAGTACAATGGCCTATCACATCTTCTCAATGTATCAAAAGCTATGGTAAAGGAAAGATCCCACTCCGGAAGCAAGAGGAGACCACTATTTCTTACCAATTCTCTAACTTCCTTTGTTGTGATGTTTTGAAAACTTTCCTTCATTTCTTGCCTAACTTGAGCCTCAATAACCTTATCAGGAAATTGGGGGTTTAGGCTTCTCTTCTTGGCAACATTATTAACATATTCATCCTTTTTTCTCTGCATGCAAACTCCTTGAAAGCAGATGTCTTAACAAATGAATCATCATCCATAAATTTGTTGCATGCCTCCTCCCTCACATCATCAATATTGTTCATACCTATGAGGTCCACCTTACTCAGTCTAAGGCCCATTTCTTGTGGCACTATCTCCCTAGGGGGAGAAGGCATACCTTGTTGCATTTCTTCCTCAGTAACAAGAATCTCAAACTCAGAATCCTCAAGATACTCCACCAAACTTATTGATCCTACCTTTTGTTTCTTTGGAGGTGGTTGTGTTGGTGGTGATGACACCCTTGGTAGTGAATCAAACTCAATAATTTTAGGAGCAATAGACCTTGGGGTAGACAAAGGTGGCATTTCATGTGTAGGCGAAGGAATTCTTGACCCCTCTTGTTGAGAAGAGGTGGTTACTGTTTATTTTTCCTTTGCCTTATCCTTCCTCCTTTTAAATACAAGTATTCTCTTTGGGGGTTGGTAGGTAGGCCTTTCTTCCATCACATGAGCCTTTCCTTTATCTTGTTCCTCCCCTACCACAACTTCCCCCTTATATTGGATCAATCTTTCCTCCTTCAGGCTCCCAACTACCTACTAAAAATTCTGAAACACATACTCAACTCTCTAAATTTCATCACTAATGTCCTTGAGAGCTAAAACCTATGGATCATTTTCTTGTGTTTATTTCTCCAACTTGTTGAATACAATCCACTTCATTTTTCTATTGTCTTGATTTTGAAAACAAAAAATATTCTTGATTACATCCTCAGGGAAGTAGAAGTTATGGATGAACCTAGAGCTTCAGATTCTGGCCTTTAACCTTGCCATGAATCCCTCAAGATCATGATTCCTTGCTCCTACCCTCTTCATCCCAAATTTCTTGAGCATATCAACAATTTTTCTCCATCCTCCCTCTTTCATAACAAAGTAAAAAAAATAGTGCAAGCAAGGAAAAGGGTTCCCTTCCTCTAATTTTGCAGGTGATTGTCCTCCACATCTCCCAATTTCCATATCACCTCAAGAAAACCAACTCTTAGTGGCACATCCCTCTGCAATATATATGGTGCCACACTTGTTCCATAAACTCTAAGGATTGTGTGACTTGGGTAGGGAATCACATCTCCGTAATTGTGCTCAATGCTCAAATTAGGCCTCTTGTCTTTAGGACTTAAGAAATCATGCAATGTTGCAAGTATCCTTGGAATATTCATAATCAAGGCCCTCCTCAATTTAGAAGCAAAAATATTCTCAAACACCACAAAACTAGATTTGCAATCATTTATATCAAGGAGTTTGGTCCAACATTGGACAGGTAAATCCATGTCACCCTCCTTTCTGACCAATGTCATATCCTTACCAAAGAAAGTAGCTCCCTTGTATAGAAACATATGCATGAACACTTAATACCACCAAAAATATTACCCCATCCTTTCCATTCTTTAATGCAATCAAGCCCTCATGTAGCCTATCGACCAAGTATGATCCAAAGTCATAAAGTGTATTGTAGGTAGGGTGTTGAATATGGGCAGCCATATACATCTTAGCCATGGCATGCTTGTAGTCAAATCAAACCCTAAGATCTGGCATAAAGAATAGAATATCCTTTGGAAATATGTCACAAAGTAATTTATAAGGAAATGCTCCTTATCTGATGGGCCCAAAATAACTTTCCCTTGTCCCTTATCAAATACCAAAAAGTGTTGCCGCACTGAGATCTCTTGAAGGTATGCCTTATTTTCTCATATTCAACTCTTAATTCCTTCTCATCAATCTTAACCATGTCTTCACTCCACCCAATAAGATTGAAAACCTTAGCTATTTCATCCTTGGTGGCCTTTACCATCTCATTGCCATCATAGGTTCTTACAACCCTAGAGATTGGGTCATAATTAGTTTTCATTGCCCTCAGAAGATCAACATCCATGTAGACATTAGGCACTACCAATTTTCCCATGTCTAATTTCTCCAAGGGTTACCAATGGGTATACCACAATTCATGTTGTTGAACCAATAGTTGAATTGTGCCCATCTAGTATATGGTAATGTGGCATCTTTGATATTACATTGTTTGTCAATGAGACCATCTATAATTTGAGTGCCTTGGAACAACAACTGACCCTTGGGTTTATCAGATGTGGAGGGCTTCAATTGGTCAATAAGGTCCTAGGAAAGGGGCCTTTTCTTCTCTTCTAATTTTGAAGTTTGGGCTTGTAGAGGCATCATGGTTTCTAGGGCTTCTTACCACTAGGGTTTTACTTCTCAAAAAACTAGAAGCTTACGACTAGGGTATGGGTTTGATGCAAAGAAACAACAAGACTTAACAAATTTATTGTTCAATTTGAACATCAAACCTTAAAAGAAATGTAAGAAAACTAGAACTTCTAGTGACAAAATCACAAAGCGAGCACTCTCAGCAAATTTGCAAGCAATTGAAGTACAATGTGTTGATTTTACTTACTATTTTGTAGACACTTTGAAAACCCTAATTTTCAAATGTCGAATGAGCTTGAATGAGCAACAAGAAATCCTTAGTCACACAAAATGCTTTAATGAATTGCAATTATGCTTTAAAACAAGTTTTTGTGGCATTAAAGCGAACCGATTTGGTAGCTTGGCATCATATCCACCATTATTGTTTGCTCGCGCAAACCAAAACGAATCACTTAGCCTCAATATTGAACTTCAAATTCCAGTCATTGATCCTATAGTGAGATGGCCTAGCAAGCGACTCAAATCAAGTCAAACTAGTTTGAAAATCTGACCATAGACAAACATCACCACTGTCCAATCAAAATATGCCATGCAGACTCTTTTCCATGTCATCCTATGGGCTCCACCATCTCCATGAGCTTTGAGAATGGCTACGTGTCATTCCCTCGCTTTCCCACTGGGTTTAATCTATGACATTTCATGGCAACGGGGTGGCGGGGAGTGGCCCAGATCAAATCTAGTGCCTCCAACTTGCATGCTTTTTACATTTTAAGTCATCTATCTATGTGCATATCATTTAGATCTGATGAACGACTATGATTATAACATCTCATCCTTCTTTTAAACATATGCCCAAATAGACCCTTTAGTAGCTCGGTTGTTAACACCCCTTAACATCATGTTGAAATATTTGTAGAAATATTTCATGTTTTATTATAGTTCCCTTTGACAGCCTAAATTGCGCCACATGGTGCCTCCCCGCTTCCCCTCTGAGAGATGAGAGATGTTGGTGGGTTCCCCACCGGCTAGAGGGGAACAGTTAGGATTAACCTACAACATCTCATCACAACCGTTGATCTATCAAAGCTTAGCACTTAATGCCTTTGAAGGATGATAGGCCCCACCTTGGAAAAGGAAACATGTCACCCACCCGATAGCCCGCTAGTATCTTTTAATGAATATTAAAATACAATAGGGAGTGGGAAACAGTCAGGAAGTAATCAAACGATCCAACCGTTTCCATTAAAAGCTCAAATCTACACATGCAAAATGTTAGTAACTTAAAAAGGGGACTCAGCTAGGTCAATTGGAGATAAGGGACATATACTTAGGGTCAAGACTATTGACAACCAATAAATATAAAACCCATTAAAACTTTGACGCACAATACTTCCCCACGACAAAATGATCGACATGACTAGGCAAAGGGGCCGGTAAACTGGATGAGCTCAATAACATAAGCCCAAGCTAATGCGACTGGGAACTGGCGGTAACAAGTCAACTTGGAAATATAAGGAATAAAGGTAAAGGCTAGGTTTCGTCGAATGAATGAAAGATAAACCCTAAACATTAGACCTAAAACCCTAACCAGCGAACCAGAACAAGAGCAGTGAAGCATCCAAACACTGTTTTAAGGGAAAGGAACATAGAAATTTTGAGGGTTCCATCACAACCACTCACATTGCAAATGGATTGCAAGCCAAGAAAACATGACACCTTTACGTGCTATTAGCACCATTTTTTTTCACGCCGTAAAGAAAAATATAGGCAGATAAAACAATGAATGACAAAGAAAGTCGTAGATGGTTCAAATTAATTGTATCATCTTGCATCTTTCTCCTAATCTTACAAACCAGTTGTCTGCTTAAAATAGAAGATGCCTTCGGCATAATTACACATTAAATATGCTTTTCTTTTTAATTAAAAAGATACAAGCCCCCCAAAATAAATTTAACTTGTCCGTCATTTTTATTAATATTAAAAAATACTAAAAATTACAATAAAAAATGGCAACCACAAAATCTTAAAACGAAACAAACATTGAGCCATCAAAATTGAACACGACGAGACAGACCATTTCCGAAACCTAAGCACAATCTTCGGAGGTTATAGAATAGAGGTTAGAAACTTTGGCCCAACTCTTACTCTGTACAATCTTTCCTTGGAATGAAGCTTTATGATCCGTTTGATCGGTAGATTGGATTTAAATGCTCTCACAACTGCGTGAAAGCAGTGAAATTATTGAAGTGCACAAACTCTGGAATTGGAATAATGGAGGAACAAGTAGTTAACGCGCTCATCCGGCTGAGGGATACGTATCTCACTGCCAAGGAGTCTTCACAAAACTGTGCGGACAACATCCAAGCTTTAAAACAAGAACACCGACTCCTCAATCAACTCCTCTCAGCACAGACCAAAATTTCAGAGGAGGAAGTGAGTAAAATCCTGTCCATGCATGACTCTACAGTGGAATCGAAGGAAATGCTGAAGAAGGCAGAGCAAAGGCTTCATTTTCTCAAGAGTAAAGAGCGTTATGTCGAGCAACTACAGCAAACTCTTATAGCTCAGGACGAGAATCTTGCTAAAGAAATCCGCAAACTCAAGAGTGCAGAGCTGCAATTTATGCTGCTGAGCCCCCTGCTGAAGCAAATGATCCCTCAACACAAACCCACTATTGAGCTCTACGAAACCCATCTCCTGTCCACCATTGATCACGACGGCCTCAGGTTATGGTTTTAGTTACCACTACTGATATTTCAAAGGGCAAACTTTCTGGCGTTTCTGATGGAAACCGTGGAAGTTAAAAGTCCTCATGTTCATTTAAAGACTCTTTTGTTGATGTATATGGTTTTATAGGAAATCTCTGCAGGCAAAAGGGTTCCACAACTGGCTATTATTATTAGCATAATTATTATAGTTGTAATTTTGTTGATCTGTGCAATCTCTGGAAATCCATATTAGATTACTGATAAGTAATTTGTATTGAAGCAGTTCTTGCTGAATATCGAATAAAACTGGCAATTATGGCCTGTAGAGTTTTTTTCAGTCATATTCATAGCTCATATCATACTCTGGAAATTTGGAGAACTAAGGTTCTCTAACCCTAGACTGAGATGATCCCGGTGGATGCGTGCGCCTATTATAATAGCTACAAATAATTTTTTTTAAATTAGATATTGTATGGTTTGTTGTTTAGATTCTTCTTCATCTGTGGAGATGATTGCAACGATTGAGGTTTTTATAAATTTTCCCTGGCGATTGTTCCAGAGCATAAATACATTGAGATTGCTGTTATGGATTAATTGAATTTGGCAGCTTTAGTTTATGCTGCAGAAGTAAAGGATCTTGAAAGCTTAGATGTTTCTAGATGGCTTTGATTAATAAGAAAACCAACTTGCAAAGAATATACAAGTACAGTAATTGTTAGGGTTTCATCGTAGAGTCAGGGTTCTTTATGATCCATGATGTTATAAATTAGGCTATATACGGTAAGCAGCATATCAGTTTAAAACCTGGTTACAGATTCAATGTAGATATTGGTGAGATGGCATTTATTAATAAGAAAACCAACTACCAAAAATGTTCAAAATACGTGGCTGACTGACAATTTTTTGTATTGTGATTCTTGATGTTATACATTAGGTTATATATTTTTTTAACTGGCGTTTTTGTCTATGCTGATAGTTTGTAGTGAGCAATCATAAATGTTAACAAATACAGTTTATTTGAGCAAACAATATCAATTAATATGTTTTAAGCCGCAGAACACTCTAAAACCTGCATACGGATTTGGTGTGCTAGGGAAGTGATCTTATTGTAAAGATAAGATGTGATGAGAATGCCATTAAAGTGTTAAGGATTCCAGTCTGCTCCGAATTTTTTCTTCTCACGAAATTAACTTAGGAGCAGGATGAAGTTTGAAAGATAGTGTTTTCTTTCACTCTGAACAGTTTGTTGAGAACATCTCGTCAATTGTTGATCAGTATGGTATAAATGCTGCCCTTGTAAATTATGTAAAAACAAACTCTAAAACCAAACTTTTCCATACCTTCAATTTCAAACGTTCTATTAAATCCTTCTGCAAAAGAGGCTACCAAGGTAATTGACCAACCTTTATTTTGCAAGAAGCTAAGGTAGTTAGTGTTTCTGATCTTTTTGCAGTCTACAAAGTCTTTAGTTTGGTAACAAAGTTGTCACTCGTTGACATAAGAAAATGTAACTGTTACTTATATGTGCTGATATTGATGAACCACTGCATTTTAGTCCCTGACTTTCTCATAGTCAATTTCCTTGCACTAACCTCAATTTTAACAGTGACAGTTTGTATCCCTATTCATAGGTTCACATATAAGTAGTATAAATTGGAATTTCATCAACGTGCAAAAGAAATGTATGGCAGTGACCTTTACTTTTGCCAAGCTTAGCAAGGCTTCAGAAAATGTAACTGTTACTTATATGTGCTGATATTGATGAACCACTGCATTTCAGTCCCTGACTTTCTCATAGTCAATTTCCTTGCACTAACCTCAATTTTAACAGTGACAGTTTGTATCCCTATTCATAGGTTCACATATAAGTAGTATAAATTGGAATTTCATCAACGTGCAAAAGAAATGTATGGCAGTGACCTTTACTTTTGCCAAGCTTAGCAAGGCTTCAGAAAACTCAAGTCCTAACAGCAAAGATTGGACAAGAGGTAGTGAGACAATTTGCAAAGAGTAGCTTAAGTATGAAACTCATGTGGCATTACATGTGCCAAAATGGTTCTCTGCAGTCTAAAACACTTCTCCAAAATTGATTGAATTTTATTTGAACTGCTTGGCATAGTTAGTTTCGCATTAGAACTGCACCTTGAGCAAGTGCAGAGTAAAATTCCAATAAAATTGTGGCACCGGCAGGTAATTAATCAGATGCACATAATTGGAGTTTGTGTTAACCTTCTAGCAATTCTGAGTGAAACCTTTTTGAGAACCGGCAACATTCATGATGATCTGTAAAGCTTGGAGGCCAAATAAATATGACAAACATCTTTCTGTTGAATTCCAAAGTAATACTCAACGGTCAACACATTGTTTAGTGTTGGTTAATTACTCCTTCACTTAGAACTCAGTAGGAATACGAACTTGTGTTTGAATGGGTGCCAAATGGAACTCTCCAGGAGCATTTATACTTCATGTTAATTGTATTGTCGGTATTCCTTCATGGGCATTCATGTCTACAATAATTATGATACAAATATCATAAGTTAAACCAAACCTTTTTACTGCATTTATATACTTCAAAAAAAAAGATCGTAGGCTGGAAAAGTTCAAGGAATAACAATCTCAAATATTTGAGAACCTAAAAGGCATTTATACTTCATGTTAATTGTATTGTCCGTATTCCTTCATGGGCATTCATGTCTACAATAATTATGATACAAATATCTGTTAATGATATTGCAGCTTCAGTCGTTCCTTCCAGCTCAGCTCTATTGAATGAAGCATAAAATTAAATGATAGCCTGTCGGCTATTTAATTTGTGGTCTTATATTTATGTGGAGGCTCGAATGTCTTGAGGCCGACCTATCTTATATTCTTTATTATTATATTGAGGCCAATATTCTTTATGATTGTATTGAGGCCGACATTCTTTATGATTGTATTCTGGCCGACATTATTGATGACTTGTAATTAACATCTACTTTGGCCGACCTTATGATATGAAGAGTTGCAACCTCTCCAAGTTGTATATATACAAGATCATTCGTCCATTGTAATAATCCAATATATTCAGTTCGGTTATTCATATGAAGAGTGCGAAGATCATCTTGTGTGCATTATCATCAAGGGCGAAGATCCAGATCAGTTCGGTGCGAATATCTTATTAGGAGACTGCGAACAAGAGATTGCGAACTCTACAAATCAGATCTCTGTCAAGAGCGAATTCTGTCTAGAGCAAGTCCGATATCATCAAGGGTGGATTTCTGTTGGTGCGAATATTCTCAAGTGAATTGTCAAGTGCGAACTCTTCCCAGGTTCAAGCTCGATTTCTGTAAGTGCGATTTCCTCAGACCAGATTGTGAATTGTTCAAGGTCAGTTTGTGAGAGACAGTCTGCGAATTCCTCTAAGACTGAACTTGAGTCTTAAAGTGCAACAGGTTGTTTCTGTTCTTCATTCTGTTCAAGGTGCTGAATATTGGTCTGTGTTAGGCCTCATTGTAATGTGAATAGTTGCCACTGATATTATAAATATAAGAGAGATCTTTGTTGCTGGGTTTTTCTCCCTCAAGAGGAGGGTTTTCCCAGGGTATCTGCTGTGTTATTTTGTCTGATTTTGAATTATTTTTCTGTGCATGCAAATCTGATCCTAAATTCAACAATATCCAAAGTTGAACCAAACCTTTTTACTGCATTTATATACTTTAAAAAAAAAGATCGTAGGCTGGGAAAGTTCAAGGAATAACAATCTTAAATATTTGAGAACCTAAAAGGCTTAAGAATTTTGTTCTGTAAGGATGCATTTTTTCATAAAGAAGAATTGCACATGTAAGAAAGTTGATGCATGATAAATAATATACAGGTTTGCATGGAGCTGTACGCAGCTACAAGACTAGATGCCACCATGGATGTGGCTCATGCAGTGCCGTACCTTCATGTGTATACAGGTTCAATTCAATGGCTTAAAGTTTAAACTTCATATGTTTTTGTTTTCATTCATCTTGCTTTCTTGGAAAGGTTCCAGACTTAAGAACAGGTGAAGCCATCTTGAATTCAGCAAACAGAAGGAAGTGAAAGAGGACTTTGGATCGTCTTGATTTGTGGAGCATGTATGTTTCTTCCTTGTATGTTTCATACATCAAACGCAAGATAAGATGTTGGAACTTATTATTCATTTTCAGTTCCCTCCCCATATTCTCTAACTTGTAGAAATGTAGAAACTTATCTTGGAATTCATGTTTACTCCCATATTCTATATTAATAGAAACTTAAAGAAAAAAAATTAGCTCTATATTTAATTAAAATTTAAGTTGGGTTTCAGTTCTTCTTCCTTAAGAGAGATGAAATCCTCAAAAATATTACTTCCATAAAATATCAGAGATAAAGTAGTCCAACTTGGCTCCTTGGCCCTCGCTCCTGCAATTCATATTTCTACTCAAGCGAACGTAACAGCAATTTACATAGAACCCAGATTCTGAAATTGCAAAAGTAATGTTATTTCTTTGGGTGTCGTGCTAGTTAAGTTGAGATGGACAACACATTAGAAAAGATACCCTACAGAACAATTCCTTGTACACTGGGTAATCCAAAATATTTCTTTAATACTATTGATATTCTTTAATGTTGTCCGAGAGAACAAATCTTTGGGTGCCTTGCCAATAGTTCAGTGATAGGGTGCTTTGAGTAGCACATGTTAGGCCTTAGTTCTGATTCCTGGCTGGTCTATATTTGTAAACAATGCCTCTGAGAGGGCTAGGTGAGTTCCAAACTTCACACCATGTATAGCTTGAGGAGGGTTGGCAGTTCAATTCAGGAGATCCAGTAGCTTTATGGTATTGCAACTGAAGGTGCATCTGGGAAGTCTTGAATTTGAGTCCTACCAGGGGTTCAAATCACAAGAATTGGTAGCCCCGTTTTAGTTCACCTGAAGGTGCCCTAGGAAAATCTTGGTTTCAAGTCCTGCTAGCTGGTCCAGTTTTTAACAATTTGGCAACTTGTTTAAACTCGCAAAAGAGTTAATAATCCAAGGAAAATACTAAGAGCGAGGATAGATGTCAGAGAGTGGGTGTTGCCTAGAGTGGGGACTATGTTTCACCTTCTACATATTCAGATCCCATCTGACGACTCAAGTTTAATTTTGTAAATTCCCTCTATCTAATCCTTTTATCTTTGACTTTACCAACCTAAATGACTGAAATAAGAAAATAGTGATGTGTCCCATCTCTTTTACCTCCACAAAGTGATGAAGAAGAATCAACCATTGGCCTGAAGGAAGTTGTTTATTGGATTGAAGATCTTCGCTTATTACAAACTTTAAGTGTTTCAGCAGATGATCTCGCCCATAGTCTTTTGGCATTTTTAGTTAAAGAATGAAGTGAGTTGACTAAGAATTGAAGAACAAGCACTGGTGGCAAACTACCTCTGAACTACAGCTAGAGCAAAGGACTGTGTATTTCCATTCTTCTATTCACATTCCCCAGTTGCATGACAAGTCTTATGTTGCAAGCAACTTTATCAAACGCTTTGTTAATCAGAAGCAAAGCTTTGAGCTCCAAGCCCCTAGGATGTGTTAGTGGTCTCCTCTGTGAACTGTTTACATAGAATGTCAAAGCTAAAGTAGTCCAGCTTGGCTCCTAACTCCCCGCTCGACCAACTCATACTTCTGCTTAATTCAAAGTAACAGCAATTTATATTGAGTCTTGAGTATCTGGAGTCGTACCAACACACAAAAGTAATGTTCTTTGACGTCATCTATATTGAGTTAATAACATGAATATTGATAATACGGCAGAAAAGGAATTTCATAGAACAATTCATTGTACAATGGGTAAGCTAAAATGTTTATTAAAACAATTCATTTTATAAGGGATAAAGGGTCTTTGGTCACTTGGTGAAGTTGAATGGCTCCAACTAAGAAGTCTTGTTGGGTGCAAGGCTTTTGACACCATTAAAGAGAGATGAAACCAATATCATGCACTGGATAATGTTGGTAGAATGGACACCACCTAGTCTTTCGCTTTTAAGTAGCGAAGAAAACAATTATGATGTCTTGCCTATGGTTTAGTGGTAGATGGACATGCACCTACAAGGCCTTGTGTTGAATCCTTGCTGATCTATATTGTAAAACAATAAAACATGGTATGACAGGCAAATTAGGAGAGCTCCCACAGTTTTGTAGCTTGAGGCTGTTGGAAGTTCAATGAACAAAGCCCAATTGCTTAAAAATAAGTGTCTAAAGGTGCACCTAGGAGCTCTTGGGATCTAAGTCCTGGTTTAAGATTCAAATCACAAGAATTGGTTGTTCAGGTACCCCTAAGAAATTTTGGTTTAAGTCCTAGCTGGTCCATGTTTTTAATGAATTGGCAATCTAATTAAGCTCTAAAAAAAAACAAAACAATTTTTGGAGTCCAGAGAAATGTATAGATCGGGTGTTGCCTTGAGTATCAGATAGAAGTTGACCCTACGGAGATTTGAAACTCTCCATTAACAACAAAAGGCTGTCCAACAAAATTTGTGGAGTCCTATACAATCCTCTTTACCATTAAATAAATGGTTGTGTTTCCCTATTTTATCTCCGGCATGTTGTGAAAAATCAACCACTGACCCCAAGGAAGAAAGTGATTATATCTAAGATCTTCGCTTCTTGAATAATTACAAAAATGAATGGCAAGTTTGAGGCTTCAATGTTTAAGCAGCCCATTTTTTTCCGTGGGCCTTCCAATGAGTGTACCAAGAATTGAAGAACTTGGACTAATTGTAATAAACTATCACAAAACTAGAAGTAGAGCAATCGGAGCAAATGTATGTTTCAATCACAGTTTCCAAGGGCGTGACAAATTGGTCTTCATTTTGCAAGCAATTGTGTGCCTTTGTCACAAGCTTTGTTAGTCAAAAGCAAAGCTTCGGGGTCCAAGCCCCTAGTTTGTGTGTTATATGAGTCTCCTTATCTTATTGTTATTATAATTGTGATGATTCTGTAATACGTATCGTTGATCTACACGTGACATGTCCGTAAGGCAAAAATCATTCAATACTTTGTCTTTTTGTGTTCTTTTATTCTTCACAGTATGCAACTTGCTACTTTTGTGTAGGGTTTTACATTGTGATGCAATATTTCAGAAATTAGTTGCATGACAGCATCATAGCAATTTTTTTTATGATTTTTCAGAGGTTTATGAGAACCTATATCTTATTGCTTTAATGGTTTTATTTGTCTTTTTTCAATTAGGTAATGTTCATATAGATAAAATATGTAGTGTTTCAAATTGAAATTTTTGAATTCTTATATTTTTTTTAATATCATTGTATAAATAGTAGCACTTTCTGATTATCAAGATCTTGAAATGAGTAGGATGAGAGCATACAATGACTATAATATGAATCTAAATATGTTTGTTGGTTGCAAGCAATATAATATAGGATGCATGTAATGAAAAATTCAAAGATATCGAGTCATGGTGGCCAAGCGATCCAAACTCCAATCAATTCAGTATCAATAAAAGATTATGGTGTAGAATTGCTCAAATATACAAAATAAATAATTATTGATTCAAAATGCACATTTTTTATATTTAGATGTTGTAAAAGTCCTTCAATATCTTATTCAACTAAACAACAATAATTAGCATACTTACAATGATAGGAAGCTCCAAATAATGTCAATGATAGTTTTTTTTAACTAAAAGACGGGTAAAAATTTATTCAAACTAAAACAAAAAAGTACAAAGCAAGGGCATTACGCACCCCTGTCAATCTCCACTAAGTGGTCCAACTTTTGTGACAAATCCAGGGTAATTGACCCCTATCCACAATATTTTAATTATGTTGATGCTCAGAGGCCCATTTGGCCAAACAATCCGCAACTTCGTTCCATTCTCTAGGAATGTGACAGAAAGTAACAAATTCCAAAGAAGCACAAAGATTAAGAATTTGTTTTATAGTCAAAGCTAAATGCCAACTAACATCTTCTAATTGTTGCCTCTTCAACAAAGTCACCACCACCTGAGAATCAGATTCACAAATGATCTGTCTCCACCCAAGAGCACAACTATGCTCCACAACATATAAAATGGCAAGAGCCTCCATCACATTGTTAGTATGCAGACCCTTATAAACAGAAAAGATAAACTGAACAGTCCTAGAACTATTCTACCCAACACCCCCAATACTAGCATGACTAGGATTTCCTGGAGAAGAACCATCTATGTTGATTTTCAACACACCCTGTGGAGGACACCAACGCCCCTCCCTAGTTATCCTCTGAAGAGGATGTCTACATCTATTTCTCATGATCTGGCCAGCACCCTTCGCAGCACCACTCTAAAGAGGAAGATTGAGATGATTGCAATAGGCAACATCTCTCAAATCCACACCCTCAACCAAGTCACACTTAGCTGAAACAATTTCTCCCAAAGAATGAAGAATTTTCCACCACAAATGTTGGACAACTAACTTCACATCTTGAAAAATCTTGTGATTCCTCTCCAGCCAAATATGCTAGATAATAAAGGTCAGTCCAAGAGCCCAAGTAACTTGAAGAAAAGAAGTTTTAATAGGGGTCTTGCCCCATCGAGCAAAGAACTCAGCCAAAGAGGAGACATGTCAACAAGCCTGGTTCCACACACCCCACCAGAAGTGCCATATCTCCCTAGAGAAGGAACATTGTAAAAAGAGATGAGAGACACTCTCCTCACTATTACAACACAAAACACACATCGAGGCACCCTAGAACTCACGCTTGCACAAGTTATCCCAAGTAAGACACCAGTTCTAGACCACCAACCACATAAAAAAATTGCACTTGGGCCAAGAAAATTTGTTCCACACGTGTTTCCACCAAGGAACCTCAGTGTCCCCAAACATTTGCCTAACCAACTCACCATAACCTGCTGAAACAGAGTACTTACTAGACAAATTGTTGTTACTCCAAGCCAAGACATCATGCCCCACCAAAGTGTTGCATTCACGCGAGGCAAGAATCTAAGCCAACTTTTGCCTATCCTCCTCCGACCCTCCTAGCGGCCAATCAAAGGAGTGCTTCCATCTAAGACTAGCAGTTAGCCCAAAATTTCAAATAGTCTTATAATGCTCAATCATATTCCAACCCACAACAATAAAATGTTGACAAAGAGGCTAGAGGTGAGGACAAGCAAAATGGTAGGAGGATGACCATCTCAAGAGTCCCACCAAAAAAGAGCTTGAGAACCCGAATGAAAAATCCAATATAGCCCCTTCTTAACCAACTGAGCCCCCATTTTCAGAGTACACCAAATCATAGATCCCCTTCCCTCTAAAGGGAAGCAAGGAACATCAAAAGTGTTAACATCCTTAAGATACTTATGGGTGAGAATATGGGCCCAAAGTTGATGCTAACTAGTACAACAACACCAATATAACTTGGATGCAAGAGCTTTCCCATTCAAAATAGCAGATCGTAAGTCGGGCCCCCCCTCTTTGTGTGGCTTGCACACAGTTTCCCACTTAACAAGACTGAACTTAGCCATTTGCAAGATACCACTCCAAATAAATTGTCGTGAAAGAGCATCAAATTACCTAAGGAAATACAAAGGAGCAGCCTGAACAAAACACCTGTAAATAGGGAGAGCCTGGATAACATACTTTAGAAGAGTCACTCTTGTGGTAGTAGATAACCAACGATGAGTCTAATGAGTGACCTTCTTGTGCAACTTATCAAGCAAATTCTGCTAGGAAGACCTGGGTTGCCTACCAACAACAAGAGGAATTCTCAGATAGACAAAGGGAAGCAACCCAATCTGAAACCTCAAAATATTTGCAATCCGTTGTTGAATAGCTTGAGGAGTATTAAAAAAGTAGATAGACAACTTGTACTCATTGACTTTTTGACCCGAGGCAGCAAGGTAAATATCCAAAGCCCACCTAAAAGAAACAGCCTCCTAAAGGCGAGCCCTCCCCATAAGAGTAGTGTCATCCACAAACTGAAGATGAGAAAGTTGTGGTAGCCCATTGCCCCAACACCATCCTTGAATCATGACCTGGGAAACCCAAGACTTAAGAAATCTACCCAGACCCTCAGCCATAGTAATAAATAGATAAGGGGAGAGAGGATCTCCTTGACGAAAGCCCCTAGAAGCTCCAAAAAGCTCAAAAGATTCCGCATTCATAATAACAAAAAAAGAGGAAGAGGTAACACAACTCATAGTCCAATTGACCCAATTTGGACTAAAACCAAAGCCTAAGAGAATTCTCTGCAAAAAATGTCACTTAACTCTATCATAAGCTTTGGCCATGTCCAACTTGATGAACATAGATTTCTCCTTAGAAGTTGCCATAGAGTGAATGACTTCGGAGGCAACCACTACCCCATCCAAGATCTATCTACCAACCACAAAACCCCCTTTCTCCTCAGAGATCATAGAAGGAAGACAAACTTTGAACCTCTCTACAATCAATTTAGTAATAATCTTATACACCACATTACAAAGAGCAATAGGTCTAAAGAATTTGAGTTGATCAGCACGTTCCTTTTTAGGAATGAGAATTAGGAAAGTGGAATTCAAGGCTCGAAGCATTTGCTTACAGCAAAGAGATTCCCGAACAACCTTTAACAAATTCAAACTTATAATATCCCAAAATTCTTGAAAAAATTCAACAGGAAATCCATCCGGACCTGGAGCTTTACCTTTATTCATCCCAAAAATAACCTCTTCCAATTTAGACAAAGAAATCAGACGGATGAGGAAATCATTCATCTCATTGGTGATAAGGGAGGGAATACAAGCAAGGATCAAATTCTCCTCATCTTCTATAGGAGGTGAATCCTTAGAAAAAAGAGTAGAATAAAACTATCTAGCCTCACGAGACAAAGCCTACAAAGAAGATATGTGGAGCCCTTTTGAATTAACCAGAGAGGAAATAAAACTCCTATTACGACAAGCCTACACATAATGATGGAAGAAAGCAGTATTCATGTCCCCTTCTTGAAGCCAATCAGTCTAAGCCTTTTTTTCCAAAAAATCTCCTCTCGGAGCTTCCACTCCTCCACATCTCTTGCAACCTGAGATTCAACTCTTCCTAAACCATCCGAGAAACCATAATCCCGAATTTGGGGAGTAATCACATCAAGGTGTGCCTGAGCATTCCTCTTCATAGCCTTTAGGTTTCCAAAACACAAACTATTCCATCTCTTAAGGTGATATTTGACATACTGAAGTTTCTTAACAAAGGAGTACATATTTGTACCATAAGCAGGGCCTCCATCACACCATGACCATTGGGCCATTAGATCATGCAAAGAAGAATCCCAAAGCCACATAAGCTGAAACTTAAAAGGAGGATTCTTGGGAACTATAAAAGAGGTTACTAAAAGTTTAATTGGCCAATAATTAGAACCCCTCCAATCAAGAATCTCAAAACCAGTAACCAAGCTACCCCCCACCCAAAAACAGGAGACAAGAAATCTATCCAGCCTTTCAGAAATTGCTTCCTCTCCACTCCGTCTATTATTCCAAGTGAAAACCCCATTGGAAGGCTTAACATCAATTAAAGCTAGAGAATCCACATTCTCCCAAAAAAGATCAAAAGCAGCCCTAGCCTAGGCAACCCACCTCTTTTCTCCTCCAAACTCAACACGGAATTAAATTCTCTAGCTAAGACCCAAGGAAGATATGGAGCACATGATCTGACATACCTTATATGAGCCCAAAGCCGAATTTTTCCACAAATATCAATCAGAGCATAAACGTTAGTAACCAAAATAGCCTCACTTGTTTCCAAAGTAGAGGCAACCATGGAGATAGTAGAATTATGAGAAATCCATCATAGTGGAGCAATCTTTCTTGGGCCCATAAAAGAGCCAAACCCTCTGAGCTCCCCTAAGAACCAATGCACTGACATTGACCAAAACTAGTATGTTTTAGGATCTATGACAATTGCTAATGAATGCTTAACTATTACAACGATTGATTCAAGCTTTACAAATGAAATTAACATAACAAAATTACTTAAACAACATAGCATAACAAGGTGATAACAAAATGAAAGAGAGAAAGAGATAGAAGACAAAACACAATTGATAACGGAGTTTGTCCAAGTGGACTACATAATTGGGTCCCTCTCCAACAGAGTGACTGATCCTATTATGCTCCAAGAACAAGATTACAATTGCAAAACAGAACCATTCCCTTCCAACACTTCGACGACATAACACTCCTCCATCACACAAGAATGGCTTCAAGTCTTCAATATAGTTAGATCCCAACATCATCACTTGCTTGATTTCTAAATGCCTCACTCTCCCAATTTCACGCCTTTTTATACAAAAAAATGGCCCAATTTGGTTGATAACCAAATGATTTACAATATATCCCAAAATCCCCTAATTACATATGTAAATCTTCAAATCTCCCTAAAATCATTTATAACCTCCTTTAAAAATCTTGATAATCTTTAATGTATATTAAAGCCCCTTAAAATTTTGGTTTTTCAGGCTTTAGGAGGTTTATTTTAACCCCTTTAACAAATTAGAGGATTTGAAATTTTAAATATATGGGAGAAAATTAAAAAATAAGGTGTTTTTGGTTTTCAGGCTTCAACAAAACCATACGAGCTTGCTTAATACCTGGAACCACACAGTGGTGTGGCAATGAGCGTACTTTTTGTGTTTGGGGAGGTCGGATGCTCGACCCCCACAACATTCTATTTTTTAAAAACTGTTTTCAATTTTTAATAGATGAAAACCAACCGCTAACTATATATAGTAACATACGCGTTGGTGGTGCAACGACTGAGCACACAGCTGTTAGAGAAGAGGTTAGGGGGTCAAACCCCCTAACCATATTTTGTTAGACGGTTCAAACCAACTACATTGGAGGATGGATGAGAAGGCCATGTGGCATGTCGAGGAGGTGCCACATGGTGCAACATGATTCGTCAGAGATTACACGTCAACTACCACGCGTCTGTCACACAAGTTGTACAATCATCGTACGAAGCCTCATCACCTGTCCAGTCACCCGTACGGAGTGCCACGTGTCGCTTCCTGATTGGTCCATACTGATGACATCATCTGCCACATCAACTGCCACGTGTCATGTTAGGATTGGTCCACCTCAGCTGTCGTACCGTATGGACTGCCAAGTCAGCATGCTGATGTCATCGTCTATACAGCCTGGTCAACCATGTGCCTGCGAACTTTGATTTGGTGTAACTTGCGCATTCGAGCTCGAAATTTGAAGAAATGAATGTCGTTAGAAAGGTATTGACAAGTTCTTCGACTTGACGCCAATTTCGTCGAATTATAAGATAGTGATTTTTTTTCCTTTTTGAATGGCCTCAGGTGCGTGTTTGACATGTACCTTTGACTAGTCGTATCTAACTCAGAATTTTGGGCACTTCGATTTGGCGATGATTATTGGAGCACATGGGACACTTCAATTTTTGACATCGAGTATCCCCTTGGATCAGTCATCCCCACTGGAGAGCTTTTGGACCTCTGAAAGCTTGTTTACTCAGAAAGAAAGTGAGGGTAAAGTTCCCTCACTTTACCAATCTCCATCCATTTTTCCTTGCTTGGATTCATCCCCTTCAGTAGATGCACAACTGTCCTATTTACTACCTTTGTTTGTCTATCATTCTGCAAATGGAAGGTTGTACTCTTCTTCAGTTTGGTGTCCATGAGTCCCCACAAAGCTAACCAAAATTCCCCTAGGAATCAAGAATCTCGATATCATACAATAGAAGTAGGTAACCCAAAATGAACCCATACAAATTGAAAGTACATATGAGCTATCAGTTCAGCAATGACTTGTTTCTTACAAGGCATTAGAATACACATTTTGTTGAACTGATCAACTACTACATACAGATAATCATGTCCCTTCCTAGACATAGGTAACCCCCCCGAAAAAATCCATTGACACACTGACGGGATGGTATAGGTATAGGTGTGTACAACCCCAATTTCCTATTACTAGGCTTACTTGTTGCACACATAACACAACCTCTAATATACTTATAGTTTCTTGCATACGAGGCCAGTAACAATACTTCTACAGCTGAGTAATTGTCCTACAATCAATGAGGTGTGTGCTTCTTTGATTACCTATGCTTGTTCATCTTTTGGAATACATAGCTTTCCCAAGTGATACAACAGTTTATCATGCACATAGTAATCCTTCTCTTCTACATGGTTTCCTGCAATCAGAGCTAAATATATTTCCTTAAAGTCTTCATCATTCGCATACTATTCCTAAAACTTTCATGTACCATGGAATTACCTTTAAGGATAATCAAAGAATTCATAACAAGAGGTCTAGAAAGCATGTATGCTACTTTGTTATGGGCACCTTTCTTATACTTAATTACCAAATGAAACTGTTGAAGAAAACCCATCCACCTAAAGTGCCTACTTTGTTGCAATTTAGACTGTGAGTGCAAGTACTGAAGTGGCTGGTGATCAGTGTGGATTACAGTTTCTTTCCCCATTAAATGGTGTTTCCATTTTTTAACACTTTGAACTAATGCATAAAGTTCCTTATCATGAGTAGGATAGTTAATTACTACACATGTAAAGGTTTCAGAGTGATAGCAGATCGGTTTACCTCCTTGCATTAGCATTGCTCCCATGGAAAATCCACTCGCATCTGTCTCGATCTCAAACGATTGGTGTAAATCTAGTAAAGCCAAAACTGGTGTTGTACTCAAATTTTCCTTCAATTTGTTGTGGACCTCCCCACTGAAAATTTGTCTTTGTACTGGTCAATGTGTGCAATGACCTTCGCAGGGTCTACTTTCAATTGACCACCACCTACGACATAGCCTAAGTACACTAATGATGTCTTAGCGAATTCGCATTTAGACATCTTTACAAAGATTTTTTCTTTTCTCAGTGCATCAAAAACTTTCTTTACATGAATTACATGATCTTCCCAAGTTCAACTGAATACAAGAATATCATCTAAATAGACTATGACAAAATCATCAATAAAAGGACAAAATACATCCTTCATGACTCTCATAAATGTAGCTGGTGCATTGCAAATCCCGAAGGGCATGACCAACCACTCGAATAGTCCCTATTTTGTCTTAAATACAGTTTTCCAAATGTCATATTTTGCAATTCTTATCTGATGATATCCGCTACGCAAGTCTAACTTAGTGAAATAAACTACATTTTTTAATTGATCAAGTAAATCATCAATACGAGGAAGAGGATACATGTTCTTTACTGTTATCTTGTTCAGGGCTCAATAGTTGATGCACATTCTCCAAGACCCATCCTTCTTTTGAACCAATACAATTGGAGAACCACAATGAGATGTACTAGGACGGATGACTCCTTTTTCAACCAACTCTTGAACTTGCTTTTGATTTCCTTATTTTGCAAAACTGATTAATGGTACATGCCAATGTTTGGAAGAGGCACATCCTGCTGCAACTGGATTTCATGCTATATCTCTCTCTTAGGTGGCAACCCCTTTGGCTCCTGAAATAAGTCATCATAAGTAGAAACTATTTAACCATCTTAGTTTTACACTTTGTATCACACCCCTTAAATACTTCAGCTATTTCATCCTCTTTGGGTTTTACAAGCATTAATACAAAGTTCTTACTATAATTGACCAAATTTTTCATCTAACCAGCATTGACTAGTGCAAGATTAGTCTTAACTTTGTGTGCACGTACAATGTATTATATCCCATCCTTAAAGAGATGATACTTATTCTCCCCCCTATAAAAGATTTATTTTTTGTCATATAGATAAGGACTCCCTAACACAAGCCCACAAATATCCAAAGGAACAACATCTACCTCTACCTCATCAACAAAGTTTGCAGTGATAGAAAATCTCAATTTACATTGTTTTGTTACCTGCAGTTGAGCATCATTGCAAACCCATCTAAGCAGATATGGCTTTGGATGAGGTGTTGTAGCTAGATTAAGTTTCTTTACCAACTCTTTAGATATTAATTTGACTTGAGAACCCGTATCAAACAGTGTGTCAATCTTAGTGTGCTTAGTTACAACTTGGATATGAAATAATTCATTTTGTTGTTTATCAGCTTTAGGAGTAGATACTTTACTTGTACTTGCATTTACATCAGAAGAGAGAATTATACGTTTCCCTTTACCTTGGACCCCAACAACAACAATCTGTGTTTCATCTCCAGAGTCGGATCCAAGATCTTGTTGAATTACTGCAACAGTCTTTTTCTTTGCCTTTATTGCCTCAGTATCTTTTCAGCCTTAATTCAGGATGCAACTTCCAACACTTTGAATCATCATGCCCCTCTTTCTTGCAATGGGAGCATGTGGGCTTATCACCCTCCTTAACTGTAGTTGTCTTCTTCCCTTTTCCTTTATCTTTATCTTTTTCTTTACCCTTAGAATTCCCCTCAGACTTAGATTGTTTCTTTGAGAAATTATCACTGAAAGTGTTCTTACCCCTTGATTCTAAATGAGTGGCTTGGACTGACACTTCTTCCAGATTACTAGGACTCAACATTAGAATAGTATGTCTTAGGTAAGAATGCAAAACACCTATATACTTAAGTAATGTATCCTGAGTATACAATGGAACATTTAAAGCAATAGCCTATTTTCTAAACTCATGGGTGTAATCTTGGACAGACTGACCCTTACCTTGCCTAAGGGTTTTCCAATTCATTGTTAATTATTGCATATAATCTAAAGGGTAAAACTATTTTTTAAGGGCTGCAACAAATTCCATCCAAGTCATATTAACCTTACCATGGCGAGCAATTTCCTCTTGAGTCTTACTCTCCCACCAGGTGAGAGTTGTACCTCCCAACCAGAGAGTGGCTAATTGGATCATAAAAGCATCTTATGCTAGGCCTTGAATCCTATAATACACTTCTACCTGTTGGATCCAATCATCTAAATTTTCAACATTTAACTCACCATAGTACTTAGGCAATTCAAATTTTACATCCAGTTTAATAATAGGCTTAGACTTGCTCTTGAAAGGATTAACAGTAGAAGAGGAAGAAGAAGGGGAAGATGGAGGAGATGGAGCTTCTGGATCTTTTCCTTCTTTTTCCTTTTGATCTTCCTTCTTTTCTCATTTCGAAGAATCTCCCTTTTCGTACTTCTTCTTGTCTACATAAAGCTCTTCCACCATTGCCTTTAAGTCAAGAAAGGCACGATGAAAAGACTTCTCATCAAACTCAGGTTCAGTATTTTTCCCAACTTCAGTTTCTTCCATCGTTGGAAAAGTCCTTCGTTTGCCGATCTCAGGATTGTATTCTTCTAGTTCACCTTCACCTCGTTGTTTCCTAGAATGTGTTAGCATCCAATTTTGAAATACTAGTCACACAAATCTCTTTTACCAAACTTGATCTATTTAGGATCCATGACAATTTCTAATGAATGCTTAACTATTACAACGATTGATTCAAGCTTTACAAATGAAATTATCATAACATAAATACTTAAACAACATAGCATAACAAGGTGATAACATAATGAAAAAGAGAAAGAGATAGAAGACAAAACACAATTGATAACAGAGCTCGTCCGAGTGGACTACGTCTATGGGTCCATCTCCAATAGAGTGATTGATCCTATTATGCTCCAAGAACAAGATTACAATTGCAAAACAAAACCATTCCCTTCCAACACTTCTATTGGCCTCCTATAATGATTTAACAACTAAGCTCTTACAGCTGTGATTCAGAGATTGGACATCTAAACTAAATAGCCATTCAATCATCATGAAGGTGCATTTAACTTGTCAACCCAGGGAAGTGAACTTGAAATGGGTCAGCACAGTATGTGCACTAGGAACTCAAAGTAGTCATTTTCATTCTATAGGTAAGAAAGATGCAATGTTGAAAGTAAATTTCTTGGAAAGGAATAATATAAATGTTGAATATCAACCAAAAACCATACTAAGCTTGAAATGCATGACATAAATGAAAATCTGAACAGCAAACAAAAAACTACTATGTCTGCTTTGGTTGTAGGAACAGTCACAAAATGGAATTCTAGTGGCTACAGGAATAGTCAGCGCCAAATTCTTAACTAATTACTGAATAGAAAGTAACAACTAGGCTAACTAAGCTAAAGGATGGATTGCTCACCATTTGGGCCCCCTTGGATGAGTATCCTCTACTACTAATGAAAACTCAGATGCTCAAAATCAAAACTTTATTTTATTCATTTGAAAACATGAGTATAAAAGAGTAGCATAACTGTATCACTGAAAACTAAGAATGCAAGTACAATATTAGATCGTTCAACCTTTTAAAAAGGAGCATTCGATCCTTATTTATACTACCATCTAAGCAAGGTAGTCAAATCCACGAACTGGGAGGATGCCAATTTAGGGAAAGTAGAGAAAATGGAGAGGTGGTTACACACGCATGGAATCTAGTCAGACATGTCCGCAGATTTAGCATAGCAGTAACGCCAATATTGCTCAACAACATTAAAGTCCACTACAAGGCAGTTACATTTAATTTGCATTGGGAATCTCCTACCATCGAGCTCCTTTGACCTTTGAACGATTCCCTTGTTGGACGTTATGGTGTATGCCCAACTGGCAATGTCTTTCTCAATTTAGTATCTTCAAAATATATTTGCATGGCAATGTTAGCATGCACAATAATTGCACATCTATAACTACCTTAAAGAACATCCATTAACCACATGCAAAATTAATATAGATAGTCCATATAACATGGTAATGTCATTAAAGATTTGCAGAAATAAGATTAAGCCCAATGTCAATAGTTTTGAGGAAATATCATAAAAAGTATCAACACTTAACATCAAGGTCCATGATATCTTCAACAAATAAACCATAAATTCTACCCAAAACTAGATCATAAACTAGGCTCATCACTCCCCCCAACCTAAGGTCTTGTTGGTCCTCCAGCAGGGGAAGGGTTGTTCTTCTGCTTGGTCAATGCTCTAAAATTTGCAACTGACAACTACCCTACATCAGTGAATCGGGGTCCCAATAGAATCCTCCCAATCTATCCAATCTGCTCCATCTTTGTCTCTCTACAACAATATCATAGTTGTAAAATCTGAAGTTTGGTACGGGCCACATTAGAAGGGGTGGTTGAAAAGTCAGGGGAAGCCAAAATTTTCCCTTTGTTCTTCCAACCTATACATATATGTCAATTCTCTAAGTGTTGTAGCATAGTTCTAGATGGAATGAGGCTCAACCTGTTTTAGCTCATCAGTTAGGTTGTTCCATCTTTGTGAGAGGTATCTCTTCATGGTTTCCTCTTTTGCTTTTTTCTTTATCTCATACTCATTGTAGACTACTTCTATCCAAGGCATAATCCTATTACCATAGCTAGGTCTGAGAAACATTCTATGCCACTCCTTGTAAATGTCTCTTGGGTTCCTTGATTCAACCCTAATGGGCAGAAGGATGTTGGACGCCAATTGCTTATAAGCCACATGTTGTCCCCAACTAATCTCATTTTGTACCCAAGACATAAATTCTCTTAATTGGACATCTCCAACATATAGCAGTGGGTTCCAATCATGGTCTTGAGTCACAACATAATTATGCAAATAAAACTCACACAACAAATTCTTCATTTCGGGGGAAGCAATTCGATAAGCATTGAAAAATTCAATAGGGGTATCAATAAAAGGGTTCAAGCCTGAGACAATTCTTCCCAACTTAAAAGAAATATATTTCTCCTTCAAATGCAGAGCATAGACCTTTGGAGGGGCCCTACACTCTAAAATTTGTGGTACTAAGGCTGCCATATCATCCACGTTTTTCTTCAATGTGGAAATTTCAGCATCCTTGTCTTCAATCTCCTCATCTTTCTTTTGAATTTCTTTCTTCAATTTACGCTTCTCCTCCTTCCATTCTTCTCTTCTTTTCATTTCTTTCCATAAATGCATAGCTACCATGTGCACTGAGAAATCGAGGGGTTTTATGCATTCCTACAAGCATTTTCCCTGGCATTGATGCTTGCTCTCCATATAGTACTAACTAGAAGGATTCAGGTTGTCTCGTTAATTCAAGCTGCAAGGGAACTGATTTTTCTTATTTTTGTTGTTGCAGGAGCTCTTGTTGCAGGATCTCTTGCTGCAGGAAATCCTGATTTTCCTCATACCCTTGATTCTCCACTTGTTCTGCAATGTCAACAAGGTCTTCCAATGTTATGTTTGTTTCCAACTTAAATACATCCTCTTCCTCGACATTCACCTGCCCCATTGGAGCTTTTGTGTCCTCCTATGATATTTCTCTAGAATTAGGGCTTTCCTACAGAGGCATACCAAAGGCTAGTCCGATAGGTCTTGATTTTTTGGGAGGGCTCTCATGTTTTTCTTTGGCTGCAGGATGAACAGTGTCAGCCTTCCGCTTCCTAGAGCTTATTATTTATTTTTCTGTTAGTTGCTTCTTGGCTTTTCCTTTTCTTATTTTTTCCTCTCTTTTTTGTGCCCTAGTTTTCATTAGGATGACAAGTGGAATATCATCATCAAAATCTAGGGGAGAACTTTCTTTGTCTGAGTGCTCTGTCCCAGAAGAGCTAATTTCTATGGTTTCTTCTGCTGCAGGAGGGTTTGCACTAGGGCCTGTGCTAGAGGTTGAAGCACCAAGAGTGGCTTCAATCATGCTCAATCTCCTACTAGACCTATAGGGTTGAGGTAAAGCCCTAGGTTGCAAGTGCTCAAGTCTAATTTGATCATTTTTTATGAATTCTTCCTAGGTCATTCTAGATACATCATGCAGATACTTCTCAACTAGCAATTTAATCAAACAATGTTGGGAAATAGAATTGTCCCTACCTTTCTGAGTCTCGGCTGCCATGATTCAAAGAAGGTTGCATAGCACGTTCGACACATTCATCCTCCTCACGTGCCTCATGTGATTCAAAAGCTTGAAGTGCACAAAATGCAGATTCGAATGACGACCTTCACAGGTGATATATTTTATGACATAAACAGCTATTTGCCTCCATGGCTCGGGGTAGAGACATTCTTTTCGCCCCTTGTTTATCTATGCTCAATGGAGGGTCACTTGGTTCTGTAAATTCGGCCCTAGCTGACCTAGTGTCTCTGGAAATAGGGTAATCTTCACCGTTGGCAAGTAACCATGTACCTTCTGTAATTATTTCTTCGGTAGCCAATACGTCCAACCCTTTTACCATGGCTTTCCCTTCAGACAATGTCTGGGCGAATTCTAGTGCAATGCCTTCATCAAAACCATCTAGCTTCATGAAATAATCTAACCAACCATAGTTTCTAAATTCAGCTAGGCAAGGTGCATCCTGCAATAATACATCATGCACCGTGGGTTCATTTTGAATTAACCCACCTCCCATTGTCTACAATCAAACAATCACTCTGTGGTTTACTTCCTGCAATTCTCGTCTGAAAACCAAATTCACCTTCCTACAACACTTGCTAAATTTCCAATGCCAATGTCAATTGAATTTTCCCTTTTTACCCTTTGTTTGCAACTTGAGATTGTGACATGGTTAATAATAGAAAGGAAGGAATAATAAAGGAAAGCTATGATGGGGATAAATGGCAGCAATAGTTGGTGTCACTTCACACATGCGAGTCATCCTCTCACTCAGATTTCAAATCGGCTCAATTTAAATTTTGCTAGCATAGACCAACATGGACTAACACATGGGGCAAATATTCACATCGTTTTCCTCCCCCCCGACCTAAATTTGGGCATGTGTCCTCGCATGCAGAATGATGATTTGATAGGGTTAGGGAATAATGGCATGCTATGGTGAACTTCCATATTAATGTACAATAATTAAATGAATGCACTAAAATACAATTAAGATATAGCAATTAATGTGCACATATCTAAATGTGTGGAAGATTCGTTGCAAAGATTATGGAGAAAGTATTGTTCACCTTTTTAAGAAATAAGTTGAGCAATTAATGAAAATGAGGTGGAATGAGGTGGAGTGGAATGAAGTGATGTGATGGAAGAGAGAGAAAGGTGGAATTGGATGGGCAGATGGGTGGATGGGTGAAGAAATGGACTCCCACGGAAGTGGAAGTCTTTATTATGACAAATACATACCTTAACTAGCTAGAAGGAGGGACACTAGGTCCACTCCCTTCGGCTACAGGAAGCTCGAGTGTAGCATGTTGAGTGAATTACTATAGGAACTCCTCCTTGGAAGCCGACTTGTGATATAATCTAAGGCAATGAGCATTGAAAAGCAATTTAAATATGACTGGGTCAATAGTAGTGAGTTGAACAACACCATTAGGTAATACTTCAGCAACCTCATATAGTCCTAGCCACCTTGTATGTAATTTTCCAGCATTGTCCTGATATCTAGAATCATAAAGCAATGCCCAGTCTCCTAGTTGGAATTTCTTATCCTTGATAAATTTATCATGCCACCTAATTCTCCAATTCTGCACTACCTCAGTGTGATGCAAGGCTGCTCTCCTCATCTCATCCAAAGCATTCAACTGTAGGATTATCTCTCTCCATGCCTCAGAGATATCTATCCCCAAATCTACTGCAATCCTAAGAGTCTTATGTTCAAATTCAATGGGCATCATGGTTGTATTTCCATACAACAATTCAAATGGAGTGAAGC